>PVJD01000848.1:0-110298 GCA_004026545.1 Mormoops blainvillei
TCCATGTGTGAATTAAAGATGAGTATTTTAGCACAGAAAATGGGGGTAAAGGTTGAAGCATGTTTACAATCAGCATGTTTCCTATTTCTTAAAAGGAATTATGGTTCATCTCTTTTCGCCCAATATGAAGCAATGGATAATGGATGTCAGCAGGTTTTGTGGCTCTATGGAGAGGATAATCAGATAACGGAAGTTGGAACTATGAATCTTTTCCTTTACTGGATAAATGAAGATGGAGGTAATGCACTCAGATTTCAGCTCCTTGCTTTTTTTTTTCTTCAGTCATTTTCAGTGGGATTGGGAAGAACTAGAACCTTAGAACAAGGGAATAAGCATGATTCCTATGTCTAAGAAGTACCATGCTTTTGCTGTCCAAGTAGACATGAGTTTACAGAATCTGTGAAGGTTTTGTTTTTTGGGGGTTTTTTTGGCCCGAGATGTACTTATCATTGAGCTGTCAACTTAAGGAATTTAAATCTACACAGTTGAAATTTTGCTTCCTTATCCCTTTTACTAGCTTTAACATTTTTCTTATTGAAAATGTCTTGTATTTGGAGATAGGTCTCAGATCAATTCAATGGTCATACACCATATACTATGTATAAAATCCCATAGTAATGCCCTGGCTGGTGTGACTCAGTGTATTGCGTGCTGGCCTACGAACCAATGGGTTGCTGGTTCAATTCCCAGCAACCTGGCCTGGATTGCAGGCCAGGCCCCCAGTTAATGGCATGTGAGAAGCAACCGAACGATGTTTCTCTCACACATAGATGCTTTCGTCCCTTTCTTTCTCCCTTCTTTCCCCTCTAAAAAAAATTAATAAATAAAATAATATTCTGTTAAAATAATGCTATAGTAATAAAATAGCCTACTGATTCTACTGATATGATACTTAGTATACGCCCTTGCTATAATTCTTTCAACAATCATTGCCCTTTATACATATTTTGATAATGTCTCAGAAGCCTTGCAGATTTACTCTGGAGCTAAATTTGATTGAAGAACACTATTTTTAAGGACATACTGCTCTATCTTGGCATTGTACCTAGATCCTTGTTCATTTAGATCTACTAATATCCTCGTATGTCTACTATAAAAATCAGTACTTCTTTACTACCTTTAATATCCCGAATGCTCATTATCTCTCTTTGCTGGGGTTTTTTTTTGTTTTGTTTTGTTTTGTTTTTTTTACTATTAGTTGGCAGAGACCATAGGAGTTCAGTAAAGTTCCATGTCTTTGGTATCAAATTAAATGGCTAATAATGGCGGAGTGGGTGGGAATGCAGATATATGCATTTATTTCTAGGAGAATTTTAATAGTTATGAAAAATTTAAAAAACATTTTTAGGCTTGTTTGCATTTTTTAGGCTGGTCATTTCACAACATTCAGTATAGAAATGTAAAATGTTATTGAATAGTTTTCAGATACTTATAACGTCTCAATATTGAATTCAAATAAAATTTTAAATGGAACTTTTATTTTAAAGTAGCTAGAGTAATCTCTATTGCTCTTTTTTTATTTGGCTACAAATAGAGAAAGATGGTGACTCATGGCTGACACTAGAGGCTGGTTCGATTCCCAGCAACCTGGCCTGGATTGCAGGCCAGGTCTCCAGTGAATGGCATGTGAGCATTAGTTGCAGAGCCGAATAAGACTGAACCTATCATTCCAGTGAGAAGTAGAATAAACGAGGGTGTGTGTGCACCTTGTCCTGGGATTAGCCACTGGTAATCCTGGGCATCTGAAAAGGCAGATACAGATCATCCTCGTTCTTCCATTCCTGCTGTTTATACTTGGCACTGTTTAAAAACACAATTTATACTGGAATATTTGTGATTTCTAAATTTGAGTTATTGCATATGATATATTTCAAAAACTGTGCTTGAAAGATGACAGCCAGTGTTGAACTCTGCACTTAGGAGATAATGGATTGATTCAACTCATTCTTCCCACCTGCCCAGTCCTACTCGCATCCCCCCAAACCCACACAACTCCAAACAAAAGCAATTACGTCAGACAGAAGTGGTAACATCATCATTTATGGATGGGAGATGTCAGGACTTAAGCACAGTCTGAATCGGAGCTACATAATTTAACCAGAAACAGTCTTGGTGAAAAATTATCCCTTATACAAACAATTATCATGGACCATTTCCACTATGGCTTTTAAAGGTCGGAATAGAAATGAGTGAATTTGTCTTCTGACTCTTACAAAATATACAAGACCTTAAGATTTATTATTCAGATTATGGTTGCCTGAGATAACTTTAGTGTTTAATGTGAATGTGCCCCTTCAATTTGAGGGTATTCACCTAACAGATTAAATAAACTTTTAAGTAAGGAGAAAGGAAATGGAATAAAAGTTTGGACAGCACTGTGAGAGAAGTCAGTAGAATGTTAGGAATACCCTTTGGGCTAAAACCAAGAGAAGACCTTGAGACAACTCTATATAACTTTGATTTATACCATGTAGCTTTAAGAAAATATAAAGAATAATAAGTTGAATATCAGCAAAATAGTGGTTTTCCCAAACTCTACTGACAACAGGCCTAAGCACAGTTCTTTTAGTAATAACCCGCCATCTTTCATGAGCATCCACTTTCCCTGAATCTTTTGGACAAATGGCTGCCCCAGAAAGGTCGATCAAGTAGATAATCCATTCCCCGCACAGTGCAGTGCACGATGACTACATGTGGCACTTGTTCCATAACTCATGGGCTCTGATTCCAGTAACAGCAACCCCAGCGGTAAGATCACACAGACCCGATTCTCTTTTTCACTCAGTTGAAGAGTAATGTAACACATACATTTGCTCTTCACTGTTGGAACAATTTTTACCTGGTACTGGACCCTGGAGCCCCGCTGAGAATCAGAGCCAGTTATGGTGGTTGAGCTCACAGACAGTCGGGAGAACAGCCGTGGCAAAGAGCGTTGATGCGCAGTGCCCCCAGGCCCGCGGAGACTTCTCGGGCGTCAGGCGTTCACACCAGCTTTGCCTGGAGCACTCTTTCCCCGGACGTCTGCCGGCTGTGCTGGCTTGCGCCTCCTACACTGCCTTCAAGCCTTTGCCCACGGAGCCCATTCTTTGGAGGGCTTTCATCGATCGCCTTAATAAAAATCGCACACCCCTCCCCCTCCAACCCCAACATTTACCACTTTTTCCTCCATGATCTAACATACTGTTTAACATAATAACCGTTTGCCTCTGCCTGTTAGAAAGTACGCATGGAGTTCTGTCAGTTCTGTTCAGTGCTGTATCCTCAGTATGTAGATAGCCAACCGCACACGGTAGGCACTCGAACTCTTTATGATGGAGTTACATCCTGATACACCCAGGACTAAATTATAAGTCAGAAACGCATTTATTACGCCTCACCTACCGAACATCATAGCTTAGCCTAGCCTACCTTAAATGGGCTCAGAGCACAGCATCCAAAGAAGGCTGGCGACACAGTGTGCGCAGAGTACCAGCTGTCTGCCCTCGTGATCACGAGGCTGACTGGCAGCTGTGACCTGCTGCCGCTGCCCAGCACCGGGAGAGAGCGTCGTAGCGCATGCACCTCCAGGCCGGGGGAAGATCAAAATTCATAGTTTGTTTTTTACTGAATGAGTATCACTTTCATACCACCTTAAAGTCGAAATATCATAAGCCAAACCGTCGTTAAGTTGGGCCGGTCTGTCTGTTCGTTGAACAACTGAATACTTGTGCTGATGGTATTTAGGGCACTTACGCAAACCCACATTCCTGGTTTCCATTAGTGCTTGACTTTGGGATGTCACAGATGAGTCCTGCTGTTATTGCTTCTAAATGCTTCAGCTCCTAAAAATGATTTCTCTGTCAAAAACAAGCCGCGTTTGTAGGCTGTTTTCCTCATGTTGGGCAATCTGGAGCCAGTTCTGGCTCTCGTAAGCATGTTTGTGGTTGCAGAGGAAAATGAATATTTCTCACCCAAATGTTGTCATGTCATCGTCTCTGTCTGGCAACCAGAGAAACAGATGTTCTGTTCCTTGACCTCAGGCTAGTGGTTACAGTTTGGGTGTTAAATATATTTCACAAAACTACATTTGCACATGTGAGGCCGCTGTTTATGTTTAACTGTAGAGTCTTAGAGCTCAGCAAACTTTAGGAAGAGGTCCAGTTTGGGGGCACTGGAAGTATGTTTGTCTGTATGTGTGGTGTGTGTGTGTGCATATCAACACACGCATGTAGATCCATACATTCATGTGACTAGCTAGCCAACTATTACAAAGCACATATTTATTTTAGAAAGCAACATTTCTAACATGATAAAAAGTAGCCCCAGGGCATTGCCAAGACCAAATTTTCCTCTTTCCACAAAGCAGTTTTCAGCAGATGATTTTTAAATGCAAAATTCAAAAAAAAAAAAAGAAAGAAAAGAAAAAAGAAAGAAAATCACATTGCCATATCCTAGCAAGGAGAATTATTCATTTATTTATTTATTTTTATTCAAAAAACACTTACCATATCCCATCCTGAGCCGGGTAGAATGCTGGGTTTTGGGGACACAGGAATAAATGTGGAGTTTTGGTCTTCTAGGTGGCTTGTTTGCTGGGGATATCTGATATGAACATGGTGGAGCAGGCGAGCCTTGACCACAGTATACTAGGAGGAAGGGATAGACCCCAGTGTTGTGACACTTAAGGTCTGGTCCTGTCTATTCCCCACTGTCACCAACCTTGCAAGTCACAAATGTTTACAGGACTTCAGTTTCTTCTGTAAAATAAGGATTGTACTAGGTGATTTCCCAAGTCCCTTTTAGCTTGTACATGGCTTGGGTAGCTCGGAGACACCAGGGTGATTTCTACACAGCTTTTGCCACCTGTTGATCCTTTCAAGCACACCTTATGAATTCCTCTACAAACATATGGTGGGTAGCACATCGTCTGTTATAAGGTTTAACATCTTTATAAAGCAACGAATGCTTTAAGGTTTGAATTTCTCAAAAGATGAAGATTCTTGGGTGCCCAAGGTGGGGAGGAGAGGATGATGTTGGGTATCAGAGATTTCCTTCTTTAAGGAATGTTTGTGGATAATGGACCACACTGGCTCTTGTGGACAGATCATCATGCCATCCCCTCACAGTGGTTTGGAGTGCCTTGCGGTCTTTCTCAAGTAGACCAGTGTCTCAGTGGCTTTGGCTCTTTATGAGTCATCCGTGAAATTTTATGTTGATTTTTTTGGATTTATTCTTTTTCTTCTTTCTTTTTTGTTAGCCACATACATGCTTGAGCCCATCTTGAGCCCATTGCATTGAATCTTAGAGGGTGAAGTCAGCAACTCGATATATAATGTGGTTAGTTGCTCTATGGTTTAAAAATCACTATAGAGATTTACCAAAGGGTAGCATGGGAGCAGTGGCTGGGGAGAATAGGCACCCACACTTCTCAGGGGTGGGCTTCTCCACAGTATTCTTAAAGGGTTTGGTAATGACCAATGTTCTTGAGTAAGCCTATCTACATTGTTCTAATTACTAATCAGCTTTAACCCACTAAAGTAAAATTTGACTTCAGAATGTTTCTCTTAAATATTTTCTATGACTCTTATTGTTTGTTAGTGGAAAACCACCCCTTTTTTTGTTTTTACTAGTTAAAGATACATTAAAGATGAATAGATGAGTGGCTTTCTTTCTTTTCTTTTTTCTTCTTTCTCTTCTTTCTCCTCAACTCCTTTTGCTTCTTTTAATTAAGATGTACCTGAAGTGTGAATTGATTTGAGCAATTTGACAATGAAAAATGGTAACATTATCTTCATGTTTATTACTAGCGAATTTGTAAGAAGCAGTTTTTTTTTTTTAATGGCTATTGATATAAGGCTTGGCTAATACTGTTAAAGTTTAAAAATATTCTAATTTCTAATTGACAGAAGAAGAACTGGCAACTCCACCACTAGATGGCATCATTCTTCCAGGAGTGATGAGGCAGAGCGTTCTGGACCTGACTCGCAAGTGGGTGGGTCTTTGACATGAACAACTTTTATAAGCATGAAAAAAAAATCAAAATAAGCCCAGCTTAGTGTTGAAATAATATCCTGTCATTGCAACGAATGTTATCTAATCTTTAATCTTAATTCGAGTGAAAAGAGCTCTTCTAGGACAGTTTTGGCAAGACTATCAAATAAGTATTGTTTATAGGGTGGGCAGAGAGAACCAGTTTGTCAAGTTGTCCTGGAGAAGAAGTATTCTAGTACTAGTCCCAGGCTCTAGTATCAGGTGTCTCCTTCCAACTCACCTGGTTTATATTTTGTATGCTTCCATTTAGCCAGTCCTTAACTTTTTCAGGTGTAAGTGTATCATTTCCACATGGCAATGAGTGAATGATTCATAGTTCTTCTCTTCTTCCATTTATTCCAGTGTAACTGTGCTTACCATAGAAATTAAAGAATTTTATTGACCTAAATGTTTACTAACATAACATTATTAGTTTGGTTGCTTTCTTTTTTCCTCCTTCATGCCCCCCGTGCCCCCAAATTCACATACATACTTACTTTAAAATCAAAACACTCAAGCAAGTGTAAAATTGTTTTCAGTAGACTTTCTGATTCATGTGACACAGGCAAGCATGTTAAACTATTTGGTATTGGAAATGACATTATAACATACTCAAGATGAAAGTTGAATGAGTTGGTTTTCTGGCAAAGGTTTTTGGATAGAACTTTTGACCCATGTGTTCAGGGCACATGAAAAGGCTTTGAGCAAGCTGTGGTCAAACAGTACTAATAGGGCAAATGTTTAGAAACACACACATTATCTAGGAGAATATTAGCAGAGTTCTTCTGGAAAAGACTTTGGAAATAGAGGAACTGGGCCTTGTCTACTACAGGGTTTTGTAGAATTATTTATAGCACAACTGCCACATGCTGGCTGGCACATTGGGCATGACATTTACAAACTGTTTGTATAATTTCAAACAGCTTGCCCTGTCCTAAATATGTTTGCAGTTGGAAAGATGTAGTTTCGAAGTTCAGTAATTTTTTGTTTTATTAAAGAAAGAATTCAACCAAGTACAGAAGGTTTGATGACAAGTTGCAAGTGGAAATGCTTTCCCACACTAATGATTTGCTAGCATGAAAATAGGTTATTATGGAGGAAGTTTTTTCTTGACTCCTTAGCTGTAATTTATTTTAAAAGCTATTTTAAAACAGTGAGGCATAAATGCCAAGAGGCATGTGGGGGGTTACCATGACTTGCCAGACAGAGGAAATTGTCCAAAGATAAGTAAGAGTGAGCAGAGTAAAAACAATTCTGTATATTTATGAGATTTTATTTTTCTTTTCCAGAACACAGAACTCAGCTTGTTTTCAGTTAACTTGGCTGATTTTCTGGAGTCTTTTTACCTTTGAACAACATAATTGAAATTACAGACTAAGATAAATTGAAACTTGCAAAAAGCCATATTTCTATCATAGGCATTTTTCCCTGCCCTTCCAAATGTATACTTACGGCATGATGCATTCTTCTTCTAATGTTTTGAATCTTACCAAGGGCTATGATTTCCATTTTTATCTGTTGTAGATTTGTAGGTTTTAAAAAATAGTCTCTTCTTATTTAAAAAAAACAAAAAACCTATCCATTCTTTGTTGTCCTTAATGAAAATGGCCTGTTGACAAACTTTGAACTTTGACCACTAGCATAAGAGAATGAGAATTACACAGATGAAAGAATGCATATTAAACAAATAGTTTAAACAAGTAGCTTTAAAATCATTTTTTTGTTTTCATTTCTTACCCTGGAGCAAATAAAACGTTCAGATAGTTCAGCAGAAGTCGATGAGGTTATACCAATGATTCTGTGATGCAACGCAACCTAATATGACATGAGAATAAGGGAGGGGATTACTGTTGTAAAGTTAACTGAGTCTGTGGATTTAATTTATGGAGAAAAAATAAACAATGCAATCTCTCAAATAAAGTCCAAATATACTTTCGATGTTTTAAAATAATGAAATTTTTCAGATATTTAAACTCAGTCTTATGTTTTTACTCCATAAAAGACACAGTAGAAAAAGAATCACATTGGAGCAAGTTGGATCAGACCTGAATTCAGATCAACTTTCTGCCATTTACTAGCTGTGTAGCCTTAGGGCTGTCACTCAACTTCTTGAACCTTTATTTCTTCATCTGTAAAATGGGGATGGTTATATCCACCATAAAAATGAGAGAACTTGGCATGCAGTGGATGCTCAAAACATGGGAGGTATAATTAAGGTTATGATAATATATTCTCTTTTATGATTATAGGATTTAAGACACTATCAGCATAGAACACACATTACGTAGCACCGACATACATCAACTTGTGAGGCTTTAGCCATGACAACAAATAAAAGGCAGTAAAAAGCTGACAGGCATTAAAATGCAGCTTGCATTTTATAATGATAATCTTATATTTTATACTCTGATCATCTCATTTAGAGAGGCTGTGACCTTGGAGTAGGCTGCTTAGTGCATCAGCGTGTTTACCAGCAAGACGGCATTGCTTTCTTCAGCTTTCCCTCTAAGGATGATTATGACATTATCTGGGTTCAAAAAGAATGTAAAGTAGAACGGTAGTAGTCCAGGGCCTTTTCTTCTTCTTCTTTTTTTTTTTTTGGCATGCCTTTTCCTTGGAAATATGTATTTTTTAATATTTTACATTGCAAACAGGGTGAATTTAAGGTGTCGGAGAGGTACCTCACCATGGGCGACCTGACAACAGCCCTGGAGCAGAACCGAGTGAAGGAGATGTTTGGCACCGGCACAGCCTGCGTCATTTGCCCAGTTTCTGACATACTGTATGAGGGTGAGGTAAGGCAGCGTTTCTTCACCACCTGCCATTTCTAAGCATGGCCTATAATTGAATTTTTAAAAATGTGTGAACAAAATGCTAGTTGGACCCAGGATGCAAAGGATTTTTTTTTTTAATAGCTTGGCATTTCGTTAACTGAGGTGAATTGTTCTCATGAACCTGTATAATCAAATCACTCTCATCTTTCCGGCGATTCTGCATAAACTCCAGCGTGATGGGGAGTCAGTTTTGTCCTTGGACAAGTATCACATCTGCCTCTTGTCAGTTTTGGGATTTAAGATGTGTCTCTACACTTCCACTCCTTTCTTTCTGCTGGATCTCAAAGGAATGTGCGTCATCACCCTTGAGGTGGTGAAAAATAGTGCTTCCGAACCTGAAGTTATAAGAGAACCCTAAGACATAATTTTGGGGCAAGATGGGAGTCATTGCCAAAATTCTCAGAAAGAGCATTTTTAAAGGTAAAATGATAGAAGGCAAGAATGTAGGTGACTGCAGTGAATGTTCTTTATTCATTCAGTGAACAAATACATGTGATAAGCACAAACCAGGTGCCAGAGGCTGTTCAGTTGTCGGTGACATAGTAGTTAAACAAGGGGCACAAAACATTAGGGGAGCCACGGCACACTGATAGAGAAGAAGGTCAAAATTAATATTCAGCATTAATGTGGCACCATGTAAAAAGGTTTAAAAATAAGAGATAAATAAAGAGAGAGAGCAGAGAATGAGAAGAAACATACATTTTCTTTATACCTGTATATATTCTCTGTATTTTGGTACCTGCGGCTAAGAAGTAGCAAATAATTTCTCTTTTGACCCCAGGTAGTAAAGTGTAATGAATAACGGTAGAGCCATTGTTGCGCTGATGATTGCCAGTCAGTGAAAGTAGCCAAAGGGAGCTAAGATCTATGTTGAAACAGGAAATCAAGGTTGGTAGTTTGGGTGACATCAGTTAGATTTGAATTTCTGGTTTCCAAAAGTATTTCCAAACTACTGGAGTAGGGATGGCAACTAGTTAATGGAAGATTCATTCGAATGATCACCTCCTACATTGATCACTGTTACTGTTATTGCTGTTGTTATTATTTAAAGCACTTTTACAAAATTTTTTATTTGGAAAACCTGGTGCATTTATTAAAATCTTCCAGAAGGAATTCAAGCATTTGGTTGGAGGAAATTTTCTGCCAGTAAACCACTCTGATTTCATAGGTGTTGTTCTTCCATTTTTTGGTCAGATTTTTTGCTTTCTCTTTATAACAAAGATCCAATACTTACCGTTAACATCATCAGCTTACTTTATCACTTAAAGTCATGTGGGTATTATTCTTAAAACATGAATTGGCTTAAATTGATTATATTAAATATAAATTCTATTGTTTTAATATTCAACATCTTAATTACTTTTCTCAGCTGATGGATTGATTTTTTTTTTTTTCCTGCTGATTTTAATGGTGGCTACTTTATTGCTTGAGGTTTTTAAACTTGCTTTTAGGGAATGGCTCCAGACATAATTCCATCTACAGACTGTTTTCAGTAGAGATGAATGATTCTGTTATCATTCAATACTTGTACTGATTATAAAGGTACTGTTTCATATTTTATTATGGTAGTATCCAGGTAATGTGTTATTGGTCTGCTTTTTAATGAACTAAGGTTGCCATTAGGTCACATACTTTTGAGTCCAATTATGATTTCACCTCCAGAAATAAGAAGTTTATAAAATTTAACATGATTTTAATGGTCTTATTTTAGAGGGCATTCAGAGCCAAAAGGTACACCTAATTATCCTATTATCCTAAAGGGCATAATAAGAAAGGTGAGAACATGGGCTATCTACTACAGTCAAACTGTCAGAGGCCTGCAAGTCAGCAAGGCATGAATGGACATGGCTGAAATACAAATTAGGGTCAAGATATCTTTCTCAGCCTTGAATTCAACCATGCTATCCAACATTGTGGAGGTTGTGGCTCCTGGAACAGATACCGGTTTAGAAGCCCCTTTTGTGAAGGCATAAATTTGCTTTAATTTATGCTCCTGAAATGACTTGCTCTAATTTGTGGCAAAATATTTTTGAGTTCTCATTTCCTGCCAAGAGGGTTAGATATGGAGCCGATCATTTACCCTTGTTTATTTGAGGCATGCTGGAAGAGGTAGGGTTCTTTTAAGTTTAACCACTATTTTAGCCATCTCTAGCTTCCTATTAGTTTCTCAGATTGTCCCGAAGACTGGTGTATGAACCAGTTGGTAGGCAGTAAACAACTGTTATTGGCTACTTTTTATTCAAACTTGGAATAGAAAAGAGGCTTTGATATAAGGAGCTAACAGAATCAGATTATAATAGTGCCATTCCTTATCTCAGTGGAATTGCCCTAATACAGTGGCATCGCTGAGTGTCTTACTGGTCATCACGGTATACATGAATATTCTCAAATTATCTCGTGTCTGGTTTTCTTTCACAGACTCTACACATTCCATCTATGGAGAATGGGCCTAAACTTGCAAGCCGGATCTTTGGCAAATTGACTGACATTCAGGTACGGACTTCTTTCTTTTAAAATGTCATCTTATTTTAATCAGCTCTTGGAACCAAATCATATTTCAATGGCGAGAAGACAGTATAAATCCTGCCATTTGGGGTCAAGAAATTAAATTTAAGGAAGACGTTCCCGATAGTATGTGTGGGCAAAGAGATGGGAAAGAAAATAAAAGTTTAACAAAAAGAAAGAAAGAAAAGAATTAAATAATTTTCAGGGACTCCAAATTACTATCTGCCTATCTATGATCTAAAAACCTCATTTAAATATATAATACTTTTATAAAAGAAAAGAATTTGAAAGTAGAAGAAAGCACAGAAAAAAATAATATTATGATTCCAACACCGCCCATTCTTAATTTTTGATATCTCAACTTTTAATATTTTGAAAGCATTTATATATTTTTAGGTAAATATGTTTTTTGAACAAAATGGAATTAGACATAATTTTTACCTGCTTTTTTTCATTTAATAAATCATTTGCTTTTTCATATTAAAATAATTTTAGTTTCATGTATGAAGTTAACTTGAATTCTATATCTGTATACTACAATTTTTTAATAAATCATATTATTGTACATTGATTTTGTTGGCAATTCTTTTAATGTTATAAATAGTGCATCCCTGATTGTTTCCTTAGTATAAATTCCTGGAATTTTAATTGTTGGGTCAAAGGGAGTGCACACCTATTTTTTTTAATATGCTGATTTCATTTTGCCTGTTTTTTGGAGCAGCAATCTAATGTCTCACAAAGCACTTAAGCAACTTTCTAGGCAGGCATATCAAATATCAGGAAATAAGAGACTGTCCTATGATTTGTAAATACTTCAAAAAGTTATTGGATAACTTTTCTGAGCCAATGAGTGCCAGTCATTGAAAATACCTAAGGGGAGTAGAGATTTATACTAAAACACGAAATGAAATTTGATAGTTTGGGCGACATCAGGTGGTGCTGGCTCTTAACACTAAGCAGCGTTTCAATCGGTTGGGCAAGCAGCAGCTCCCTCCACAGCAACGGAGGTCCTTGGATAGTGACAAACGCAGTGTTTTTGAACACTTAGCAACATTTGTGCAAAACTAATAATGTTAACAAAAGGAAAGAATAATAGTGGTTTTTGAATCAATGAGCTATCTCACCTCCGCTCTTCAACAAATTTTTTCTATAGGAATTTTCTGCAAATTAATTAAAGGGGTATCTTAATATCTAAGACATAAAAGCTATTCAGAGTTGTTTTCTACTTTTTTACGTAGAAACAATGAGAAGAAATTTGAATAAATTTAATAAAATTTTCTTCATGGGTGTTTCAGGTATATATATATTGTTTAGAGTTGTCTGAGTAAATCTGACGGAAGTAACGTTATCAGTGTTTTGCTCAAATAAAAATACAAACAGAACTTAAATATATAATTTTCTAGATTATAAAACCCTTTCTTAAAAACAGAAGTTGAGAGGTTTCTAAGAGGGGAGGAAGTGTGGTTATAGTGATAAGAGAAAAACCACTTTGGAAAATTTTCTTGAACAGTTTGTGCAGAAGAGAATGTTACATTCTATAGCAGGTAATACTCGAAACGAGATTTCAGGGTTACCTCTGGGAGATTACATGAAATAAGAAAATTTGAACTGACTTGATTTGGTTATAAAGGGTCAAAAGAAAAGGAAAAGTACTCAGCGAGGCTAAGAGGGAAAATCAAATTAAATTTGAATTGAAAGAAAGACCTAAGTAGAGGTGTTCGGCAGACATAATCACACAGCTTTGGCTAAGGAAGGCCAAAGCAGGAATGTGTACCATCACCCTTGAGGTGGTGAAAAATAGTGCTTCCGAACCTGAAGTTATAAGAGAACCCCAAAACATAATTTTGGGGCAAGGTGGGAGTCATTGCAAAAATTCTCAAAAAGAGCATTTTTAAAGGTAAAATGATAGAAGGCAAGAATGTAGGTGACTGCAGTGAATGTTCTTTATTCATTCGGTGAACAAATACATGTGATAAGTACAAACCAGGTGCCAGAGGCTGTTCAGGTGTCGGTGACACAGTAGTTAAACAAGGGGCACAAAACATTAGGGAAGCCACGGCACACTGATACAGAAGAAGGTCAAAATTAATATCCAGCATTAATGTGGCACCATGTAAAAAGGTTTAAAAATAAGAGATAAATAAAGAGAGAGAGCAGAGAATGAGAAGAAACATACATTTTCTTTATACCTGTATATATTCTCTGTGTATTTTAGTACCTGCGGCTAAGAAGTAGTAAATAATTTCTCTTTTGATCTCAGGTAGTAAAGTATAATGGATAATGGTAGTAACATTAAAAACTAATGATACAATCTAAGCTGATACTGAACAAAGAAACAAAAGGATACAGTTACACAGAACATGAGCTAATACAGTGGGTTCAGAATTCCACCGCAAACCAGAAGCACCAGCTCTGCTCCAAACTGTGAAGTGCTGAAGGCCCATCATGCCAGATCTAAGACCACATCTTTCCTGTTCAGTTATTTTATGCTTGTGGGCATGGACCCTAAAGTTTCAAAAATAATCTCTTGCAAGATGGCAAATTGGTGCTGTCAGCCAAGCTACTAGGTTGTCTGTTTCTCTCCAAGAGAAATAATGTTAAGTAACTTTTGAGGAAAAAGCATAGAACTGTGTCATGTTTCACATTTGATCACTTTGACATTACATGGAAACATGGATATTCCCTACAAAATGCTCTGGTACATTGAAAAAGAAGAGTGCAACAACCACCAAAAAAACAGAAAACAGAACCCCTTGAGATTCTTTCCAAGGTGAACATGAGGGAAAATTCCTCCTTAACTGCAGATTTGATTTTCATTTAACCGGTGTACTTCTGTATATAAGAATCTGTGAAGTGTAGTATTCATCCCATTTGGCTAATTATTCATATAGTTCCCTGGGTCTTAGGTTGCCCTGCAAATTCCTCTTTGGAGGGGAATATTTCAAATGGCAGTTTCTTTATTTTTGCCTTTTCTTTTTTAAGCAACAAAGAGAAACACTTCTGTGTTCATGCGTCACCACTTAAACCTGGAGAATGTGCTCAGTGTTGCCCATGCCTCCTTTTTCTCCCGTTACCCTTTGCTCTGCCACTTACCATCCTTTTCACCTGTGCTCCGGCCATTTGGAGTCTTCTCTGTCTTACAATATACTTTGCTCTCTGCCGCTTCCTTTCTGCTTCTGTACCTTGTACAATTTGCCCACTTGATAAGACATTGGTTGTCCTTCAGGGCACATGTCCTTTAAGAACCCTTTAAATCTATTTTGAGTAACATCCCTTTCCCCCAGGACAAACACACATTCACTCATTGAAGTGCTGCTTCTTTCTGTAGCTTCCATAGAACCTAGGATTATTACATTATGGTCTTTAAATTATATTCTGGTTACATACTTGTCTTTGTTCTAGCGTTGTTTGAAGGTAGGAGTTGTTTTATTCTCTTTTTGTAACCCCAGTCATCAGCACAAGGCCTGGGCCATAGTACATACTCAGTAATATTTCCTGAATAACTTAGAAAAGAATGAACTGGTGAATGACAGGCCAAGCACATACTAAAGAGCAAAAACGTGTTGCTCTTGTATATTAACACATTCTGAGAAAAGGTGAGAGGCAGGTCTTGAATAATGTCAAGTTATTCTTCAAAAAACTTTTGGAGAAGCTGATCTAGAATTTTTCAGAGTGACATACATCTTGAGACTGCTGTCAGGATTAGCTCAAAGCAGGAACCCACTCAGGCCTTAGATATCAGGGTGGCATGTCAGTGATGGGTAGAGTTGCTGCTGAGGTTTCAGAAGGTGGGACATAGTGATTGTGGAGACCAAGAGGTGGACGCCTTAAATAGTTAGGAAAATACAATGCAATTTACAGATGTTGTATCATAGAAATGTACACTTGAAACCTATATTAACCAGTGTAACCCAAGTAAATTTATTTTTTTTAAATAGATAAATAAACTTCAAGATTAAAAAAAAAGAAGAAAGAAAAGCGTGAGTGGGACAGGAGCAGAATTTGTATCACTTGCAGGTTACCAGATAGATTTTTTTTAAATCTGTTTTCCAACTAGTGGCTACAGCCTTGTAAGACTAAACGGCCTTTTGTGATTATGGTATTTTTCTTGTTTTCAGTGGAACAGCTTGATGACTTTCAGTTGCAGAAGAAAGTAGAGCCCCATCCCTTTTCCCTGCAGCTGTCCGGAGCTATCCTTGAGCTAGAGTGCATTCTAAGGGAGCACTTCCAAATCCCCCATAGGATGCAGCCCTTTGACGAGCTTCCCATCCTCCCCTTGTCTCCTAATAGGCACTACCCTACATGTTGTGGGATTACAGAGCTTTGCATGGTCATTAAATAGGATTCGGAAGAAGAATGACAGATTATTACTTTGTGGGCAGCACTTATTACATTTTTATGATGTTGTAGAAAGTAAGTACATGACACAGAGGCTGTCTTTGTACGTTGCTAAGAATTCTCTGCTGAATGTAAAAGGCATTTTAGCAAGGACCATGTGAAATTATTTGCCATGCCTACATTGCCTGTGAAGTAATGAACTTGTTTTTAGTCAGGTTTTGTTTGAGTATTTAACTGGCATTTGTGAAAAGAAAAATTCCACACATCACACAGATAGTTTTCCAGATGGGCGCAGCATCCCATCCCAGAGCCTCAGTGTGATTCGCTATGTTGCTTTCACCCCATGTTTGACTCCAGGGAACAAAAGCAAGTAAACGCGACTTACAGAAGGACTGACAAATGTCGGAGGCACGGGCCTGCTCCCGTGTTTGGTAATGACACTGACAATGGTGACAGGACAGCCTAACCCATGCCGGCATTGTTCTCGTCCCCCTCCTCCTCTGGACACCTACTCTTGGGGAAAGCATGTCCTTTTATCTCTGCTAAAATCTGCCATCTGTACTTTGAGTTATTTTCCCTTGAAAAATTAAATTGAATTATCCATCATCCACATGAAAATTTTGATTGCTAACTGCCTTGGTCTAGACACTATGAATTACCTGTATTACCCTATCTCTTGGGTGCATCTCAGAATGCTATGATTTCACATAAAAGCATAAATTGCAGGATGAGAGGGGTAAAACTAAATACGTATTATGTAGGTTCCCAGAGCCATGTGGCCTGTGACTGTCATTGTAACCCAGATTGATTTTCCACTGGTTATAAAACTAAAACAACTAATTGAGAGCAAATTTACTTTGACCAGTGAGATTCAAGATGAAATTATTGTGGTCATGAGCCGCACGCCCGTAGATCTGCAAAAATGTCAATAGGCTGACATTCAAGTATTATTAACGGCAAAAGTGTCTAATGTATTAATGGGAATACAAATAAGAAAAATAAAACACACATTTTGCTCTTATATCATGTTGGCACCGTACATAAATCAGACAGAATTTGGGAATGTTTTATTCAGGATTCCTCATGAATCAACAGTGTCAATAGTGGGAGACCACACTCTTTAAATACAATTTCTGATGTGAATTAAGCAAGTCACGGGGCTTCTTCCATTCTCCTTTTCATGTAAACCAGAAGGTTGTAGTTAGACCCATTCATGGCTCCTAGTAATTTTTCCAGTTTGGTAAATTCTACTCACTGAGTTCATGAACACAGCACTTGGATAATGTGACAAAGGAGAATCTTCAACAGGCAGAGGCAGGAGAACTGAGCTTGTGATTACAAGTTTCCCAGAGCCTTAGTGTCCTTATATGTAAAACGGGAAGTTTGGCTTAAGAGTTCATTGCTCCTCACATTTGATTTTTAAGCAGCAGTACTTTCTACAAAAGAAATCTTTTCCTGGAATCCCAGTATTCAAAGCCAGTAGGAGTGGAATTGTTCTTGAAGGAAAGAAGGAAAACCAGGGTCCCACTTATTTGGTTCTTTCAAGAAAGATGATCAATAAGGTTCTTTCCAATTCAGAATTTTCAGACATTTTGTATCAGTTTCAACCTAAGTTTTATTAGGACAAAAGGGCCAATTTATGGGGAAAGGGGGGCATCCTCTGATTTAGGCAGATACCTAGTGGCAGACTCAGTGGCATGCTACTTTGGGCCAGGGAGATCTATCTGTTCCAAGTCAGTCTCCACGCATGACTATGTGAACTTGAGGGAAATCTACATGGTGGCCAAGGATGTGGTTTTTGGTGGTGAGAGAGACCTCAGCTAGCACCTGGGCTCCACCCTTTACTAACCACCACCTTAAGTAAGTTCTCTAATCTCCCTGATAAACGGTTTCCTCATTTATAGACTAAAACAGGATTGGTAGTAGCACCTAGGGTTCCTGTGGGGGTAAATGAGGTAGTCAGTGTGTAAAGCCCTTGGCCTGGTGGTGCTGACGTGTAGTACCTGCACAAAGGGTGAACACGCATTTAAACACAGATGTTTGTTGAATGAACGAATGAATACAGTACTTGTTACTATGCAGAAACTTTTTCATTTCTGATATCTCAAATATCTTTACATTTCATTGAATTAAGCTTTAAATATTAAAATTTAGGTCTAATGAAGCAGATTTGCTGATGTAAATAGTCTGTAATCATGCTGCAGGTCCATGATTCTCGAAGGGATAAGAAAAACTGGGATGCTAACATAATACAAACAACTTTCATTCAGGAAACAAAGTCACTCACTGTTCAGGTCCACCAGGCCTCTCCATATAATATTATTTTTTTGTCCACGAACATAAAATGCTTTTGAGAAGGGGGCTCTTAGAGCAGTCATTCTCGAACTTTAGCTCTGGTTGGCACACCCTGAAGTGCTTGCTGAGCCACAGGGTGCTGGGACGCATCTGCAGTTTCCGATTCAGGAAGTCTGAGGTGGGGCTTGAGGATTCCTGTTTCTAACATCTTGCCAGGTAATGCCGGTGCTGCTGGCCTGGGGAACATACTTTGAGCATCGCTGCTTCAGAGTAAAGATGCTAACAGTTAAACTGGCTTATGTCATTTGGAGAGCAGGAGCTAAATACACAATGATAATGAAAAGGCATGCCCTTAAATATATAAGGGACCTACATCAACTATAAATGTGAATTATAGTTTTGAGTTTGACAATAATTAGAAATTTTATAATTCCGGGTATTTGGTTGTTTCTGTCTAATCTGATTTTAATGTGTATACACTTTTAATGTTCAAAACGGAAGCGAATCTTTTATACAATGTTGTTTGTATTGAGTTTGTTTAGAAGCCAGGCCAGCACTGTCAGCTTATGGACTGAAAGATTTTTTCTTGTTTCTGTTGTAGTATGGAAGAGAAGAGAGCGACTGGACAATCGTCGTACCCTGAGTGGAAAATACTGCGTATTATATGTGTGCGATGCGGACAGACTGTTGCTTTTGAATTATGACACGTTCTTTGGCAACCTGTTTTTAGTTGTGCATAATGTAGTTTATATTATCAGTGTTAGGGTGATTGTTGTCTCATGTCAGAGAAAATGAATTGCAATCATCAAATGGTGTTTTGTAAACTTGGTAGTAGAAGCTTATCTTACCTTCCCTTAGAAAGATAATAATGTAAGCCATATAGTGTAGAATTTCCCTCAGTAATCTTAGTGCCTCCCTTAGTACTTCGCTCAGATGCAAAAATGTTTGTTTATTTTTTAGCATAAGTGTTATTCTGCTCCTCAACCAAATGAGTTGTTTCATGTTCAAAAGCTGATCTGAGTATATTTCATAGGTAACGCTTCCTGTGACACATTTTCATCCTCAGAAGGTGTTTTGTTGTTTTAAATCAAGACTTGGAAGAACTGTTTCCTCATGTCCCATTTTTTTTTTGCAGGCCCCCAAGTCCATTTTAAGAGAAATCTCTCCCGTCTTCCTGATGTCACAGTCTCTTCGTGCATCACCAGGGTCCATGCACGTTTCCACCATTGCCCTTTCCATGTTGTGTTATAATTGGCTGCTCGTTAGACTCCGCTACGTCACTGAGGGTCTGTGCCTTAGAGATCTTTGTATTCCCAATGCCTGGCACATAATAGGTACTCAGTAGATAATGACTAAATGAATATTTACCTTCTATAGAAGTGAACCTTCTTTGTTTCTATATTATGAAACCTCTTTATTAGAATTGTGATTGATTCTGACATTGTGTATATTTACCTCATAATGTCTTTATTTTCCATGGACTGCAAAGTCATTAGAGATACTCAGAAGTATAGTTCCTTGAAGGAATTGTTTCATATGTAAAGACTGTCTTGGAATTGAAGTTATAACTCTACAGAGGAGTCATGGTGTCATACCAACCAAATGGAAATGACAAATGTTATATGTTAAGTGTTAAATACAAAATAAATCATGTCAATTAGTTTTTTAGTAGAAAGCAAAGAGTGGTATACTCTGGTTTTTATACATTTGGTTGTGTAGGTGCTCTTTTCTGTTGAATGGGGAGATGAGCACGTGGTTAGGGTACAGGGAGCTCAATTATAGATGTTATTTTACTTGTTTAGGAGCTCTGAATTAAAATTGTATCCTGACTTATCCAGGGGAAGGTGAAAGTAAAATGGAAAATATTTACCCTTGGAAGGTCAACTCTCAGACATTATATTTGGGTTTCCTTTGGTACTAATAACTTTCATCTTGCTGATCATATTTTATTCTCTTTTCAAAGCAAGGGGAAAAAACTTTCTAAAAGTTCGATGCATTGAAAAATTTTCCTTAAGGCATTTAGCAGCACATAGCAAATGGGACTTTGATTCTTTTCCAGGACTTTTGGCCAGGGGCTCTTTTTAGCTAGGAAGGGTAAAATGAAAATTAGGGAAGTATAGGATGAAAAAGAATGGTAAAAATATCTTTTAGGGGGCTTTTAATTGTTGATCTGAAGTCTTGGAAGAGCCGGTTCTTTTCTGGCCTCAGGTGCTTTATCTTTCTCTACACTCCTTCCCCAAGTAGCATTCTAAGGGTATTCATTTGCCTTGGCTATATCCTGGGAGCGCATTTTTAATACGTATTCTAGAAAAGACTTCCGGGTAATTTTAACCTGTCAGGTAGCACATAAATGACCAGGCTCACACCCCTATGAGAAACGGAAATCATTTCTTTGCCATAAATGCATTTTATACTTTGCATCTCTAAATTTAGTATGATAAGACATGTCCATTACCAAAGCTAGAGAACAACATTTTGACATTGTGCTTGCATTTAAAAACTGAAGGTATCCTAAAACAGAGAACACAATCTGCCATTCTCCTTTAAGTAATACGATAGGAAATTGACCTTGACATTAACTTGTTAAGTAGATTTAAAAGGAACATCTGCACATCTTTTCTCCTTGTACACTATTTGTTTAATTGCAGTGGATTAATACAGCAAGAGTGGCACATTATAACTAGGCAATTATCCATTCTTCAAGACTTAGTTATCGTAACACTAATTGATCATTTAAGGTGTAAGATAGTGTAGCATTAGGAACATGTAAGGCTAATCTGCACAAAAAGATCAACAAATTAATATTGTTGCTGATATTTGCATAATTGGCTGCAATTATTTAATGTTTAATTGGTTGATCAAATGAGATTCAGCAATTCACATGTGTGTGTGTATAAACAGAACTGGTGGCACTTGAAATGATAATGATTAACTTATTTTGCATGTTCTCTTCCTCCCACATTTTTATGTTGTTTTTTTTTTCATTTCAGACCAAGCTTGTCAGCTTTTTCCAGCAAATCAGTAGAAACCAAATTTTAAAATGCAGCGTTCTAACATAGACAAAACATGAGCATTTCCTGAAGATATTTGCTGTTAGAAATATTCTAAGTTACAGTAATTTATTAAGGACTAACACACAGCACAAAAAGAAGGGCCCCCGTCCGGGATGTGTGCCATGCAGCTGGCAGGAATGAATGAATCAGTAATACCTGCTTTCCCTTTTGCTTTCAAAAATACAAAGGAAAAGTTAAAGGGAAAGAGAAATGACCGAGAAACTCTGTTAGGGAACCATGTTTTTCCTCCCTGGTAAACAACCTTTATTCTTTCCTCAAAAGATTTCTATAAGAAAGGGGAAAAAAAGATCAGAGGTAGCAGCAAGGAAGTACAGCTCTTCGTCGACGACATGCCACGCAATGCCAGCACTCCCGAGGCCTCCATTATGTTCGCCCTGTGCTAAGATTCTTCCCCGTATCAGTTTTATTGCTTGATGCAATTGTATCTGAACAAGTGGTCTTGCTTTCTTAAAATCAGACCATTCTTGGGCACTTCAGGGCAATTAATGAGTGTATCTTGGTCAAAGGAATAGTAGGAGCCTGTTATTAAAGCCGCAGTTTCAGCCCTGCTCTAGGGCTTTGTGCTGTGAAATCAGCTGCCAGATAAGCGTATGTATTTTCCCCACTCGGTGCGCAATCATTGTATTCTTTTTTCTTAAAAAGTTTATTCTTAAAATTATGTGTTCAATTTACCCTTATGATTGGGGAAAAAGTGTTTTAAGCAGAAGATAATAGCATTCGTTCACTTCCAATGACTGATATTGAAAATATTAGAGTCATAAATATTCATTGCATGCATTAAAACAAAAGACTTAGACAGGGTGAGAGAAACATTGTAAGGACCCCTTATTTCGTGTCCTGATTCTAAGTATGATCAAAGAATTCTTCCTTGTAATGTGGATTTGCAGAAACCTAAGTTATACATAGTAATGCTGACACGTCATTCTAGTGAACACTTTGCTTTGTCCTTTGGCTTCGCAACAAGTACATTTTGTTCAGTGATCACTTTTCCACATATCTCTTCAAAAAGGAGGCAGAGGGTACCAGCTTTTCAATAACCATAACCTATTAATTGACAAGGATCATGGAGATTGTAGTTAATTTGATAAATGTTGATTGGGTACTCACATGTACATCTAACACAACTTGCAATAGGAATTAGGAAGTTCGTTTTAGAAAATAAATAGTACATGTGGCATACGACCCTCAAGTTGTTTATACGCCACTACTTGAACCGAAAGCAGTGTTTAATGCAGTTAGATAATGAGACAAATTCAGAGATGTGTTTTTAATAAGAAATAACGATGAGCATTGCCATCTCATTTTTAAAGGATTTTTGCCCTTTAATATAATGTCTTCTTTTCCTCTAGTCAGAACTGCTCAGTCTAGTTAGCAGTTAGGGGTTATTCAGCCTCTGCCTCGTGGTGTGAGTTACCTCCTGGTTCACTACTCACCGCCAGCCTCTACTCCCATTTGTTAACTGCATTCTTTTGGAGCGCTGTTGAGTTGTCATGGTACAGCCGACAAAGGAACACCTCAAATTACAGCATCTTCGCTGATCTTAAAGTTAGATAATAATGAAATAAAATGTGCCTAGTGTGAAATTTCCTTATTTTGAAAATGTCTGTTTAAGAGTATTAGCTTGAAAATAATGGATTTAGCTACTCAAAAAAATGGGTGCAAGACTAACTTTAATAATGATTTTTCGCAGTTTGAGGTTTTAAAATGAAGGCCAGTTCAACTGTTGCAAAGAGATTCATTTTTATCCTTGCCAGAAAGGTTTTTAAAAATACAAAGGTAGAAGAAAGTAATTTATTTTCATCTTCAGCATACATATCACAATAAAAGACTTAGATATTTTAGGGGGGAAGGCTGGTAATGAAATATATCAACGGGATGTAGTAGTGCTTGTGGGCAAATAATTTCTTGGGATCAGATATATGTAAACATTTGCTTTAATGAATGTTAAGGTATAAAATTTAGTCTTAGGACATAAAGTGGTCTTTAAAGCCAGTTGGGTATAAGTACTGAAGTTTTAGGTAATCTTCTGTCAAAAGTATATTTTTCACCCCACAGTAGATAGAGTTAGTAAGGCCTAAAACTTGAGTTCCATAATGTTCAACTTACAGAATCTACTGTTGGGATCAGCTCTCAGTTGTGGTATGGGAATGAATTAAAATGTAGTTTTGTCGACAGATTTCTCTGCATATCTGCTACCACAATGGCTAGGTTTCTCATTACCCACAATTGAGTTATGGAGGAACATTTATCTAGAGAAGATGTCAGAGGAAAAACACTGGAGGTAGAAAAAGAAAGGAATAATAGAGAGAAAAAAGGAATCAGGCTTGCTTCTGCATTTTCCGATGGATCTTTTTTCTTATTCTGCCAGCCATAGGGATCTTCAGCTTTCAACACAGGTGCCAAATACAAACACTAGTGCCAATTAGGAAGTGACCAGATACAGTGGCAGTTCATCGGATATGAGAGTTAGGCCATGGCCATTAGGTAATAACCTGAGGGTTGTGTTCCCTGGAAACTGCTTTAGGTGACTACCTATTTGAATAATGCTTTATTTTATAATTGCATAGTCTATATGATCTGTTCCGTCATTTTTTCAATACTTCTATAAGGTTCGTGAAGCTTCTTGAGGCTGACTAAAACAAGTGACGAGGAGTAGATCATGACTGTAGTAGACTGTGACTATTCTTCCTCCTTAGAAATAGTATTTACCAATATCCCCTTCCCTTGGTGAAGATTTACTGATTTGGAAATTAGTTGAATATTATCATTTCATTTTTAACTAAAATGTGCAACAACGTGCAGTTTCCTCAAGCTAATTTCACGTGGTCATTAAAGTCATTCTCAGGGTTAAGAAAGGAATTCAGATAGCTGCCTCAATTTCTACCCCATTGATGCATTTTTGAAGAATGCAGGAATTCTGTCAAGAGTATGGCTGTAAGTAGATGTCGAATCATCTTAAAAATAAGCTAGCTACTCTGTGCGCGTCAGTAAATTGTTTCACTGTTGATGTGTGAGAATGAATGATCCTGCCATGCACTCAACTAGCTAATTCTGAAGAGTTTGTGTTTACTTGAAAAAAGAACTTGTTTGAGGAAGTAGTTTTTAAATCAGACTTTAAAAATAGAGGCGAATATCAGCTTAGCTATGGAATTTTTAGAACATATTCGCACATCTAAATTTGACTGAAATGAGAAACGATAGCCATTGCTAAATTGCAAATTTCTCTAGTTGTGTAGTGATTCCTGAAATCCTGTTTAAGAAAAATCAAGTAGAAGGAAATAAACACTTTGTAAGTAAGGGTTGGCTTTCATGGAAAATTGTTTAAAGATTATGTTAAAAGGAATTTAAGCTCACTAAAAGTGTAATGATGGGAATGTGGAAAATATAGTGGGTAAAGGAAACTACCTCGTTCTTTGAAGGTTTCGTTAAAGCACAATTGAACTACAAAACGGCTTTGTTACATACGAACCGCTGGTGTGAAAACTGTAATGTGCAAAGGACCTGGAATAATTGTATTTTGCTAGCAATAGACAGTCTTCATTATTTGCAGGTTCTTCGTCAGATCTTTAATTATGCGCTGTTTCTGTCATCAATAAAACAACTTAAAGGAACCTTGTTTGAGTAGTCCCTTGAATTGGCATTGTTGGATGCATGAAATAATAATGCTTAATTATCATTTTAATGCTGTTCCAAGGTTTTTGGTCGTGGGATGTAAATGTAATGCGGTATTTTTAAACCCAAATGACATTGAGAGAATGAAAAGAATTGAATACACCAGAAACACCCGAAACCATACAACTGGGCTGAGTATAAATGTGTCTCATGTTTTCAGACATTTGGATAAGAAGTACAATGTGCATTTGAGATGGTCCTTTCTCCTAGGTATGAATCTCTTTAGTCAAATTTAGCTTTGTCTTTGGAATTTTGCACAGAATAAGGGGAAAGATAACTTCTTCCCATTCACTGTTATAGCTTACCTACCTTTACACACCCATATGCAACTAATCAGCTTTAGAATAGAAGACATTATAAAGTAAAAGGCATTTGATCTAAACCTAGCGAACATCAATGATGTGTCCTTTTTATCAAATCAGGCCTTGTATAAATTGCCTTCATACGCACATATCTTTGAGACAATAAAGCCAAGTGCAGTATATCTGAGGGTCACATATTACACATTCATTTTCTTACGATTTGGCTCAGTGGTTGCAAGTGCAGCAAAACCTAAGGTTTTTCGAGGAGTTGTTATAAACCACGTAGATGTGTCAAAGTGCTCAATGACCTTTTCCAGACCCTGTCAAACTGAAAATACTGGTCTTCACGAAGATCTTTATCAAGAAGTTGCATGCAGAGTTTGGAAAGTCCAGAAAAATGTTATTAGTCAAGTTCTCTTACAGTGTCAATGCCCAAATCCCACAAGAGTGACAAAGATAGACTTGTCATTCCTGAGGGTGATGACGTACATTCACTGGAACTTATATGATTTATCAGATGAGACTCTCCATCAGAGTAGAATATGTCTCTTCTACATCAGTTTACTAACAAGCAAAAAAAGGATGGGGAAGGTGGAGGCAAGGGTGAATTTCCAACCTTTTATAATTATTTTTCTGCTAAACTGATTCAATTTGATTGTAAGCATATTTTTTAAATCAAGAACTTATTCCACGTACATGACATGTAGTTGCCTTATGCCTTTTATCTTTAGATGAAATGATCTATTGTAGACTGTAGAATGGTGACAGCCTGCAGGATCGCATTCCTGTAACCAAAACCCCACAGCCAAGACGTTAATGCTTATGTGTTTGTAGAACAATCACTGGGCTTGTTCTTTTAGGTCTGTAGGCAACAGGGACAGTGTTGATTGAAACCCATGATCATTCTCTCCAAAGGTCTTCATCACTAAGTCAATAGGATTTTTGAAATATCTATGAGATTAACTCATGACAAGTTTTGGAGTGGCAAAATTCAGGCCGATTGTGTTCCAAATACAAAAGAGGTGATTAAGCTGCATTTGTTTTAAAGATAGCTACAATAATTAGTAAACTTTCTCATCAGTATTCATGATAATGATAACAGGTGGTGCAATCTTTAATCTCTGTCTTCTTCCAAGCCATGGCTGGATGTAACAAAATATGTATGTTGTCTAATAATTAAGAGAATGTTTAAGAGCCACCAATTGACAACTGTGATCTTAAACCAGCTACTTAAATTGGAGGAGAAAGTGGAGATCATGAAAGTACTAATCTCATGGGTGATACGGTTAATGAGTTAATATTGTAAATCATTTACAATAGTGTATGTGTGAAGTGTAAGCTGATGGAATTTTATGAACCTAAAGACAGGAAGGGCAAACAGATACTCCACAAAAATGCTTTCATATCAGCCCCTCCCCCTATGCCTGGCAAAAATGGTGAAAGTTCTTAGATCCAGAACACAGGATAAGTGGCATAAATTGGCTTCCCCAAAGTACTTATGGGGAGTTAAAAGTGTGTGATCTACTGAAACTCAAGCTCAAAGGTAAAGGCCAGGGCTAGATTAAGCAATGATTGATAAAATGATTAAGAAGCAATTAGGTGTTTTTTGTTTTCAGAAATATGAGTTAAAGCTCCGTATTCCATATGAACATAACTGATGGTTAATTTTATGTGTCAACTTGACTAGGCTACGGTGCCCAGCTGTTCAGCCAAACGCTGCCCTAAATGTTCCTTGTGCAGAAGGTACCTTTTAGATGAGCTTAATATTTAAATTGGTAGAGTTCGAGTAAAGCAGATTGCTCTCCGTAGTGAGGGTGGGCTTCATCCACTCAACTGAGAGTCTTCAGAACCAACAGGTTTCCAAAAGAAAGAGGAATTCTGTCATACTATTGTAACAGAAACCTTGCCTGAGTCACCAACCTGCCTGGCCTGTGGTGTAGATTTCAGATTCATACGTGAAACACCTAATTTCCTGTGTGTCAGCCTGCCCTATTGATTATGTATTTGCCAGCCCCTGCAATTCCTTAAAACCTCTCTTTCCATCTTTCCATATGTGTGTGTGTGTATAAAATCAATTAAATATATAATTAATTATTATGTTGAAAACCGTGGTCATGCTCCAAAAGTCTGTCATAAAGGGGGTGGGGGGCAAAAGTAGTTTCATAGTGTGCATGGAAAAATAATACAGTAATTAATAAATAATACAAGAATAAACTTTTATGTACTCACAGCTATAAACCTACTTTGGCCCCACCCTGTATAATAATATATATAAGATCTTCATTATATGCATAAAAATGCATAACATATTATATGATATATGTGAGTTCTATGTATACTGGTTTTGTTTCTCTACAGAACCCTGGTACAACAACATTCTTACTTATGGTTTCCTAAGGAAGAAAATCATGTGCTGTCTTACTCCCTTTGAGTCAAGCATCTAACCTAAGGCATGCTTAGCATTCAGAAAATTGTTAATCACGTAAGGCACGAGCAATAATTCGCTCTAACTGCAAACATAGTATTTAAGAGAAAATAAAAATTTCAGGACCGGCAAGGTTGTACAACCCAAACTAAATAAATGAAGGTAGACATCAGTGAAATTTCAGGCATCAGTGAGAAAAATATTTCTGAGTGTTGGACCGTTAAAGGCCCCATATCATATCATTAGCTTAGTGTTTCTGGCCTGAAAGTATTCCTTGAAAATACCATGTGGCCACAAGTATATGTGAAAAACTTCCTTTTTGGTATAATTGAAAGCTGGGGTTATTTTGTCAGGTAAGTAGCCACCCTGGTAAAAATCAGTTTTATAGATTTGCTAAATGTGGGCCTACGTTTATCCTCATGGGTTTCATCTGGACCTCGCTGACCGCGCAGCGCCGCAGCCAGGTGCGAATCCCTGCTTACGGATGTGCTCGCCGCCACACTCAGCTTAGGAATCGTCTTTGTAATCATTTGGACTTTTATTCATCTCCCCCATATTTAAAAAAGTTCTATTTTGCAAGCCATATTTTTTAAACTCCTGAACAAAGACAACAAATTGGTATGCTTCTCCAATGAGATTTGACAAGGCAATTTAAAAGGCAATAAGAAGCCAAATGAGGTTAAGTGATAGGGACAGAGATCATTCAAAATAGGTCCTCATTAGTTTAGTTGTTCTCTCAAGAGGGGAAGGTGATTACTTATTTCCTATGAGAAAGAACAGTATTTTGCGGTGGGGTGGGGGGAGCGTGGAGCTTGCCTTTGTCATAATCAGGAGGTTAATGTTTGCATTTCCTGCAAGAGTGTTTTCCCCCAGTTTAATGCAAACTTCCTTTAATGACAATAATCCTTCTCCCCATACTATTCAACAGTTATTCTTCCTGCTAATCACTGATTTGAATGACTTGTATTCAGTCAAGTGTACGAAGGCCACTGACAGTTCTGCTTTCATACTTCCCCTTTTCATCTAGGTGATGATGGGAACTTGTAATTATGTCAGTGGTTGACTCACCCATATAACTAGCAACTCTTCAAAAGATACATTTTACTCATTCCACCTTCCCAGAGCAAAATACTTTAATCATCTATAAGAAGTACAGTATCTATTAATCACCTAGCAGAGTGCCTAGCATCTAGTGGGTACACAATTGTTTGACAGTGTCCCACCTTCCTTCCTTTCTCAAAGCACCACTAAGCTCCAAATATTGAATACTTCCTTTTTTATTTTTTATTTTTATTTAAAGTATACTTTATTGATTATGTTATTATGGCTGTCCCAATTTTTTCTCCCCTTTATTCCCCTCTGCCCTGTACGCCCCTCCTCTGCAGCCTTCCCCCGTACCCTTAGTTCACATCCATGGGCTGTACATATAAGCTCTTTGGCATCTCCATTTCCTCTACTACAAATATGGAACGGTTCTTGTCTGCAGGATCAATCTCACCCAATTCATGAGTTAATTGGAAACAGCTCTGGTAGTGCAGGAACAGCTGTGTTTCGGGGTATGAAATTAGCTTTGCTGCCCTAATCCCGGCATCTGGTGTCTTTTGGATGAGCTGCTGAGTCCCACTGAGCTCTCTTCCTAACCCTCAGCCTGCATGTCCATCCATCCTAATTTACTGGATTTCCGCCCTGGCCTCGTTCTCTTTAGTAGCCACCCTGCTCACAGCCTCAGCCCATTTGACGGAGGCACAGACACCTCAAGCCTGGACTTTGTCTCTTGCCACCCAAACATAGATGGATCCAGTTTCAATCTAGATTGAAGCCTTTGGAACAAATCACTGCCTCTTGTATGAATTATGGTTATTTCTGGACCCCATCAACCAGAGTGCAATACTTCATTATTGCAATGACCTTGATTAGACCTGAGTTTCCCATAACCGCTTAGACGTGGTGATTTGGACTGATGTCTACCTCCTCCACAGGGTGGAGGCTGCTTGGCACTGCTTTTGCCCGCCAGCTTGCTCCTGAGGTTTCAGTTTGCAAGGTCTTCCTCTTGGCCCAAAGACACATGACCTTGTAACATTGAAAATTATCCTAGCTTCCTGTTACCTGGGCTTAATTTAATTTTTTTCAGAGAGGGTCTTTTAAAACTTAAAATACTATAGCAACTTCTGGATAAGTCATCTAAAGTCTTGCTGCTCAAAGGGTCATTACCAGACCAGCAGCGCCACTAGCTCCTGGGCACTTGTTAGAAATGCAGACCCTCAGGCCACTCCCCAGACCTACCGAATCAGCATCCGCATATTAACAAGATGATATACATGCACTTTCAAATGAGAAAGAGCTGCTCTCAACAGTTCTCAGTTGAACAGAGCTACATAAAGTGGAGGTAGTATTGAGAAACTATTGTGAGGTTAGAAACAAGATTCATTTGAAAGGCAGCATCAATTTTATAAATGAGGGCATTTGTTCCAAAGTGGAAGGGACTTTGTATCCTGGAACTCAAGGTAGGCTTCAGTTTGCTCAAAACCTAACATATGCAAGTTTGATTATGAAATGTGCTTCCTAAATTGCTAACTCCTTCTGAGGTTTCTCCTGGCACTTCCTTTCTGCCTCAGTCTTGTGTGAGTAAATTATCATGGTGGTCTCTGTGAAAATTACCACACAGGAAACAACAGGAGACTCTTAATTACTGAATTCCTGCACACTATTTATTCTTTCTATTTAGAGCTATTAGAGAGCCTCTGGGCATATATATACAATTAAAAAGAGAAACAAGATTCCCAGCCAAACTGCAGCTGTTCCTAAGTTTCTTGGAATACTAACCTTAGATAAGTGCTTCCTTTTACATTAAAGTAAGTTCTTTGCCAATGACGGTTGGTTGGCTGATAACCTGAGGTGCAGTACTGGGCCCAAGTAATCCCAAAGAGTTTTCCTTCCCCAGTTCTGAGTGTAGCAGGTTTCCTAGAACCTGAAGTTAGGCATCTGAGAGTCAAATCAGCTGGGCTTGGCTTCCACCAGAAACGTGGCTCCTTGTTTTATTGTAGACCAGAAGTAATTCTTACATTGGGCTGGACTACCTTTAAGCTAGCATAGATATGAGGAATTTGTTCTTTTTCAAGTTTCACCAAAACAGAAGCGGCTGGCCCTTTTAGGAAGTTCCTCTAATGTTTAAAATGTTAGGAACCTTTTTTCTCTCTAAAGTCTAAATCCTCTTTGCTTTGTCATACAAAGGCATTTTCATATGTTATCTACAGACAGACGTCTACAAACTGAAGAAAATCTAATTTTACCCATGCAATATCCTTCTATATGAAAGAATATTATCAATGAGTCTTGCTTTTCTAGGTGAAATTTCAATTCTCTTTGCGCCTCCTTTTTTCGCTTTAACTTTTGTGCCTATTTATTTAGCCTCTCAAAGCTCTCTGCTGCTCTCACCCTTCAGACTCTGGGCCTGGACAGTGAGCTTGAGCGCCATTCTGGTCAGTGGAGAGGACACAGTCCTTTTAAGCGGCATTTCTTTTATACTTCCTGATATGATGCTCATTTTGTGACTCTGCTTTACACCTTCTGATTAATCAACTGGAGTGCTTTCTTCAGTGCCTGTTTCTTTTTAGCCATGGTGGTTGTCCTTACTTCTCCTCACCCTCCTTGTTTAAGATACTTTCTCTAGTTTGCTGACAAATATCATCTCGGGGTTTATTTCCAACTCCAGATGTTCCTTTTGTCACTGAAATGAAATTTGGTGTCTCCGGTGACTAAACCCAAAGGAAGCTCAAGAAAGTTCTAGTGTGATGCTGAGCAACAGGCTAAAGTCGGGACTTCTGGATTTGAGACTCTGAGCCCTGCCTCCTCCCCTGGCTCTGCAACCCAACTGCAGACCTTGAGCAGACTGACTCTTCGGAACAGAAGGGCTGCACTTAGTGGGCCCCTCAGGTCTCTTCTCATTCTAGGCTTCCTCAACTCCGAGAAATCGGTTATCACTAGACTCGGGGTTTTCCATGATCTTTTCCATCCCACCCCTGTCCCTTAATATTCCTGTTTTGGGAGCTTATTTGCTTAAAAGTTCTCAGGAGAGAACCTGAAAGCAATGGCCTACTTTTTTAAAAGACACTATAATCTATAAAACGTTATAAAGATTAATACCTTCAGCATCCATGCATCCACCTCACAACTTTAATCAAGTATTACCATAAAGTTTAATCCTCTGACTGTCTTCTCATCTGTTGCAATTTTCTCCCTGCCCTTAGGAGTTAAACTCTACAGAACAGTCATTTAATCTTTAATATAAATTTATGTCACAGTGTTACCCCATGCAAGGGATATTGTAGTCAAGCCTAATCTCTAATAAAATAGATTGTATAAGTCTTTAAGAGAATTTTTGACAAAGGGAAAAGATGTGGGGGGCAGAGTGGTGATAGCTGGCTCTGAGAATCATAATATATTCGTCCTACACACATCAACAAATCAATTTTCTCTGTCACTGGTGCTTTCATTTATATAGTAGGGCTCTAGCCACAGTTCTAACTCTGACTTTGCCATTGTGTATTTGCTTAACTTCCTTTCATTAGCTTTCTCAATGGAAATTAAATATGAAAGAATATGGGAACAACACTGATCTATACAGCAGAGACACAAAGAATAACAACTTTAGGTTCCATTAGTTTACCAATGAATTTGTTTAATTTAAAATAAACATCAGTAGTCAGGTCAGTGCTAGCTGACAGTGACCCATAACAACTCTCGGAATTACCAGGTTGGGGCTCTACCCACAATGTTTTCAATGGCATCTCTTGCCTTTTCCTTGCTAACCAGCTGTCAGCCGTGCTGGCCAATGTCCCGCTTCTCAAATACTGCAGATCCACCTCCCTCCAAGGCCTTATGCACATGCTGTTCCTTCTGCTTGGAATACTCCTATCCTGCCCTTTATAACACAAGTCATTTCTTCACCTTCGTCTCCTCAGGTGTCTCCCTTATCTAAAGTGGCTCTTTACCCCCATTATTCCCACCTAAACACTCTTAGTTTCCTCAAAGCAGGTTTCACAATTGCAATTCTACTGTCTCTTCCATTAAAATATAAGCACTATGTGGACGGAGTGGGAGCAGTACACATAATGCTTATAGATGGAACTGGAGAGCATTATGCTAAGTGAAATAAGCCAGGCAGTGAAAGACAGATACCATATGACCTCACCTGTAAGTGGAACCTAATCAACAGAACAAGCAAGCAAGTGAAATAGAAGAAGAGACATGGAAATAAAGGACATACTGACAGTGACCAGAGGGGAGGAGGGAGGGAGATAGTGGGGGAAAGAAGGGGCAGGGTCATCAAGGAACATGTATAAAGGGTCCACAGACAAGGACCACAGGGCAGGTGGAGGACTGAATGTGGATGGTTGGGTTGGGAAGGGCAGGGGAGAGTAATGGGGGAAAAATAGGGACAACTGTAAATGAACAACAATAAAAAATAGAAAAAGAAAAGAACTAAATGATAAAAAAAAATCTAAGCACCATGTGGGCAGATACTATTTCAGTGTTATTTATCACTTACCATGGTCCTTAGCAATAGGAGGGATTTAATATCTTTTAAAAGAAAATAGGGAAGGAAAAGAGAGAGAGGAAAGAAAGAAAGAAAGAAAGAAAGAAAGAAAGAAAGAAAGAAAGAAAGAAAGAAAGAAAGAAAAGGAAAGAAAAAAGAAAAGAAAAGAAAAAGAAAAAAAGAAAAGGAGAGAAATTGCAAGTCTGTGCCACAGTGATTTCTATTGCATGATAAATTGGACATTTCCTCATTAAATTATTGGTTTGAAAGAGGATTTTGGCATTTTCAAGTCTTTTAGGAAGACCTGAAGCACGAGCACTAGCAGTCAATAATTTTGGGGGCTAGCGTAGGTTTTTTTCATTTAAATTATAGATTAAACTTTTTTTTTACTTTGATATAATTATAGATTCACATGCACTTGTAAGAATCAATTCCCAGAAATCCTGTACATCCTAGACTCAGTTTCTCACAGTGGTGACATCTTGCATTATTCTAGTACATCATAACCAGGAAAACTACTGTTTTTAACAAAGTGACAGGGTTTTTTTTTCAGTTCAAATTCTTCATTCACTCTCCATTTCTTTCACAAAAGGGTTTGAAGTAGTTTATAAAAAGGATAAATATAATATCATTATTTTTAAATTAATTACAAAGGAGAAAATGAGGTTAAAATCATATCGGAAAATATGTTAACTCGGGGCTATTTCAAAGTTTATAACCTGGTTTAATTACTTATAAGGGAAAACAACGAACTCTTCAGAAGGAGACAAAGCCTTTTCTTTAGTACCTAAAACAATAAAAAGTTCTTATAAGGGACAACTAATTATGCTTTTAAGAGATATAGTTTTTATCAAATTCCTTAAATTACAACAAATGTGAAAACAAGTAGAAAACCACAAAACTCACTCATTAGCTGAATAGTTACCTCCCACCTGACATTAGACTTTATCATAGACTTTCAGGGTCACTCACATGTAGTTGCAATACTCAGTACTAAATTCTCAAACTTCAGCAAACTGCACTGAATTATTAATCTCCGGTGGGTCAATCACAGGGAATACGCAGTATGGTAATAATTAGAGCTATTCACAAATATTCTGGTTTTTCCCCTGTGGAGGCCCTGCTAAGATTGCAATTTCCTGACCCCTTGAAGTTAAGCTTGGCCAGTGACTTGCTTCAGCCAATAAAATGTGAGTGGAAGTGACATGTGTCACTTCCTTGTGGAAGCATTTAATTGGTGGTGCTCACTGCAAACTTCCTTTTTCCTGCTTCAGTGATCATGGAATCATGAGTTAGCATGAGGCCTCTGTCATCCTGGGTCCCTGAGAGACTAAATTAAGCAAAGACCCCTGCTGACCCACATTGGACATGTTGCATAAATGAGAAATAAACCTGAATGGAGTCATTGAGATTTGAGAGTTAATTTATCGCCATATGTTTATTCATAACATAGTTTACCTTGGCTATTACATATTTTTTAAAGCTTATATTTATTTTATTATTCTATCAAGTTAAGTTCTATTTCTTGAGCTTAGATATGCCCATTTCCTTCCATTGATGAGTGTGGAAAGAGCTGGTTACATATCTATAATGGATCTCACCACCAATTTAGCCATGTTTGATTTACTCATTGTTTGCTCTAAAAAAGATCCATTCGTGATACTCTACATGAAAATGATTCTAACAACACACTGAAACTTTGGGAGGAGCTCATAACTAGTCCCATAAGAGCTACTTAACCAGTTAAAAGAAAATAGCAATCATTAAACCCAAACCTAGTGAATTTAGAGACGGAAGGAAGTTGGCTGTCTTTGCCTTTGATACACCTGACATGCATCAATGATGTGGACTACTTTTTGCGCTTCTTCCTCATAGGCACTGCTCACTATTTGGTGATAAAAGGAAGAGGAAAAAGATACTCACACAGAGCATTTTTAATTATCCATTAATTGGATGAGATGGCAATTAAAGTGCCTAAAGGCCATATGCATATTCATAGATTGTCTTCAAAGGGTACAATTACCAAAGTCGATGAAAAAGATTATGAGTTAATATTGGATTGTGATTTGGGGCAGAGAAGGGTGAGGCGTGCTCGGTATCTTCCTCCGAATAGCTGTGAAGGGTAATTTGTCTCCCTGGTTTTGCAGGATAACGTGTGGTGGCACAATTTGCCTGGGAGCCCAGCGTGTTTGTCAAAGAACGAGTTCCGCAGCGAGCAGTCATTGGCAATTTTTCTAGGTGTACAGTACACTTAAGGTGCAGGATGAAATTCTTACCCAATATAAAAGTTTAGATGATGTTTTCCATGGTATTGCTGCCTAGTATTATTTCCATTAGAAATAAGTATTTCTGCTTGTGGTAATGATTAAATATAATATTCCCATCGTGTATTTCCACAAGAACATGAAAACAATATTTTTGACAGCAGTAGCGAAATTTTCTTTCAGAGCTTCCAAAAAGTATGGAAAAGAGATTTTGGGATATCATGTTGAAGTCCTCTGCCTTGAAGAATATTTTGACATTTAAGATTTGGGGTTCAAGTGACAATACAGCAAGATTAAGTTCAAATTCCACAGGGCCCAGGAGTGGATGGGAATCACAGACACTCCGCTCTGCTTGCGCTCGTTCTGTTCAGCCGCTGAGGCCGCTGTGGAAGGGGAAAAGCCACACACATTCCCCAGGGCACCCTCTAAGTGCCTGAGTTTTTGTCACTATTTCCTTGCCACTTCAGATAATGCAAGGCAGCTGGTGAAGTACACATGCTCAGTGACCAGTTTGGAGATTTCCGAAGATAAAAATATTTTCTGTTACTTTGTTAACCGGGACCATCTGAAAGAGTCATTGACTTAAATTTTTTTCATATCAATAGACTTTATTTTTTTAGAGCTGTTTTACATTCCTTCTCCCATTCTTCAGTTATTAACATATTGCAATGATGTGGTTCATTTGTTATAATTGATGAACCAATAATGTTAAACTACTATTAAATAATATCCACACTTAGGGTTCAGTTTCTGTGTTGTATGGTTTTATGGACTTTCGCAAATATATAATGTCTTGTACCCACAATGAAAGTATCATATAGAATAATTTCACTGCCCTAAAAATCCCCTATAGGAGACAATGACTTTCATAGCTACGTCAGAACTGCATTCGCAGCTTCACTTCCCTCAGGACACAGTCTAGCTTCGCAAGGCTGTGTGCCGTGTACGGAGAGGTGCTTTGAAATAATGAGACACGTGACATGGCAGTTAAATGAATTGGCCTTGCTTTGCCATTGCCAAGTCATTTAACCTCTCTCATCTGTAAAATGGGGGTAAGAATGACACTTCACATGAATATTAAATGAGATAACACATTAAGGAACTTAGTGCCAGGCAGGTAGTAGATACTCCATATATTTCAGCTGAAATTATTACTAAAAAATGAACATAGGGATAGAACTAAACACACATGCATACATGTAGGTACAAGTCAATCTAGGGACATCGGTGGACTGTATCACTCTCAATATCCCGATTGTGACAGAATCCCATGTGGTGCATGATTGCTGATTTCTGGGGAAAGCGGGGAAAGCGGACCCAGGATCTCTCTGTATTCTTTCCTACGTGTAGCCTGGGAATCTACAACCGTCTTCATAATACTTTCAATTTAAAATAATGAAAGTGAAGGTGGGGATAGTGTTACAGGGGTTGCTTAGGATTTATAAGGCCATTAGAGATGGAGCAAAATAGCAATGTGGGATCATAGATCATACCCTGGCTGGGAACCAAAACTGGTTGTCAAGGCCTTTGGGAAAGTTGAAAAAATTTGAATATGGAATGAGAATTAAATGTTCACAGAGAACTTTCTTTGTTAGCTTCGTTAGGAGTGATCCAGATATTGTGGTTATAAAAGAAAAACATGCATAAATGTGGTACCTCAACTCTTCATGGTCTAAAGCTTCAAGTCAGTGACAAGCTGATATTAGGAAACCTCCTTATATAATTCTTCACTTTAGGGTTGTAACCACCACCACACTTTCCACGTCTGCTCAAAATTTCTAGAAGAGAGAATTCAATAAGCCACAGCAGGCCATTATTTTGTCCAAGACCTAAGCCTTTAGATACAGCAAACAAAAAGTCTTTTTATAGGAAGGTCACCAGCTCTACAGGACACGTTCTCAACAAGGGATTATTAATCATACATATGTACAGTCTTTCTCCCCAAAATGAACTAGCCAGATACAAAATGGAACAACAGGCTCTACTGAGGATTTGGCTTCCTTGAATTTAAATGCCATAGATGTATTTCCAGCAAGGAAAGTGAATGAGTAATTATTGCTTCACACAGTGACAGCCTGTGTGTTTTAGACTGCTGCCTTTCGACTTGACTTCAGCAGAGGCATTTCATGCCCTGTTTGTGAAACACTTTGTTCACATAAACAGCTGTATCTTGGGAATTTCCTTGTTGTCCAACTTTCTAGTTCTTACAATTGATGAGTGCATTTCCAAGTCTGAAAGGCTGGGGAATGCCTTTTCACCTATTGAAGATACTCCCATTGCTTAGAAGTTTCAGCTTCAAAGAACTGCAGTAACATATGCAATTTTTTTTTTCCTTCTGAAGGGCTTTTGTTAACCAGGCTCCTCTCTCCTTGATCACTTCTGACAGAAAGTTACCAGCATGAACAGGCTTGTGGTGTTCCTGGAACTGTTATGTTAAACCAAAATTCTAAAAGTATTTTGAATTCAAATGTGAGAATAAACTCCTGTGGGGAATTTTTACTGAGTGTGCATATACATATTTCTATCTCTGTTCTTAAAATTATAAATTATGTTTTTAAATGAATGCTTTACAGATTAGCTATTTATGATAGATACTATCCATACTTTCCCATGGTAGAAGCTTTGAACACTTGTGAAGTATTTTTAATAAACCAACTAGGACATTATATCATATGCAAGTAACCCAAGCCATTGAATTTAGTTTTTCTCCTGGTTAGTATTGTTTCTTTTAGCAGCCTTACCCATGTATTTTGGATTATATCTCATTTGTTTTAATGAAAATATTGTCTCATGAGTTGCAGTTTTTTTGTTGTTTGGTTTTTAGTTTTTTGTTTCTTTTGTTTTTCCCTGAGAATTGTCCCAAATTCCCCTCTTGGGGGAAAAAAAGGTTTTAACAAGTAATCTCTGGGTCCTCATCAGATTCCGTGTTCTATGAATCAACTCATGTTAGTTAGTTCAGAAGAATACTCAGAAAACTATTGACATCTGATATCTCTTTAAATATGATCATTTCTGTCCTCCAAACTACTCTTCAACTTGAAATGTCCAAGTTGGCTTATTTTTTTTTCTGGCACAAGTTTAAAACTATTTGGGTAAATTTTAGTTTACTTTGCCTTGAAATCCACTGAAGCTCAAAGGCAGTTATTTCAGATAAGTAAAATGATCATTTTTCTTATGAGTAACTGGACATAAAGCTTTGAGGGAAGAAAAAGGTAAAGCTTATAACTATATTAAGTCAAAAACATTTTTGATAAATTGCCAAGCAATAGTGCCAGTATTAGTTATGCTAAGAAAAATAAGGCTGTTTTAAGTAAATCTCCTATTTTTAGAAGTTGAAAGTGAGGGGGAATCATTCTATAGTTTTCTCTTAGATCTTCTCATTTAGGGCATTTAACCTAATGCCTTCCCTACATATAGATACACATACACACACACCTTCTTTAGTATTATTTATTAACTAAATAAATACTTGTATTAAAATGTAAAGACAGATAATAGATAGATAGATAGATAGATAGATAGATAGATAGATAGATAGATGATAGATAGATAGATAGATGATAGATAGAACCTAGTATAGTGTCATTTATAGTTCTAATAATATGGACCAATTTCCCTCTTTGTGTTTAGTATTGACCCTGTTGTGGCTTTAGTTGAACTGCTTGTTCCCATTCATCCTTTGTTACAGCTATGTGATGCTCACACCTGTGGATTAGTAGGTGGTGTTTTTCCCGGTTGTCATTCTTAACAGATTAGTTTGGGTTGGTTTTGGATGTTACATTGCTATGGTACTAAAAAGTACTATATTTATTAATACTGTAGCTTATCCCACAGTTTGATATTGTGGGCTCTTTAAAGGTAAAAGAGTAATTTTATTCTCATCAAAGAGCAAAATCTGTACTCATAAAATCAATCTCCTAGTAGAGAAATCTTCAATCTTTAAAGTGCGGAAGATGATGAACACTTTTATAGATTATAGTTTCTGTACCTTCCTCCTTAAGAGTTTAAATTAATGTTTTATTCTGCAGCCTTTCCAGGCAACCCATTACTTTCACTTTTATCTTCTCCTCATTTTGGCTTTTCTAAAATAATCTAATTTTCATTGCTTGAGTGGCTTGAGCATACATTTCCTGATAAAATGCACTTTTCAACTCTTACTCATTTCAGTTAATGTTTTAAACTTGTCTTTAATGATTAGAGAGGTCCTCATTGATTTTGGCTGCCAGAAACACTAGGGGTTATTCTTTACATCAGACTTTGCATAGGTTTTATTTTGTTGAGATAGACACAATTACTTTTTCACTTTCAAAAAGCCATGTAGACCTCTTCTTCCTGTCTTGAATTAGCTTTGAGGTCTGATTTGTTTCTACTCAACACAAAGGAATATTGCTCCCGCCGTCTGTTTTCACTCCCCCTAAACAGTGACTGTCCTCAATGCCCTTTTTATGTCTTCGAATTCTATTTTTTGACAACAAGTCCCTGAGAATTCTTACAGTCTAGTAAACAGAAAATTATGTTCTTTTCTCACGAAACTTATGAATTTATATGGGGAAGAGCGGTAGGGGAAAGTCAAATTAATACCAGGGCTTGTTAAGAATGGGTAGGATGAATTCGGGAATGCTTCTTAGGCTATGTGAATTCAACTATAGTTTAGGAGTAAAGCTGGATAGATAGCTTCCTAAAGACTCCTCACTTCCTCAGGTTATTAGCAGATTTGCTCAGCCTATTACGTATATGTATCGATGCTGTCTCTGCAACCTTAATAGAAAACTGAAGAACAATTGATATGACTATAGTTTTGTAGGTTGGATATAGGGACCTTCTAGTTAAATGTATATGCATTTTTTATGTCCTTTGGTAAATACAGAAAAGTTTGGAAGATCTAGTTTTATTAATGTGGCTTTGTAATTTTATGTTAGATGAGTAATCTCCTCTAACTCCCTTCATTCTAGGGTTGAATGAGAAGTGATTAAGACAGACAAGAATTGAACATCTGAGCAACAGATGTTCCTCATGAAATTGTCAGCGGTAGACCAAGGAACATAAGAAGGTGTCACATACAACACACATAGATGGCGTGAAGGAACAAATGGATAACAGTGGGCAGAGGAGAAATGAAACCACGGCAGTAAAGAGGTAGGGCCATGTATGGGAAAAGAATGTTTCAAAAAAGTGTTTGATAAATTTCGAAGAGAAGGTACTGTTATTTTTTTCTTAATTTAGGTGTTAACCTAATTACTATTTACTTCCCTGCAAAACAAGAGGGTAAGTTCTTGAACAGAATGTTTAGCAAATGCCCATTAATAACAAATTTTGTGGATAAATATTTCAAAAAGTAGTTGCTCTAATGGGCTGAGAGAGTGGTTGAGAGTGGTTGAGATATATAAGAGTCAACTTATAGAAAATAAAGTATTTTCTCTTTAGCATTCTTCTCTCCTTTCAACTCTAAGGCCTATACTATTTTCTTGACTTGCTTTTGAGTATGTTTTGCAAATCAGATATTGAACAAGTCTGAGGTTTATTAATGTACGATCTCTGTCCACAAATTGCCTTAAACTTTTTAAACTGAGTTATTGGTTTATGAGAGAATTTTAGAACAATTTCAGCTAAAAACCAGGAGTATAGATTAATTTCTGGAGGTGGATAAACAGGACCCATTTGACTATTATTGAGGAAAGATTAGGGATTCCTTTTAGTCTCCAAAAAATGTTAATTTTGTTCATGGCAATCTAATAGCCACTGTCCCAATTGACATAGAAATAAACAGGAATTATTTAAAATTGAAAGACTATGTTATATAAAGTATTTTACTTACAAGATTCAATAGTTTATTTTTTGAGCAAAAGTTTGATGATATATATACTAATTTGTATAATGTCACTATACATGTAGAAAAAGAAGGGGAAAAAAGCAAATTATAAAAGAGTGTGATTGTACTTCTCAAGTGATTTAATAATATTAACCTTTGGGATGGACACAAAGACAACTTAACCAAAGAAAATGTCATCACTAGCTTTTTTAAAGCAAGCAATGATTAAATGCAAAGGAACATTGCAAACTCATTTCTTGAGTTTGATTGAAGAATACTGCCATTTTTCTTGTTCTAAGAACTTAAACATTTAAAAATTAACATATACATTTTGTTATTCACAAATAAGAATTATATCTTCTGAATCCTCCTCTCACTACCTGGTTTTTAAGATAGGTGTGGCCCAGACTAGTGTGGCTCAGCGGGTTAGAGTATCATCCAGTAACCAGGGTTGTGATTCTTAGGCAGAGAACATATCTAGGTTGTAGGTTTAATCCCTGGGTCCGGGTGGGTGTGATCCCCAGTCACATTTGGGAGGCAATTAATAAATGTTTCTCTCTCACATCGATGTTTCTCTCTCTCCCTTCCTCTCTCTCTAAAAGAAATGAAAAAATTGTCCTCAGGTGAAGATTAAAAAAAAAAATAGGTGTGTTTTCCTTAATTATTCCCTTATGCAGCATTTAAGTCATTTAAAAAAGTTATTATCAAATGTTTTTAATTAGATATAGCAATTTCAAAAATCTCAGGATATTACAATGTTTTTGTAGTTTTAGTGTGCAAGTTTTGTGTACATATGTCTCTAGAAATGCTTTCTATTTTTTAAATATTTAGTAAAAAAATTAGAAAAAATATATACTGGAAGTTTTTTACATAAACACTTTGTGCATTTAGGTTCCTAATTATATTTTAATCTCTTTCTAATACTGACATGGTTTGGTTTATCCTTTCTTATGGTTTTATTTTTTGTCTATACTATAATCTTTGGGGAATTTTTTATTTCCGAAAAGGACTTAATTGTCAACTACCTACCTAAGTAGGAATTTAACATGGATTTGTGAGTTCCTGGACACATTTTGACATACGGTATTCTATATCAGTAAGTACATCAGTCTTCTTCCAAAAGGGATGGGATGGCAATTTAATTCTATTGTAGAAAATGACCCTAGAGACAGAAAAGGATAAGGATCTTTACTTTTAAAAATCTTATGGTATAATAATGTTTCTCTCAGTTCCAAACGTGACTGTTTTGGTGTGTATCTGCATGATGCTGGGGCAGAGAGGGAAGAGCATAGAGGAGTGAGTTAAACTGATACCAATTACACATGGTCAAGAAACCATCAACTTATATATATCAAGTGGCCCAAGGCCGTGCTGCTCTAACGTTTTCTCAAAGAGGACTTCTCTTCGCCTGAAAAAAGTAAAAGGAAGTAGTGTCAGTCAGCTGAGGAAATTACTGTGTGCCCATGAGCCCTGAGAGAAATCAGGTTATCTCACAGAAATGACATAGTCAGTCCTTATAAAAGTTAATATGGGATTTCTTCCTGTTCAATTGTACTCTTGCCAGATTTCTGTGGCATTCATATCTGTGGTAGGCAGTGTACCAACATCTGGCTGTGGCAAATTCTGGACTCTTAACAGCCTGACCAGCTCCAGAAGCAGGAAAGAACATGGTGGGAGAGTGAACAGAGTCAGAAGGCATTGAAATGTGGGAAACAGACGTGGAGATACAAGACTGTCTGCTAGCACTGTAGCTTCTTCATCCTTTGCGACTTCTACATTCTCCTCCTGTAGGGGAGAACTCCAGAAATGTAATTCTCTGAATCCCTTTTCAATATGTTTCTGGGTCAAATTCTGCAAAATGACAGATATTTACATGAGGTTTGAAAGTACAGAAAGGGAGAACCGTTCTTCTCTCGAGGCAACTGAGATCATCTGCTTCCTTTACTTCTGGGGTCCTCCTGGGAGTTAGTCACTGTGCTGCTGCAGGTGGATGAAGATCATCAGTGGAAGATTTCCTGTGATATCTGAACTTCTTTGTGTCCTGATTAAATAACTTGGTCGAGGTCAAATAGCTGAGTGGAAGGAGCAGAATTCATGGCTAGGAACTGAACGCAGAAGTCCATGAGGTTTAGCCACCCATAATGACTGATGTGTAGTAGAGATGGGTTGCTATTCAGTTCTCTTTGAGCGCACTTTTATTTTCTTTTCATTTTTTTGCCAAGTCCTCAGGCCAAGCTTTGGTCATCCTTTAACTGTATAACTTTAATCTTTTTCATTGTCTCCATTGTTCAATTGAGGCTAAATACAGAGCATCAGATCTTTTTCTTTTTCCTTCTTTTTTTTGTCAGCCGTATTATCTTATAATGTGTTTTTTTTGTGTGTGAAATACCTGAACAGGTACATTACTTGTAGAATTTATTCAACAGCCTTAGTTTCAAGAGCTTTACTAGCACTTCCCAAACTTCACTGTACATCACAATCACTAGTAGGGCATTTCAGTAATAAATGTTCCCATATTAGACTTACTGAGTCAGAATTTCCAGGTTTGGAACCTGGACACCTGCATTTTCAACAAGCATCCCCAGGGGATTATCATGCATTCATGTAGGTATTCTTCTCCAGGCTGTAATCTGAAGAGACTCAGGTTACAACAGGGGAAAGATTTATTAGATGATGGTCTACATATCCTGCTTCAACAGAGCAACTCCATTTTTAGCTTGTTTATACATTTAGGTTCCACTGGATTTTATTTGCTAAGAGTTACACTACTACTTTTTTTCTTCACCACTACCATTCTCTAATCAAATAGTTCTCTTCAGTTCCACATACCTTCCTGTCTAATTCCTCAACAGTAGCACAAAGTCCCAAATGTTTTTCTTTTGCAGCTCACCAGGGCACTCCTTTCCATTTTGCATTCTGTCTCCTTCTGATTCTCACAGACAACTGGAGTTGAGTTGTAAATAACCCCAGTTAGACATATACTCCTTATCTGTTTCCTAAGCACTGAAATCATTGCGTGCATGTAAGTACAACATGAAAACACTCCAAGAAAATTCCTCAGTTTTCCTTTGAACAGATTAACATAAATCCATGTGACCTTGTTTATGTTTGTCATTTATTTATATTGATATGTTTTAAAACCAAAAGGAGTATTTAATTTTATTGACATAATATTCAGAACCTTAGTCAAACATACTTGAAAGCTGAGATTACTATCCTAAATAATGGTTTTCTGCCATTTAATAAAACTATTAGGTTCCCACCCACCCAGTGTTTAATGATTATAGACTGCATCCCCAAGAGTCTAGGTTGTTAGTTTAAGGCATTAACTAGGGAGTGTCTAGGGAAGGAGCATGGACAATACCAAGCACAAATTCTGATGAGGGGTAGAGGCGTATTTCAAAAAGAACAGAATAATAACATCATGTTCATGTGCAAAGCACAGGATGTCTTAGAATTTTTGCCTCATGAAGATGGGCTTGAAATAAAATATATGTGATTTTAAAACTATATTATGCATTTGTATCACTTTCATATCTATCGTTATGTCTCTGAGAAGACTGCAGAAACCCTGAAGTGTTTTCATTTCTTACCTGATGTAACTATTGCCACCCTCCCCTTCTTTGTGCAGCAAACACCACTATCTGTGAAACATTGTGGAAAGAACTTTATGGATGTTATTTCAAACCATCCTCACTAGAACTACAGGCTGTACCTGCCATACATTATCCCATTGTACAGATAAGGAGTCGGAGGCCTAGAGATGCCAGCGAACTTCCCTGAGGCGACACTGCTGGGAAGCAGAAGTTGGATGTAAATCCCAGCAGTCTCACTCTAGAAGCCACGTGCCCACTGGGATGCTCTTTTTTCCAGTCCTCAGGGAAACAAATGTCAAACAAAATCTCACCCATCATTAACCAATTTCTTTTTATGCTCTGCCATTTCCTATTTTCTTCTTTGAAGGTTCAGGAAGGGTAAGCACTGCATCTATCACTTTGACAGATAGATAAACTTGGCAGATATATGAATTATTTCAACTCAACAAGCTTCAGGTCTTCTGAAAAATGGGCACATGAACCCTATAGGGTTGTCGTGATGACTGAGAGAAATAATCAATATGGATGTGATACTATACCCAGGACCTAGTTAATAGACATTCAATAAATGCTAGCATGTCTTCTTGCTGTCTTAATCTTTTTGTCTTTGTTATTGGCTCTGCAAGATAGACACAAAAACCCTAAGCTGCTTTTTTTCTATGTTCGGTGAGTACCCATAATTGGAGGCGTTCAAGGAAAAGAATGTCGTGGCTGGAATTCAAATTATCTGAGTGACTGGCTTAATCAACCCTTAATTCATCTTTGTTCTCCAGTTCTATGATTCCATGGCAAAGCACTGGTCAGAATGTGTCATGTAATTTTTAAAGGATTTAGTTACAGGTGACTTTTAGAGGTGGGGGGACTCTTACAGTGTCAAAAACAAAGGTGTGAAGTAGAACAACCCGACCACCCAAGGATCATTGTCAGATGAATAGTAGTACATTAATTTAATAGCCTGGTATTAGAATTGATCATAATAAAGCAGAATGGAAAGATGTGCCTTTATATATATTCTGGTTTGGCTACTGCCCAGACTGCAATCAATAAGTCATCCAAAGAAAACCTGTGTTGCAAGAAATTCACTTAATTTTATTTGACTAACTTCTCTATTCTTGGATATCTAGATTTTGTGTTAGGGTCAACTTTAACTGCCGTACGATAAAATCCTAGTGTCCTAATCCACTAAAAGTTTCTCTCTTCCTCACGTGATGCCTATGTAACCTGTATGTTCCAGGTCAAGGATGTTCTCCACGTGGTCGTTCCGGGAAGGACCCAGGTTCCTTACCTTAGTAGTTTTATCATCATCTAGAGCTTTGGGTTTCCTCGCTGAATTTTTGTATCTCGCCAACATCAGGACATGAGAGAACGGATGGTCACTCGGGGGGTATTTATGGACTAAAACTTAAAGCTGTTTATGTCCCTTCTGCCCATATCCCATCACCCAGAATGCAGTCCTGTCATCCTCTCTACCAGCAGAAGACGCTGGGAAATGTAATGCAGCTGTGTGTCCAGGAAGCAGGGGAAACAGATTTTGCTGACTCTCTAGCAGTTTCTGCCATGGGCTATTTCCAATTTATTGCTATCATAAACAACTTGGAGATGCACACCACTTTATTTCAATCTTTATTCCCATTCTTAAACTTTTCCTTAGAATACATAATTTATAGTGGGTGTTTTGGGTCAAAGACTTTAACACATGTTTTAACATTTTGATATAGTCAACTGCCCTTCTGAAAAGTTGGATCCATTTGCTGCAGAATGGAATGGCCCAGGGAGCTTTTTAAAAATTCTGATGCCTAGGTTACACGGTGGTCAAGCAAATAAAAATTTCTGGGGGTGGGAATTTGGAAACCACTGCCTTAGGGATTCCAGAACAGAACGTTGAAGGAGCCTATGTTGCTGACAGCCCAGCAGCCCAGGGCTACCTACACTGGGACCATCCACATATCAGAGAAATACACTTCTAGCCTGTATAATAAGTCTATTATTTGGAGTTTTTAGTTATATCCACTGAATGTAGATACTAAGAAAGGTAGGTCACTGTCATCAAAACTGACTGATTGTATTTCATAGAGGGAAAAAAAGAGTCTTCCCCCATAAGTATTATATAACAGTGGTCTTTCTTCCTGTCCTTGTGAACAAGTATGCTTTTAGGATCCTAGTCAATAAGACATGAGCATTAGTTTCTTCAACTATAAAATGATATCTGTCTTAAATGGCTGGTATCATTATCAAGTTAGATGGTTGTGAATGTGATTTATGAATCATAATCCCTGTATACATTCTAGTTATTTTGTGAATGATATTCTGATAGACCTTGAGCAGTTACATTAATTTTTAAGTTCTTTTGAAAACTCAGTGCCTTTATTTTACTACTAAGTTTGAGAATTTATAAAAAGATAGTACTATTTTCTAAAATGTCTATGGTTCCCATCCTGAAATGAGAAACATCAAACACATCTCAAAGTGAAGGTGTCCAGAGCAAACTATTTTTCAGGTGGTTCCTCCACCAGAGATCTTAGAGTGCGGGGGTACCAGTCCTAAATCACCGAGGACTATGAGCAACGCGGTTGGCCCAAAGCTGCCTGCCGTTTCCAAGAGCCACTAGTGACTGCTGGTCATAGAAGGACTGGGCAAGTTTGCTGGGCATTTCTCTAGCACCCACCCTTTGCCTGTTTTTCTAGACTAGTGATGAAATGCCAACAGTATCCTGAAAGTCTGGTAGCTGATGTGTCTGTTTTACTGTTATAAATAAAATAAAACTGGATGGTAAGTACTGACTATCAAAGTTGTGTATCACTAACAGATCGATAACATTACTATAGAAAAGAAATAAGAATAATCACAAACGGCATTTCAGTGTTGTAAGGTGGGTGGGAAAGTAATCTATACAGTCGTCGCCCTGCACTTGCAGTTTCACTTTTTCCAGTTTCGGTAACACGTAGTCAAAAAAACGGTCCGAAAATATTAAATGGAAAATTCCAGGAACAGACAATTCACAAGTTTTAAATTGCACACCATTCTGACTGGCAGGAGGAAATCCCATGATATCCATCTCTTTGCTGGACATAACCACACTGCATACAGTCTCACCTTTTGTTACTTAGTAGCCATCTTGGTTATCATGTTGACTGTCTCAGTATTGCAGTGCTTGTGTGCAAGTAAACCTTATTCTACTTAATAATGACCCCGAAACACAGCAGTAGTGATGCTGGCAATTCGGATACGCCAAAGAGAAGCCGTAAGTGGATTTTTGTAAGAAAAGGTGAGTAGAGTACAATACAATATTTGAGAGAGAGAGAGAGACCACATCCATGTATCCATGTAACTTTTATTACACTATATTGTTATTATTGTTTTTATTTTATTATTAGCTATGGCCTGATTTACAAATTAAACTTTATCATGGGTATGTATATATAGGAAAAAACAGTAAACTGTTTCAGGGTCTTGGATCATATTGTCCACAGACAAGGGGAGCACACTGTATGTTATAAAAGACGTTCAAAGCAGAACCTCTCAGTAGAATAGAAATTAAACATTAGAAAATAACATCTATTGAAAGTGTTAATAGTTGTAGATGTGTTTACACCCGTGGTATGTACTTTGGTGACCAGGTTGAAGATGGGATGGGGAAAGGGAAATAGATTGGAGGCTGAAAGATGAGAAATAAGGACTGACACTTCCCCTAAGCAGGGCGTCCAAACTTTTAGTGTCTCTGTGCCACATTGGAGGAAGAGTTATCTTGGGCCACACATTAAATACATTGCAACACGTAATTGCAAAAGAAATCTCATAATGTTTTAATTTATGATGTTGTCTTGGGCTGCATTCATGGCCAACCTGGGCTGCATGCTGCCCACAGGCCACAGGTTGGACATCCCTGCGGCCTAAGGAATATTACATTTAGAAGTGTCTTAAGAGATGTTCATTTCAAGAAATACTTACCTACTATGCATTACTAGAGACAATGAACAATTGTAGCCTAAACTCTTAAGACCTAAAATGATAAAAATGACAAATGTTGCAGCCTTCCTCTTTGGTGCCTCCAACATAAATGATAATATACCACTGACTCCACCAAAAGTCAAGGACTTAAATTTTGGATATTTGCACAAGATTTTTAATTAATGCTCTAACTCTCAGGCCTTGTGGTAGGCAGCATAGTGACTCCACAAAGATGTCTAGGTTCTAATCCTTGTAACCTGTGATTAAGTTACTTTACATGGGGAAAGGGAATTTTTGGATGTCACTAATTATCTTGAGATGGGAAGATTAGTCAGGTTAGTTTGGATGGGCGGGCCCAAACTAATCACGTGAGTCCTTAAAAGCAGAGCACCTTTCCTTGCCGAGGTCGGAATCGGGGAGATGCGACTATGAAGCAATGGTTGTACAAAGGCAGCCCGCCTGGCTTTGCAGGTGAAGGACGGGTGCCGTGAGCCGAAGAGTGTGGCTAGCCTTCAAAAGCTGTGTCCTCTACAAGGTCTTACAGAAAAGGCAAGGAAACAGCTTCTCCTCTAGGAAGGAATGCTGTCCTGCTGACACGCTGATTTGAGCCCAGTGAGACTCATTGCAGACCCGTAGGTTAGCCTACAGGACTTAAAGCTAATAATTTGTGTTGCTTTGAGCCAAGAAGTTTGTGATAATTAGTTGTGGCTGTAGTAGAAAACTAACGCAAACTCTCTCTTTAAACGTGCTAATTCGAGAATGACTTTCCCCTTTATTTACACAGTTGTTTTGTTCTTGAACAATAGATGGTGCTAAGCATCCATGTTTCTAGTTCTCAGCCAGATCCTCCCATTTAAAATAATTAGGACCATATGACAACAGCTGAAGCAGTTAGTTCTGAAAGTCTACACATCACATTGTTTCAGATTCAGAAAACCTTCACCAGAGTCATGGTGAACGCCAGGATGTTGGAGATTAGGTTGCTATAATTCAAAAGTAACTACTTGTTAAAAAGCCAAACAATAACGGACATATCTTCTATTTATTATATCGAATTGCCTACATCCCCTTATAAATATTAAAACATGAACTCCAACCCCCTTTCGAAAACACTGAACACCCTCAGGCCACACGGTATATGAAAGTGAATTGGAGATCAGAAACCACAGGGAAAAGACGGCTGCAAAGCCAGCTATGCTGCCGTGGTGTGTTTTTTCACATGTGCGGTGGTACAACAGCTAAGGAAAGGCAGTGACAGACCCCATTCCTGTTTTTTCTTCAAATTTTTCCACTATACATTTCTTACTAGTGCTGACTTTGAACAAATGCAACATTACTTATATTTAGCTCCTAGTAGCCATTTTTATCTGTTTGACTATTTTAATTGTATAAAGTATGTGTATATGTGGACTTATAATATTTGATAGTTGATTATTATAATTTTAAAAAGCATGATCTGTGCTAGGATAATAATATTTCTACCACAGTTTTATACTCAATTCTCTTCAGTTTAATTTAATAAAATGGGTGGCTGGCACCTTGGATTTGATGACTAATGATGTATAATGTAGCATTATGGTACTTAATTAAATTCATTATAATAAGAGGGAAAGAGGGTGGATTCGGAAGTGTTCAGGGAGCCGTGTGTTTGGAAAGATTTAGGCAACTCGATGATCTCAGCATCGACACAATCACCACTTTCACTCCTTTCTTTTGTAAACAATAAATTAAATACACTCATCTTTGGAGTGAAGCAAATACAGCCCTGAAGGATGAATAAAAATATTTCAACTGAGAGTGAAGGCAGGCAATACAGATCCACTCAGAAAAACCATAAACTCATGGGAAATGAACATGGAATGCTCTGAAATTCTGAGACCATTGACTAGACACATAGATAATGACACAAATGTCAAGGGGACAACATCTAATGTCAAGGAGACATCTTATTTCTGTTTAGGTAAATAACTTCTTAATCTCTTCTAAGCACAATTTAAGACTCTTATCTGTTTGAAAGCCTCCTTTATCACTCGAGGGCCCAACCCAGGAAGACTTCACTCCTGTGTAGGTAAAAATAAGGAGACAGGGGAAAGACAGTACATTTGCACAGTGACTAAACCAAGCCACCGTTTATCTGAGTAAAGTTGTTCTCTGCTTGGGATCATGAATTAGTGAAATTAAAGAAATGTTTAAAGGGATTTAATCAGGTGACTGAAAAGAAATGCAAGTCATGTAGGCCGTGCAAATGAAGAAAGAGATTCTTTAATAATTAAACTAAATTTCTAAAATATATTTAAGTAAGGAAAAAACCGGAGCTGTGATTTTTAATTGAGGAACCAGGGAACTGGCAGTAGTTTTAACTTTTGGCAGTGTCGTAAAATGTGAGAGTATTTTATTGTAAATCCAATGTCATGGTAAAACGTTCTCACAACCCAGTATTAGGAATTCATAGAAAGTATTCACATTGTGTTTATATATTTCACAGGAACGAGGTGAGGACTTGTGTGTGGCGAGGAGTAGGGGTAGCATAGGGCGGCTGGAGGGGCAGGTATAGAAATAAGAGGGCAGATGGGCAAGGCTGGTCGCTAAGAGGGATTGTGAGAAATGTCTCACTTAAAACTGACTGAACTGACCACCAGAGGGACTCCAAAATTCCCTCATCAACACAGTACTTCAGGCAAGAATGTTTTAGAAGACTTAGATTAATAAACATACCATGCTAAATGGTTACAATACAGATAAAATACAGCAACAGGTATTAGCCAGAGGAAGAAACTCAGATGCTTAAAATCAAGAGCTTTCAAGACTACCAGTGGGGATAGAAAAAGAACCTAATAATTGATATGAGAGATTTATTAAATAGCTAAGTTTCACCTGCATTCCCTGCTGATGATTAAAGGCAGTATTAGGCAGACACTGTTTTATTTCACTAGATCTTCAGTGTCTCTGTTCTGCCAGAAGGTGTTGCTATAATATTGCTAGGCTTGGAAGACAAAGTAATGTGGAATGAAATGTGGTCATACTGGATAAAAATGTAAACCATATAAGTATATAGAATTCAGGCACAAAGATATCCATTATATGGGGAAAAGAGGGCTTTACAGTAGTATGAGTCGCTGCTATAAATAGTTCAGCAAAATCTAAACATGAAATATTTCCCCAGTGATATTTGTAGCCATATAAACAGTAGCCCTACTTTTCATTAACTCTCATTTCTTAATAAAGGGATTTCTGTGGGGTGAAATTTGGGCAAAAATAGCAATGATCTGTAATTTTTTTATAACAAGGTATACATAGAATAAAAACTGGAATTTAAAACCAGAAGTTTTCTTTTTCTTTCTTTCTTTCTTTCTTTCTTTCTTTTTTTTTTTTTTTTTGCAAACACAGCTTTGCTTTAATGTATAAAGTCCCATATGTTATAGAAACAAGCACAGTGGGTGCATGAAGGAAGATAAACTAACAAAGGATTGAAGAAGCTGTAATACTGTCCTTTTTTTAAAAAATAGGATTTCTTCCAATATTGGTAAACAAAACTCAAACTGAATACTTCTTTTAAAAATCTCCCACAGTCGACAAAATTTTAAAGCAGATTATTAAAACGAATGTCTTTTAACTGAGTTAAAGATGTATTTTTCCTCAGACTTTATCCAGAATATATTAATTTTACTCTCAAAATTTAGACAAGGGCAACAAATTTTTTTAATGAAGAAACTTACACAACGGGAGGTGAAAAACATGAAGTGTGTTAAACATGGTGCCCCTGTTAACTCCAAGTGAGCCCAGCAAAGGTGAACTGACCAAAAAGACACTAAAACACAGAAATCCAGGCTCCTTTAAAATACTAGATTTTAACCTTTCTCCTGTCTAAATTGGTGAAAATGGATCAATGAAGTTTGTAAATGCTCTTTCCACCTGGTTTTGACCAGTTCACATTTCACTTGTATTGAAAATTTGGTCCCAGCATGCTTTTGTCCAGAAAGTTTTCTTAAGTCCCAGAGCTAAGCAAGCACACCTCATTTCTATTACTGAGCACCCTACAACCATTTCTACCACTGCACTTGACTGTAGTAAAGGCGGGGTCATGCCTTATTGGTCTAATGGTTAGCAGTGGGCCAGCAAGTTGGATGTTTGTCTGTAGGACTGAATTGAGCTGAACCAAGCTAAGACTAGGTAATCCAAAATTGCTCTTTGGCACTCAATTTTCAGTTTCCTTCGGTTCTCAATTGTAATAACCTCTGTAGAGCTTTGTTGAAAAATGAGAACCCTGTTTCTTAAAACAAAGCAAAGCAAACCCTGCAGAGATAGGCCTGATTAAGGAGGCCTGCACTCAGATGTACTTGAATATTGTGCTGTGAATCAAATGCTACATGAAAGCTTCCAGAGGCGGCCAGTAGGATGTGTCTAGGGTTTGAAATCTCCTTACTGATTTCTTCTTTCAGAGGGAATGAAAAAGGTTCGGGGAAGTATCAAGACCTCAAATAACCAGATTTCAAAGTTCTGAGAACTCCAAGAAGAACTGTGGAAGAGTGTAAAATACATTCTCAGAATAAATTTATTTTGTTTTTAAATTTTTTAGATTTATGAGTGACAGGAGATATAGGGAAGCACTCATACTATGGACTCAATTCAAGAATGTTAAGCCAAAAAGCCTTATAAAATTGCTATAACAGTTTCTGGTTTTAGAGTTAAAAAAAGTAATTGTGAGACTTCAGTATAATAATTTTTTTCGAATCAAGCCAGAGATGCAATCGATTATTTTAAATGTTTTACGTTATCCATTTTTTTAATCTACATTATGTTTCCTGTCATATATTTATATACTTCGCTTTAAACTAAGGTAGCAGCCAACAGGACAGCTTTTCTATATGTGGGCACTCTGACTATATTCGAGCACCTTTGTTTTTTAAACGAATCGAGATATAATTGACATGAAACATGAATCTAATGATTCACACAGATATATGAATGTTTTTATACTTTATTATCTTCCTAGCACTTATATATATTTGAAATCATCTTCTATAATTGTTTGTTTATACATCGATTCTCTTCTCTGCTGAAATATAGACTACATATGGGAGGGAAGTCTTTTTTTTTAATTCACTGGAGAAACATTGGTTAATAAGATTACATAATTTTCATGTGTACAATGTGATCATTCAACAGCTGGAGACTCTATTATGTACTCACCACCCGAAGTCTAGTTTCCTTCCATTACCCCATTTTCTCCCTCCCTGCTCCCGTCTTCCCCTCTGGTAACTACCATTAGGTTACCTGTACCTATGAACTTATTTTTGTTTATTTTGTTGTTTTTGTTCATTACTTTTTATTTTGTATTTCACATATGAGTGAACAGAATACAGTCTTGCTCATCGTTTTCTCCCAGGAGCCTAGGACACTGACTTGTACATAGTTGGTCTTCAATAAATATCTATTGACTAAATGATCAATGTCATTGTTACCCTAATTAGAGATAACTTTCCAAATAAAATACCAATTTAAAGAAGATATACTGAAAAGTTGTTACCCTTTGAAGTTTTATTATTTAACTTCACAATGATGTTTAATGTAAACTTCCAAAATTGTTTCCCGACAATTCTCCTCTTTTGTTATTTCCCTCCAAGTGAATAATTTTATTTGATGTGCTTAAGAACAGTATTAATTTATCACTGTGACAAACATGAAAGAAATGTAGCAAACTGCATGTCTTAGGAAACATTCAATCCATATTAAGCAAAGAAAGAAACCTGTCTCTTGTTTTAAGAGTGAGAATTTCCCTTCTTAGAGCCTGTTAATGCCTATTTATTTATTTATTTATTTTTGCTTGATTATAGTAAAGACATGCTATGCACTAAAAGAGTGTCTAAGAAGGGAGCCTGGGTCCAAGACACAGCGTGCTATTCTCCCTTCTAAAAGGGATTTCGGAGATAATCTTTGAACCTCCTTAATCCTTACCAAGTGTTTATGTGATTGTGTACTACCTCCATCAGCTGTGTGACCTGTACTCTGTAGAATGGGAGAATTATATGCTCTGGTCATTAGGCATTTGCTTCCCAAGACCCAGTTGTTTTCCAGTGGGGCTAGTGTGCACCACACAACAGAACTGGTCACAGAAAAATTAATACACAGCTTTTGCTAATGGGTAGACAGGCAGGGAAGGTGAGAATCGACCCAGTATATTTAATAATAGATGACTGTCCAGTGATAAAGTCAATCTACAGAAGAACTGTAGGGTAACTTTCATTTCCGAACATTTCTTTAGTCCCTTTGTTAATTGATGTTGTGTGACTTGTGGTTATTATTTTTTTTGTAGCAGAAAAAAAATTTCTGTTATTCCAAATACTATAGCTATCTTGTATGCCTGTATTTCTTCCTGTCTCCTTCCCTTTCTTTTTTTCCCCTTTCTTCCTTCCCTTTTCCCTTTTTCCCTCCCTTCTAGTCTTTCTCCAATGCTTTTCCTGCATAATGAGCTCTTTCAAGGGGCCTATAATCCATCCTTCTTAGGACTTGCCAAAAAAAAAGGAGACTAAATCTAAAGTAATAGCAAGCTCATCTCACCTACGTTTCTGTTAGAAAGAGACTTCCGTCATCTGTCCGCTTCCCCATGTGGGCACTCAGAACCCTGTGTGCCGCTGCCGAGGTAGGAACTGTGAGTTATGCTTTGGAGTTGACTCTGACCAGGATGATGGCCCACCAAGCAGCCGTGGGAGCAGAAATCACTCACTCCCCTCTCCTTCCAAGGTAGAAATTTCTATTGAATTCTCTTAATTTGCCAAGAAGGTGTTTCCAAGGAAGGCCATGTGGATCTGAAACGATGAAAATCAAGTTCATTTTTTCATGGAACTATAAAATAGAACTGCCTCTTCATCTACCACCCATCTTTCTAGCCTTCTGTGCAGCCTATGTTATCTCTCTGGTTATAGCTGTTGACGCGACCTCCCCACCAGACTATTTTCCCTTCCCAGGGAATACATAGCGTGGGTCAAATTGTAGGTGCCATGTAAATGTTTGAGCAATACATGAGTTACATTAGAATATACTTATTATTCAATCCTGTGTAAATTCTGTGTTTTTAACCACATAATCTGTCACTGCATCCCCTAACCGCTCCCTCAGTGGCTTGACCTAGAAAACAGTGCTGCTTTTTAACAAAGGGTGATAATATACAAAAGGTACAAGCTACAGGTTAATTCCTGTCAAGTAGGCTTGCGAAAAAACTTTAATGTGTGCCCACCAACAGGCAGTGAAAATTCTAGAAACAAAATTACAAGGACATTTCTATGGCATATTACCATTTTCAAACTGCTTTCACTCACAAAGAAAAGGCTTTATGTTCAGGCGTATATCAATATGAATGACATATTCTTTCATAAACACAAAAGATTCTGATGTCTTCTCTTTCATTTTAAAGAAGGAAAAGTAAAATTAAAATGACATGTAATTCTTCCTGCACCAGTCAGTCGTAGCTGATGCCATGGACACATCATTTCTGGTGCTGGAATAAAACTAATAGAACATAGCACAGGTGCAAGTCAATAGCATTTTACCACGTCACCAGTTCTATGCCACCCCCAGGTTTGGGAAGGGTCACTACTTGGACACATGCTGGAAGAAACTGACAGACGAGTGACAGTGTGGCTGTGCTTTTATTATACTTTTCATCAAAAGCAAGGTTCAGGTCCCTGTATTTTGAAAGATGAGGGGGCAAAAACACTGCAGCACTAATTTACAGCAAATTCACAGAACACACACAATATGTTCATAAGTGGGCCATTATTTTGTTGCCTGATCTTGGCAACCTGTGGCCAATTTGATTTTGCCATTAAGTCTTGACATTCAAAGGATGCAGGGGTGGACACATAGCCGGCCATGTAAGGAATAAAAGTAATTATGTTAAAATTTTTAAAGAGAATATCATTGTAAACTGTGACTTCCTCATTGCTTTTGATAGAGGGTTTTGTTTATTTGTCACCCTTCTTCAAAGAAAACAAAATCCAAGCCAGCGAGGATGAGGATGGAAATCTTGTACAAACAGTACAGCTTTGCTTGAACTTTAAAAGGGCAAGAGCAAGCTAGGTCTCTCTGCCAAACTTAGTACTTACATCTCTCTCAGAAAACTTTGAGACAACCCTTATTTATGCAGTGCAGATTATAATGTCAATGGAAAAATGCCTAATCGGAGAATCGAGCATAGAGCATCCTGAATATTAGCTTAATCAGTGTAAGTTAAATTCAATCACATGACTAAAAGTTTAAAGTCAACCACCAATTTCCTTTCATTCACATCCTTTCTTACCATCCCCAAGGACAAATGATCAGTAAGGGGAAAAAAGTCCAAATACATGTATTTATCCATTTGGAATGCAGTGAGTGTTTTTTGTGTTTAGGAAGAGCTTTAATCATGATGGTAGTTTTTAAAGCAATGGTTCCTGAAATCTTTCAGAGCAGAGCAGTACACCAAATATATATATTGTAGTTTTTTGATCAGATTTGTAAGGAAGTTAATTTTATGTTCATGTAGCTCCTGTAGCCACATTTACCCAGGTTACTGAAGCAGCCTTCCATTTTCTTTCACCTGAGAAGTAGGGCAGACTCTTCTTATAACATGGTTCCCCTTGAGTCTCATAGTGGGTGAGGTAAATAAGAGAACTAAACACTTAAACACCCCAAACCCCACCTGCTGAACAGTTTTGTAGACTTTGGCAGTGGCATTCAGTTAGTCAGCTCCTGATTGGTCATCTAAGTGGGAAATATTGATGATTAAGATTGGAATTATTTTATTGTTTTCCACTCAGGATCCCCAGTTGGAAAGAAGAATAGGTTGGAGTTTAGAGCATGGTCTAAAGTAGCTACTATTAAAAGTTTTTTGACATCTTTTTTTTTCTTAGTACATGAGAATTATGGTTTCAACTCTATGTCAAATGTCTGTTGGCAATTCAATATTTTTAAATAGACTATTGGATTGCTTTAGTTTAATTTAGTTTAAGTGGTGAGCAAATGCAGCTCAAGTCCATTCTTCCAACCAAATGTCTCCCCTTAAGCCCTAAAGCAACCTGAGACAAGGACTGGGATACACGTAGTTTGTTGGGAAGGTTAGGGCAGGGAGAGTGAGAAAGGCGGGAAGGAGAAAAGCCAATATGGGATGCATCATCATTCTGCTTACTCTTGCAAGCATCTGGAGCTCAAACCTCTGTGGCGCCACAGGTGTATCTCCTCAGAACTGTTCCTGCGAAGGGCAGGGCACTGGGGCACTTAACCCTCATGAGTTGTGGATTTTTCCCAAAGGCATTAACCATGCTGCACTTGTGGGTCTTCCCTACTTGCAACTTGATCCAGTTTCTGAGGCTTGGAGACAGGGCTTGAGACAGAAAACTGAGAGACATGTTGGGCACTCAGGCAGCGCTGTTATTAGTTTGCACGAGAACTGTCCTTTAGTGCTGTAGGTGAAATCTGAGGTGAGTGGAGATGACACACTGTGGATCATCAAAAGCTTGTATTTCATCCTTTTAGAACTATTGAGCTGTAGCTGAATAAATTTTATTGTAATATATTTTTCTCAATGAACAGTCTGGTAAAATTAGTGCTCCAGGAAGCATGCTTATCCTGGGGTGTTGAGGTAGTTCTGGCACACACATTTTGAAGCCCAAATAAATGCTAAGTGGAAATTATGGAGTGAGATACACAACTTGCCTAGAAGATCTCCAGCTTGGTGGGGGCAGGCAGCACTCAGTGGTGCCAAAAGAAGAGACACCAGCTTCAAACCTGTTTTTCATCTGTTCCCTTAGCTTTTCCAAATTATATTAATTTCTGCCCTTCAGCTCTTGCTATAGAACAGAGTCATTCCAGTTTCTTTTATGTAGTTATTGATAAGAACACCCAGGTGCTGGAGACATGGACGTGGATCACACATCTCATAGAAGACCAGAAACTTGGCCCAGACTCCCTAATTCCAAGCCCAGCAGGCTTTCTGTTAACAAGGACAACCTCAGATGAACAAGAATCAGCTGAAGGTTGGAAAATTTATGTCCAGATGAAAGTCTATTTGATCAAATAGTGTATTGCACACATTACAATGTACCCCCAGTCTGGGGAGCTATGTTAAGGACGAAGAACCCAGGGAATGAATCTGAAGAAGGTGGTTTGGGTCTGATCTCTAACACTTAACGGTAGAAAGGAAAACATTTGTTGAGTGCGTGCTCTAAGGAAGGCATGTGCCTAAGTCTTTTATATACACTTGGTTCTTGTTATTTGTGATAGTTGCATTTTATAAAGTTGCCATTAACACTGAATTAGTAAATACTAAACAGCTGCTCCTATGGCAAATATAGGGTTAGGTTCCTACAAGCCCCCGGTCACAACATTTTTGCTAATGGATAAATAGATAACTTGTTTTGTGTGTTTCTGTTTAAAGGTATTTACTATATATCATTGATTTGTTAACATTGAACTCATGGTCAATAATACTATAAATCATGCCTGAACAACACATGCGTCTAACACATTCATTTTCTCTATAAGGCGCATCATAGCCTTCCTGTGCTTGGGAACACCAGATAGCACTGTAGCACTATGCTTGGGGGACATTATAAATAGTGAAATCATCAGCAAAAACACAAAAATGCAAAAAACATGGCATTCAATATGCCATGAAAAAGATACTTGTTTACAGTATGAGAGCTGAAAAAAGAAGGCAGAGTGTCACCTTCTAGGACCTCAGCTGTGAAACACCTCAGGGGATTTAACTTTTTGGCTGCTCTGTGCTTGTCTATAAATGAGCGCAAGAGCATGGAGGGACTGATTTTTGGGGTACAAATAAATTTTAGCTAGGGTGAAATTCACAAATAATGAGGATCGATTGTACATATCTATCTTATTTAATCTTCCCCAAAACTCTGGGCAATATATTGCATCCCTCTAAATTTACTGGAGAAGAAAGTGAAATAAATGGCCCAAAGACACAAAACTAACCTGTACACAATAGGAATCTTACATATATTGTGTTTTTTTTCAATTCAGTTGCAAATAATTTAGCATGCATCTTAAAAGTAATGTCTCCTTTTAAAAAAACATGAACACAATACCACTACCATACCTACAGTGATTAGCAATTCCTTAATATACTCAAAAAGTCACTGTTAAAATTTCTCCATTTATTTCATAAATCGTCTTTTTTACAATTGGTTTGTTTGGGTTAGGATTCACATGTTGTGTTTGGATATCTCCTAATTCTGTTTTAATCTATAAAAAGTTTTACCTTTTTTTCCCCTCTCTTGGAATTTATTCACTGAAAAACCATAATTTTTTTTCTGCGTTTCCATTTTTTACCCTAATAGCCACAAAGCTTATAAAAGATTGAGGCTCGACTTTAGTAATTATGAAAGATTTTTATTAACATGGATAGCATGCATAACGTGTTTTCTATCTTCTGCTTGTTCTCATCTTTCCATTCTACCACCACTGCCCCTTCAATAAGTTTCTTTCAACCCATTTATATTTTTTGCCTTATTGTATTGCATCTATTATTGCAAATTACCTTAATTTTTTTTTTTTTTGCACGTACAAGGTTGTTATTTCTGTGACATACATATATGGAAACAAACCTTCTCAGGCTTGTCTCGAAAGCCCAAGTCTTCCTATTCTGCTTGCTGTCTACCGCTGGCTTTATTTTTCCCTACAAACTCATCTGGTAAACAGGTATGCTAATAATATTTACTCTTCTCTCCGAGTTGCACTGGGGAGAAGGGAGATAAAATATGGGTGTGACACACATAATTAAATAATAAACACTTGCTGAATAAATGACTAAGCAAATGATTAAATGGAAAAGCTTTTGAAACTGTAAAAATGCTATATAAATGTTGCTAAAATTACAAATGACTGGATGAAACAGTCTAAATAGAGAAAAAAAAGAATTCTCTCTCAGGCTATGATTTTTATTGCTCACTTGCAAAGCTCACTTGTTTTTAACGAAGCGGATTATTTAAAGGCTTTGGGTTCTTCCCTGCCTTCTCTCTCTCTGGCTATCTCCTTGGCCATGACACCACCGGAAGAGGAAGGGCAGAGGAAGGAGGTAAAAGGTCAGTGCGCCTTTCCATTTGAAGATCAGGAAGGAAGTTTTCTCAGGGTAAAGGCATAAATTTATTGAGACTGTTATTATCCTCTTTGAATTTCAATTGTTTTTTATTCTGTTCTTCACCTGAAAATGTAAACTCCATGAGGGCAGGAGTATTTGCCTTTTTGTTTACTGCTCTATTTTTTTGCCTAAAAAGTTAATAGGTTTAATTTTACAAACATTAATAAATCTTTGTTGAATGAATTTCTAAGTGTCACAGATATGTTGACTAGAGCTAGATTTTGTTCTGGAATGCTGTCTGTCTTAGTTTGGGCTTCTATGACAAATTACCATAGGCTGGGTGGCTTAAACAACAAGCTGTATTTCTCACAGTTCTGGCGGCAGGGCAGTCCAAGATCAAGGTGCCAGCAGGTGGGGTGCCTAGTGAAGTACCACTTTCTAGTTTGCAGATGGCTGTCTTCTCATGTATCCTCTCATGGCAGAGAGCAAAGAGGAGCAAATTCTCATGTCTCTTCTTATAAAGGCACTAGTCCCATTCATGGGGGTTCCACACTCACAATGTAATTACCCCACCCCCGCCCAACCCAAGACCTCCTCTGCTAATACCATCACATTGGGGATTAGGATTTCAATATATGAATTCTGGGGGGGACACGAACATTCAGTCCATAACAAATACAGTGGACAGCCTAGTCACAATGCCAGCCAAGCCCACCTTCCCCTCTAAGAAAAATTGGCACACCCATATTCCCTCTATTAAGAAACGTGCTTTGAGCTTTTTCTTAAGTGGGGTAGCCGTAGTTCATACCTTAGATCTCCTCCATCTTCCCTCTAGGCAGACCAAAGTCAGTCATCTGATCCAAAGTTAACCAAACATAGTATTGTCAGTCATAAAGGAGATGATGACCTGGCACAAAAACTCTGCCTAAAGAAGACCAATGCGGGGCATACCACGAAGGACCAAGAGAAAACTACAGCTATGAGTAAACCAAAACCATGTGTACACAGAAGCTATCAAAATTTGGAGCCGTGGGATAGAAGAGAAACGACATTTGTTCTAGGGTGACAGTTTTGGCTGGTAATGGCAAGAACAAAGAAAGCAAAAACAGAGAGGCGCTGAGTCACTTACTGGAAGACTTTGATAAACTTCTGTGCCTTGGGACAGGTCTTAGGTCAGGTTCCCTGGAAACAGGCTCTGAGACGGAGATCTGTGTGTAGGAGGTCTAGTGGGGACTGTTCTCTGGGAAATCGGCTATAAGAGAGCATTATAAAAGCATTAGTAGGCAGAGAGAGAGACTGAACTCAGATGCAGTGGCAACAGGGTCTCATCTGACCCAATGGAGCTCTGGAACCGGGGCAGCCCATCAAAGTTGTGCCTAAGTGAGGCAAGAGGCAGAGAACTTGAACCTTCACATAGACCCGCCTTTGTTTGAAGGTTATTTCCTAGGAGGGTGTGTAACTTTGAGCAAGATGGCTTCCTTTCACCAAGGGCACTTCCTGGAGAGAGACTCCATTATGCATTATCAGCAATCAACACACAGGAGTGGGGTGAAGTGGGAGGGTGGGGATGAGAAACTCAGTCCTAAAAGGGGAGTTTGGGCAGTGAACCCTGGTATCCACAACATGAAGTGACATAACAACTCAATTTCTAGAGCTGTCTTAGATTCGTCTTGTTTTTAAATTATGCTTTTATTTCTGTGAAGCTCAGATACATGGCTGTTCTTGGATCCCCTTAAGATTTAAGGGTTTGTGTGTGTGTGTGTGTGTGTGTGTGTGTACACATTACAACTTTAATCCCATTTCTTGAGGTAGCTTGAGTCTCTTCTCTAACAGGAGGAGAGAATCCGTTCTATTGAGCACTGAGGGGAAGAGCATGAACACAAAAGGGTCAGCGCTGAAAGAATACAATTAATCAGCTTTAATATAAATAGGCCTACTAATGTTAAATCAATACTGAGTCTTCCTATTTATGAATGAATTCACTGAAATCTATGAATTCTGTACCTTTGTAATGGATATTGAATCTTTCTTTATGAGAATTTCAGAGCGTGGAAATATCTATGAGGGCAAGATTTCGATTAATTTTCAGGAGTAAAAGAGATCATTTTAAGGAAGTTACCAAATCCCTGAAGATATGCAAGCTGAAGGGACCAAGTAATTTTAAGGGAAGTCTGTCAGCATGGCCTATTAGCACAAGGATGGCCTTGGGATTTAGGAAGGTCCAGATGTGACTTCTGGCTCTGTCACCATGTTACTTTGAACAAACCCCTAAACCCCTCTGACTCTCCAGTTTTGGTTTCTAAAAACAAAATTATAATACATTACTCAAAGAGTTGTGATGAGAGTGAAATGAAATAATACATGTCTTCTATGATAGTACTTACTATATAGAAACCATTCTGTATATGGTAGCCATCCTTTTATGTTTATTACTGTCAACCCTTAGCATAGAGTCCTGATTCATCTTGTTAGCAATTGAATGTAATTAATACTCATGGAATTGATTTTTCTTCATCCTGCTGCCAAATTCCAGGGGCTCTAGAGCTCTTTCGGGAATACGTGTGTGTGGGGGGAGAGTGTGCTAGAGTCCTTACTTCAGCCTCAGCCTTCCTATAAATCAAAGCCAGCTGATGAATTTCTTTGGCACAATCTCTTGAAAGTGGATCCATGTGAAGGCCTTTGCCAATGGCTCAACTCTAGAAGCATTTGGTTAATTAAGCCTCACTTATGGCTTATTGTAGGTGTTCAATACATACTGAATCTCCTTTGCCTCCTTTGGTCCAGCACATTTCTTGAACTCTTCAGAATCCCAGGAAGATTCCTTGAAATTTTACTAATCTCGAAGGGAATTCCTTAAAGCAATATACCAATGATTGATGCAAATTCCATAAATTGTCAGTGTCTAGTTTCCTTGCTGGGACCTCCAGGTGCTAAATTATTACGTCTCATGGTCAGAGTTGGGTCTCAAGGAGTGGAAACTTTTGTCACAAGTGCTGCTCCAGGGAATAATATTTCTGGTTTTTTGGTCAGTCCTGTAACAAAAACTATAAAACCCCCAGCAGAATGTGAGGCAAACACCGGCACCCTGGGGGGCCATTCCAAGAGCCTGCATTCAAGTCTGTAGTCTCCAAACACAGAAAATAATCCTGAATTAGATGTGTTCTTATAATCTAGGGAAGGCCTTTTAAAAATGTTGGAACAAATAGTGTCCCAAATTGGTTCCGTAATTAAGGTATGCAGAGCTCGGCTGCAAAGATCCCTTACGTCTGTTTTAAGGGACGCTGTTAGTGAGCAGATAATTGTATAGAGTAGCTGTAGAGCCATTAGAGGAGCTTAATCTGTACAGAAAGCTTTGGATATTAGCTGCTTCTGGGACATTGCTTCTACAGTAATGCCTCATCTGCAGATATTACCTCAAATGTGCACTTTTCTCTATTATATTTTATTTTTTAAAGCCAGAGAGTTTGCATTTGGGTACAGTTTTGTAACAGGATGAATAGGTACCCAAAAGATATTTTGATTGCTATGAAAGGTAAAAACATAATGAGAAAACTAATAAAGATTGTGAGGATACAATTCTCATGACCTGTTAAACTTGTGTGGGGGGTGGAGAAGCAGTCCCAGTGTGACCCTAGAGAGAGAAAGTTAAATTTTGTTTAGAGTCAACCATGTGCCAGACATGTTTTAGGCACTTTATCTTATCCTCAGGAAGTTGGGACAATAAGGAGGTACGAAATTCAAAATGAGTCTGGGAGTTCGGTTTTTCCTCAGGGTTTTGGTAGAGAACAGATTAAACATGGGAGTATGGCTAAGAGAAAAATATTGAGGACAAATATTCCTTCTGGACAGTCAGCTTCCAGCTTGTTTCACCCCAAAAATCTCCCTGATTTGTAATAAATGTGTAATAATTCTCAAACAACTAAAGAATAAAACCGAATCACCTCAAGCAAAGACAGGGTTAACGAGAAAAAAGGAATTCAAATTCCTCACTCAGTCACTTAAGTAGCATAGGAATTATTATTATTAATTTTTTAGTATCTACCCCTGTTCATGTCCTCAACACACCACCCTCCCAACCCTGCACACACACACTTTTAACTTTTATAGTCTAATCGCTGGCAGAATGGACCACATACAAAGACTTGGTTAAAAAATAAATAAAAAACTCCTCCCCGCTTATTGCAATATTTATAAAGCCCTTGCTTTTCAATATACTGTGAGAAGGGCTTAGTAAAACAAAGCGCATCATAATTTATTGTTTTAAGATTATTGATTCAATAAATTAACAATAATTTCCATGAAGGGTTGGAACCCGGGTGCCATAAATGTTTATTTATTTCTACTTTAACTAGCATTGATTAGAGTATTCAAATTGTCCCAACCCTCTATAATCACTCTTTATAGGTGAAATGCCCTCCTCTGTGCAGGAGACAGTAAAATAAACATTCAACCAGAAGTGACAATGGCTCCTTTAAAAACCAGAAACACTAGATTTTTTTTCAAGAGGGAAGGAATAGTTCAGATAGTGCTTTCAATATGTGCTGGGTGCGTGTTGGACCCTGCTCCCTGATATATCGCAAGGACATAGTTTTAAGAGGCTCTTGCAATTGTTAGCAAACAGGTAGGCTCTACATGGTGATATTTATATCCCATACCTCAGATAGATTTCTTTTGTTGCTGTTGCTTGGGTTTAAAGTATCATCGTATATTGCATTTAAGAACTAGGTGGATTATTTTTTTTTTCTTTTAACGCAAGTATTGTTTCAGTGCTTTTGTTCCTCAAGTGGTTACTAAACCTTCAAGGTGACTAGGTGAGGGCATTGTAAAAATGTTAATAACTGGGAACAAGCAGGTACTGCTTTTTATTCCATAGCCACGGGGCAGAAGAGATGAGAACAATGGGCAAGCTAGCTCATTAGGCAGAGTAGGCCTGCACTTGGGTCCCTGCGGTCCTCTGGGTCAGTTCTCCTTTATAGCATACCAATATGATAGTGTAATGTTTCGCTTTCTACATTCACCCATTCTGTTTCCCTCCTCTCTTTGACATCTGGATAACATGTCTTATTTTTGAGCCTTAATGCTCTATTTTCCAATGTGATTTCTTTTCTTTTCCACCAGCAAGAAATCTCCATGCTGAAATATGATTTAGATCCAGGCATTTGCAGTAATTAATAAAAATGAAATGAAATAAAATACGATAAACCTCTTAGTAACCAAAGGCTTATGATTTACATAGGCTTTAAATGATTGTTGGTGTTAAATTGTTTCTCAGAATGCAACTCAGGAATTTGAAGTTGTCAGATTAACTGCTGTATTTATTGGTCTGTTTGATTAGGTGAGCATAGTTTATATTCCCTCTTGGAGACCTAAATAGCAACCATTTCCTACCAAAACAGCACTGAGAACAAAAGCCCCATTCACAGGGCAGTGGGCACTGCTCTATAGGCCTTTGTGTCTGAAACAACATGGTTACTAAGCACCTCCAAAGGAAAAGGTGCAACTAATTTTTTAAATGTACACGTAATAGGCAGAAAAAGAATCACATAGCATACCAAACAAATCTATTCTATCAAAAAATGAATAGGGTGTTTTTGTACTGCTGGCCTTTTTTCCAAGGCTGCAATAAAAAATCTCCGTGGTCATTTTTGAAGGACATCAGACAACAGAAAGGCAACACTGGCAGGGATAATCTGCTTTCATCATTTTAATTACTCACAAAAACTCTCAGGGTTGATTAGTATTTTTTTAGTCCATAACCCTGTTTTTGAGAACCTTCCATAGGCCAGGCTCGGGACTGAGCACAGGAGGCATAAAAGCTAATAGCTCCCTTTCTCCCTTGCTCCTTAGTCCTGCAGCTCACCTTCTGGAGCTCACTGATTATTTCAATGACTACGATGAAGTACGGAGGAGGGGTGGCTTCTTGGAGAAGATGACCCCGAAGCTAAGTCCTAAAGGCAAGGCTGGAGCAGCATTCCAAGGCGGAGATGACTATACCAGCAAAGGTTAGAAAATAGCAGGGTCTGCACAGGAAGCTCTAAGAGGCTCCTGGTGCAGAATCAAGTGTCACTTAGGACTGAAAAAAAAGAATAAGAGAAAGGATAAAGCATGGTCCACAGAGCACTCCCTGTGCCATGCTAAATAGTTTGGACTTGATCCTGTAGAAAGGAGACTTGTGAGCCTTGGAAGGGTTTTGAAGGTTTGAAGGGTAGGTAGGGAGGCTGATAAAGCTGACTAGTCTGCACAATTCCACCTCCAAAGTGATCAATTGGTTAGTTGCACATTTAGGGTCCCAAAGCAAATCTCATCTCGCTAGTAATATATGTTTTCTTGACCTGCCTTTCCTCACTTTATTGTCTACACTGTTTGAATTCACCAGATATCCACTCAATATTTCACTTTTCTTGGAAAGTTAATGCATTATTTATTGAGGGAAATCATTTGTCACCCACAAAGATACACACCAATCATTTTATGGAAGGACTTTCAATTGCACGAATGTATGATAACCCAGCTTAGCATCTGGAGAGTGGTAGCCTTGAAGAGTTTAAAGGAAACTCAGAAGCACCACCCCCAGGGTCATGGGGGTAATGTAAATTGTATCATGAAATTTTTTAATAAGTAGATAAACACAACTGGCCTTCCCCATCTCAGTTGCCGTATTCTGGAGCTGTTTTCCCTTTAAAAGTCTTTCAGATGAAGGCGATACCTTGGTGAAGCAAATGTTCATAACAGTTTAATATCTTGAAAAAAATGCATATTTTAAAACATATCTGTTATGATCATTCAGATGTAAAGTATTTAAGTTTTGATTCCCAAACTGATCACTTCAGTTAGTCTAGTGACTTGGCAAGACAGCTGTGTGCATTTGCCCAGACTGCAAGTTTTAACCTCTTGAGTTGGATCATCACTCTACAATAGGAGAAATATATACATAAGGCAGAATGGGAAATCAGCATATTAATCAAAGATGGACTCCATTTACCTCTATTTTATAGTTATCACCACTCCTATGAGGTTAGGAATCATCCTGGGTGCTTGTTACGTTTGCAGATGACTAGATGCACCCTCTGTAAATTTTGGTTCAGTGGGTCTGGTTTGGAGCCCAGGAATGTACTTTTGTCAGGCACTCCAGGTGTTCCTGATATTCAGGGAACTTTGGGAAACATTGCAAAAATGATTAAGTAAATTGAGTAAAACAGCATTTTTCAACTTACCATATATTATTAAGCTTTAAGAGGAGCACTGTAATATAGGACCCTACTGAACATCAAAATAATGAGGAAATAGTTGGGGTTACACATTCTATAATTTTCAAGCCACTTTGTAGAAGGAATGATGGTAGTATAAAAAGCAACTGTGCCAAATTTTTTATTGGGCCTCCAGATTACTAAAGTAAGTACTGCCAATTAGGTTGGGATAAAAAACTGTGGGTCAAGCTATATTTTCCTTTCATTACAACGTGAAATAAATTTGTTACTGGTGCTTTAGTTAAGAAAAATAAATCCTTTGTTTCTTCTAAATACACTTCATTACATACTTATGACAATAAAGTTTATCTTCTGGGTCTGTACCGGCCATGTAGTCTTCCTCATCTATACCATTTTCCATACAAGCCATCAAAAATGACACTCACTCAAGGCAGATAAAAACATGTTTTTCAGCAATGGGTTTCAAACAATTTTTATAGCAGCTGGATTTTTCCCCCAAGATCCAGCATATAAGTGAGTAGAAGCAGCTATATTTTCAATAGGAGCTAGAGGGGTGGGGAGTAGGGTGGAAGGAAGATGTCTACAGGGTCTTCCCAGCTCTAAATCAACACCTTCATAATGCGCCAGCTGTCCTGTGATAGAAGAGGAGTATTCAAGGCATGAGGATACCGATGAGTTGATGTTATATGGAAAACGTTGTTTCGGTAACTCCTAAAACACCTCCACAGACAGTGCAGCACAGAGTGTGAAAAACTTGGCTAGAGTTTTTCCTCAAGGATGGTAGCCTTGGTTCATCTGGTCAACTCAGTGCCTACCACATACCAGGTCCTAAAGAAAGATTTATTACAGGGCATTTTTATGATATGCTATGTTAGAAATTTTCAGTTTATATCCTTTCACAAAGAATGATTATGATTTTATTAAAGCTATAGGGTCTGTGAATAGATGGAAGAGAATGTGCCTGTTTGATTGATAAGGTGTGCATGCAGTTTCAGGATAATGTACCACCAGTAATGGTGATACCCTAACTTTGTGTGTGGGCAGCCTCTGGTATGCAGCAAGATGGACTAGAATTAGAAGGCATGACTGTTTCTGCTTAACTTGCTTTGCACAGTACTGTCTGTAGGTGGGCACTCAAAAAATCTGCTAGTCTTAGCATCCGGAGATGTGGTTGTGATCAGTCACCATATTAGTAAATTATCCATCTCATACAAAGTGACTGCAATTTCAACATTGGCTTCTCTTGATAGATGTACAATTCATATAGACTATTGGAACTATATTCAGGGCGTGCTGTGATTTCATTTGCAATGCCACTCATAGTGGAAAAAATATGCCACACTCTTTTAAGCAAACAGGCTTCTTTTCACAGTGGACAGAGAATACTGTTAAACAGAGGAAACACAATATCCCTTTTCATAGCAAGAGATCAAATGCCTGAAGAAGAGTTTAATTTATACTTCCCCATGTGCCAGAGCTCAGCCTGAGACATAGCAGCATTTCAGTACTTTCAGTCAGGTCACAGTTTCCACCCTGTATGACTTCACTGCTTTTAAAATAGAATAAATGGAATTCCACATTATACTATGGGTCGGGATTATAGGAAATTAAAAGACGTATAGTGCTCAACACACTAAATAATTGTGACATTGAGCTGGGAAAATAACACTTAAGCAACAAGTTCTTCTTGGGTGTTATTTGTTAAAGAGATTTTGCTCTGGTTTTCCAGGAGAGCAGAGGAGAAGTATTGCATTGTGGGACCAGAAAGTAAATGCTATGCTGCGTTTGCTCAAAGTTTTCCCTTGTAAAAGTACATGTAAGCATTAGGTGAGATCAGAGGTCTGACTTGATTTCATCGTCCACCAGCCTTGCTGCCTGACTCTCTTTGAGTTTGGTTCTCTGGTTTTAGTGTGTTGGTGATGGGGCATAGACTGAATGAAGTCTAGCAGCTTGCAGCTTGGGTTGGATGCAATTGGGGAGGTTCGGAGGAATCCCGTTCAGCCAAAAGAAGCCTCTCAAGTTAAAATATGATTGTGCACACCGTAAACGCCCTGAAATGTCATCATCCTACTTGAGCTGAGTTGTTATTATAAAAACTAGAGTTTGTTGGCTTATATAAAAATTACCTAGAAGAGAAAGCTATGATGGCTGAAAGTAAGAGGCGGGCAGATTCTGCCCTGGAGGACCTTCTCTTCACAACATATATTTTGGCTAACTTTTGACCTTATCTATCATGGTTTTGTAAGTGAAGTACTTTGATGTGTTTCCCGAACAAATGAATATACACACTAGACCCGCCTGCAGCGGGGATATTACATATAAGCCCTCTGTTGATGAGTGATGAAAATACAATATTTTCATTCTGTTGTGCTCTTTACAATCACATTTGTGCCATTAAATGGTTGCAGTGTTGAGATTTGCCTGCCTTTTAAAAAGAGCCCAATGAACAGGGCTTTCCTTTGGGAAGATTACTGTAGGAAAAATGAGGGTTCTGAGAGAGAGAGAGTACAAATCCATTGCAGGTGAGCCAGCACAATTTAATCACATAATATATTTATAATATATCCCCAGAAATTCATGTTTGCTTTGAATCTGCCTACCAGATAGGCCACAAGGAGATAGAAATGACTTGCAGTAGTTTCTAGTGCCTAGAGCTGAGTGCACCTATGTTTCTCTTCACACATAATCAACAAACAAAGCAGGAGGCAGCAGCTGCTCAAAAGAGTTCTGGGGAGGGAGATGTACAGGTGGGAGTTTTTACATCTTGACATACTGATAAGATTTCAGCATGGCTTCAAAGCTTATTAGAAAAAAATGACCTACATTGCCAGTATTTCTTTGAAATCCTAATCTGTTGCTAAAATAGAGCAAACCAAGTTCTCTTTTGTGAACTTGAGCAAACACATTCTTCATCACCATCAAAGATTGTGGCAAGAAGAGGGAAGGACCTGCCTTTGTGATTCAAGAGTCCTCATCAAGTATTCTGTGCATATTTGTGGGTACAGTCATATCTTTCAAAGCACAATCCAAACCAAATACTTCTGGCAATCTCCAGGCTTTTAACGTGTGACAAAGCAGGGTGATGGGTTCAGGCATGTGATTCTTTCTGTGAGTGGAATACCAGATCAATAATCACACTTGCTCTTCTGGGGCACCTGCTTATGGAAGGAGTTCAGAATATTGAAGAAATAAGCATTACACAAACAGAAAAGGAAACTAAAGCAATGGAAAGCTCTTGACCTGGCCGAAGTCGATATGATTGGTCAATAGAGGAGCGGAGAGCAGAGAACGTACATTGTCAAGCTCTTTGTTACGATACCATTTACAGAATCTGATGCCTTTGCGTTCATGAAAAGGGTGATCAGGGTGAGTCTTGAGGCCACAGAGACTAATGTGCTTTGCTGCAGAGAACAGATTTTCCCCATTTACCTAAATTACAGTTATTGTTACTCTTTGTGAAAGTTTAAAAACAGCAAAAATGAGCCTCAGTCTTGTGAGTAGTTTCTATGGTACTCTTAAAAAATGGGAAGCAAATTGAAAATGGGTTGGTGACAAAGATGGTGTTACTAAGCATTCTCCAGAGAAACAGAACCAATGATGTGTGTGTGTGTGTGTGTGTGTGTGTGTGTGTGTGTGTAGACAGAAAGGGAGAGAAGAGAGAGATTTATTATAGAAATCGGTTCATGTGGTCACAGAGGCTGGCAAGTCCCAAATCCGCAGTGTGGGCCAGCATGCCAGTGCCCAGGGAAGAGAGGACGCTATAGTTTGAGTTCAAATGAAGTGTGCTTTCAGAATTCCTTCTTCTTTGACAGAGGTCAGTATTTTTCTATTAAGGCCTTTAACTGGTTGGATGGGGCCCATCCACATTATGATTTATGATTAATCTCTTTTACTCAAAGTCTACTGATTTAAATGTTATCTCCTCTTCAAAAACCTCCATAGAAACATAGAATAATGTGTGACCACATATCGGGGCACCATGGCCCAGCCAAGCTGACACCTCAGTTGACACATGAGTTTTGAGATTAACAACCTCAGAAACTAAGTGGGATAAGTATTCAAATAGGAGACTCCTTAGGAACACTGGTGAGAGAGACCCGGCTGCAGTTACAGAATCCTGATCTGGTAAGAGAGGTCATAGGCAAATATATTCTTAGGTGGATGCTTTTTGTTTTTATTGATTATGGTGGGAAGTCTTCTGAAAGTCATTTAGAGTAAATGTTATACCCCAAAGAAAGTAATATCTTGGGAAGAAGAAATGTTGAAAAGTTATCATTGTAGAATGATTATATACTCTCACATAGCATGAAAATGCATGTATAAAACCACAAAAAAGTCCCCAAATTTTAAGTAAGTAAGCCATATCCAAAGGAAACCAGACAAGTAAAAAAACAAAATTCAAATAAATATTCAAAATATAAAAATCCATTAACAAATATCTAATTGAACTCCTACTATATCACGTGACATGGTATTGGATCCTTTCATGGTATCATTCCCTTTGGTAAAGTTTTAAACACTTTTTTTTGTGTTCTAGGTAGAAAGATGAACCTTAGAGATTATCATTTTAACAAATCCTGTAGGTAGTTAAATGAAAATGTTACTACCTATGATATTTCCATATGACTTTTACATTAAAAGCTACAGAGGTCACAGACAGCATCTCTTTGGCTATGGGTGGGTATGCTTCCGCAAATATGTACTCTTCACTTTCTCCCTCACACACACATCCACACACATATACAAAGCCATAAGGGTATGAACTTGATTTCTATTGTGATAATACTAGTCACTCAATAGATATTTTCTGAGCACCTACTATGTGCTAGGCCCTGTGCTAATCTCCAGGAATATAATAAGGAGCATGATGGTCATTTTTTTATATTATGTACACAGTGGAGCTTATATTCTGGTGAAGTAGACAGATACAAAAAGTAAACAGACAGATATGTAAAACAGTTACAATTAGATTTTAAGTTGAAGAAGATAAGAGAAAAGGGTTGAAGGCAGAAATTAAGGAGCTCTACTTTAAATAGGGAGGTTGAGAAGGAAATCTCCGAGAAGGTGGTATTTAGCTTGAAGCCCAGAATGAGAGCATTCCAGGCAGAGAAAACTGTCATTTGAGGCATTTCAGGATAAAAGAATTGCTACATTAAAAAAAAAACAAAAAACAACCCTGGGAAATTAGAGTGATTGGCACACATTAAGGAAGAACAGAGACAGTGTGAGTTTAGACTGGGGAGGTAAATAGGACCTCACAGGCCACAAGATGGGTCTTGAAATTTATACCAGGAACTATAGGAGATACGAAAGCAGTGGAGTTCTATCGGACAAAATTTATATTTGAGAAGATGATTATTGCTGCTGTATTGAGCATGGCTTGGTGATGGGTTAGAATGAAAGAGGTGAGAACAATTGAACTTAAAATAGTTCATGCAATGAGGTGTTGGTAAATTGCCTAAGGGGGTACAGAAGAGATGTAGAAAAACAAACTGATTAAGATGTGCTCTGAAAATGGGTTTCACAAGACGTGCTATTGCATGGATTTGAGGTATGAAGAAGAGGACCCTTATATCTCTCACTTGAACAACTGAGTCATTAGTGTTGCCATTTACTGAGAAGAAGATTAGAGCTTATGATGGGAGAACAGGTCTGAGGAGGAAATGAAGAATTCCATTTTGTTTTTTTGCATTTTTAAAAGATTTTATTTATTTTTAGACAAAGGGGAAGGGAGAGAGAGGGAGAGGGAGAGAAACACCAGTGTGTGGTTGCCTCTCGTGCACTCCCTGCTGGGGATTTGGTCCACAACCCAGGCATGTACCCTGACTGGGAATTGAACCAGCAACCCTTAGGTTCACAGGCCAGCACTCAATCCACTGAGTCACACCAGCCAGGGCAAGAGTTCCATTTTGGATTTGTTAACTTTGAAATGTCTGTAAGGTATCCTATTTTAAAATGCAACATTCAGTGTGCGTATGGAGCTCAGAAGTGAGGTAACATTTTGGAGTCATCAAAATGAAAATGGTATTTAGAGCCACAGGAAAAATAAGATTTCTAAGTAGATTATTTAGAGGAGGTAAGAGGCTTCCTATTTGAGCCTAGATTTTTATTTAGAGACTAGTTGTAGGAGAGGAATCCAGCAAAGGAGAAAGGGAAAGAATAGCCAGGAAAGTAAAAGGAAAATGACAAAATATGGTATTTCAAATGCCGAGGAAAGAGATAATCTCAAGACAAAGGCAGTATTTGCCTGTAAAAGTACTGCTGCAAAATTGCTTCCATTGAGGATAGCAAAGAGTCCATCGAATTGGAAATCAAATGGTCATGCCCCTCCATTGAAAGTGCCAGGAGCAGAAATCAGATTGCAGAAAATTAAGGTATCGATAGGAGGTGAGGAAGCAGATGGGAATGTACATGGATCATTCCTTTGAGATTCCTATAGGAAGGAGAGCAGAAAAATGGGGTAATTACAGGAAAGAGATGTGATTTCATTAATGGTAGATACCAAGTATATGTTTTCTGATAGCATTGACTTCTGATGTGCAAGGAAGTACAACTGAAGGAATCAAGAAGTAACACTTGAAATTGAGGAAGACAAATCAGGAGCACACGTGGACGAATTGAATGGCGATTTGTAATATGACTTACATGTAAAAAAACCTATAATAAACATTCTAATATACTTTTCCCTTTCTAAGTCAAAACCACCCTAAACAGATTGTTCAAGGTTTAAGAGAATAACTTGACCAATGAAATGACTTGACGTCACTTTCAGGGACAGAAAGATCACCAAAGAGAAAGTAATTCAACTATAGTATTTCTTAAAAAGAAAGTGTAAACATATCTTCAGTTTCCTGATTCTTCCCTTCTGAGTTTGGAATGCCTAGTCAATCTGCTTCAAGAGGCACATGGTAGAAAAGTCTTTCTCCACCCTCTGTAAAAATTGGCCCACTATAGCTGTGGCATTGAGGTTTCCAAGCTCTCATGGTTTCATGTGCTGATTTTAAAATAACCCTCTATTCGACAAAATTTTAATCTCCAAACTCAGTGCTCAATTAATGTAATGTTCTTTATTGGTTTAAAACTTGCCTTCATTTGGACAAAAGGCAGGAAACTTACTCTTGGTCAAATTAGGTCTCTTCCAGTTGTCTTGGGATTGTTTTTTAAGATCTGGAGAGACTGTGTAGTGCCACGATGTGGGGACAGAAGTGGACAAGTGCTCCTCTTCTTTGCAATTTATCCATGTTGTCATCTGCTGAGGTACAGTTATGGCTATCTGGTATTTGGTCATTAGTCCACACAGATTACTGCTATGAACTCCTTGTCCCTTGTAGTCCCTGGTTGGTTGGTTTGTTTGTGCAATGTCTGAGCTTCTCTAGGATACTGGGAAACATTCTACTAATACACAGCTCTGGACTGCAGCAAACTCCACGAAGCTGTCTCACTGCAAAGTGCCTGGACACCTGTACAGGTCTGTCTGCTCTAAGGTCTTCAGCTACAAAAAAGCAGAAAGTGGATCTCTCTGTTCTCGCATTCCTCAAATACATCTGGGAATTTCTACCTGCTTCCTCCTAAGAACTGGTCTGTGGTTAGGGAGGTGAAGAACCCAGGAGGCCCTTCCTCTAGCAGTGCACATTATAAACCCTGTATTTGGGCTTCTCTCTCTCTCTCCTGAGTCAGAAAGATATCTATAGTTCAACTGCATGGTAGCTTGGTTCATTGTCTTCTTCCAAATCTGTGGTTTATGGCCTGATCTAAATTTCATAACTCTTAAAAAAACTTTATTGAGATATAACTCTGAGACCATACAACTCATTCATTTTCAATGAACAATTTAACTATACTTAGTATATTCATAGGGTTATACAATCACTATCACAATTTCCAACCTGAGCTTTTGAAACTTTTGAAAGCCAAGGGTTTGATTTCTTTTCTTTGCATTGCATTTTGTGAGGCATTGGAAAAGTACTTGAAGGAGGATAAGAATAAGAAAATGCATCGGGAAAAATCTTAATTACTATATCAAAACATTAGCCTGCCACAATGCGTGGGTCTCAGTTGCCCACAGCCAGACCTTGAGGTGTTCCTCAGTGTGTTACAACTACCTGAATGTGGGCTATAATGTGGATGTCGGATGCTGCTGCATTAAGCATGGTTTGGCATGTGTGCAAAAGATCTTCATCTTTCTTTACTTTTGCTCATTCCACCTTTAAGTTTATATTGTAGATGTTTCTTTGACATGGGTTATCTAAATTCAGAGGATGAAACTGCACAGTGACACTATCTCTTAGGTCATTTATTCACGCTTCGTATTTCTCTAACGTCAGGCTCAGTTTCATCTCATATAACCTTTGGTCCAAATTCAAATTTTAACTGTGTTTTCTTGTACATTCAGGTGTAGATACCATATTAAGAGAACAGTTTGTCTTGGGGCAAGTTTCACCTCTCTGATAAGGATTTGTGGGGTTACCACTGGTTTGAAGCACAGTAAGATTTCAGGATCCCATGAATCATGAACTCATCCCATGTATTGAAAGTTATGCTGGAAAATGCAACAAGGTGTTTTTCAGCTAAGCAATTTCATGCCATGGCTCAGTCATTGAAAAGCCAAAGCAGGAAATCTTGATTCTACCTCTACAATTTGTTAATTTGCATAGATACAGGAAAAACTGCATATTGATATCAATTAGCTAGATTTATTGATATAAAACTAAAGAACCTCAATCTTGTCACAAAATCTCGCTTACCACCAATACGCAGCTAAAAAAGAGGAAAGGAGAAGGCAACTTTGTCTTTACGGAATTCTGGCACTTATACTTATTTTACTTGAGAATGGGAGATGGAGAAAGAAATGAAAAGAAATATTGGAAAAGCTGCCAGACTAGCCATTAACATTTTCTTGGATCCTAAGAAAACGTCTGGCCACATTCAGACTTTTGTTTTTGTTTTGCTTTTGTCGAAGGTGAAGGCCAGCAGTGCAGGTAAACTATTTTACTCTTTGTTTTGCCAATATTTATTCCTTATGCCTGCTCTGCCTCTCTGTCATATCTCAGGATAGAAATTCCCTTATGAGCAACATGATTAGAAATGCAATGAGGACTATTAAATATATTTGAATACAGACGGCAAAATTGCCACGCAACCCATCTCGGGAGACTGTCTAAAAGTATTATGTGTGCACATGAATGAATCCTGCTGATACACAGTCCCTTCGTTTGGTCCGCTATTTTGTCCTTCCTTTCATGACTAATACCTTCAGTGCAAGTTTAGCCTCTTAGTCCTCCAGCAACCTGACTCTGAAACTTTCTCCCACATCAGGAACAGGCACAGATGGGCAAAGGGAGGGGGCGAGAGTGAGGAATAGAAAAGACCGAAGGGAACGAAATGAGCCACGAAGGGAGGGCTGAGGTTTGGAAAGCTTCTTTCCTGTGGTCTTTTTGGAGACGGGCCTCCGACACACATAACTACTCTGTTCCAGTGGCTCTGAAACTGCGGGTTCAACTTTCACCAGTGAAAAGAGTATCTAGCGTACCTGTGGTTATTTGAAGATTATATGTGATATTTGGCGACTTTCTAATATGGCCAGCCAGGTTTCCATTTTTTATAAGCCCCATGCAATGGAAAAATCCAGATTTTAAGTTGAAAACTTCTCAAGAGCAGTGATCTAATAGTAACAATAGCTCACATCTATTAAGTGCTTGCTGTGCTGTGTCCCGGAATATAATGACCTGCCGACTCTACTATTATCTCATTCAGTCCTTACAACAATCATATCAGGAATGCTCTATTATTACCCTCTTTTCACAGCTAAGAAGCTAAGGCTCCTGGAATTTCTTTAAAAAAGCAGGGGGCGGGGGATGTATTCCTCCGAGTTAAAAGCCTGACAGAATGAGCAGTATAAGCTTTTGGAATGAAATGTTTTTAAAAGTTCCCAGTTAATTTTCCATGTATCAGACACTTGAGTGCCCCATGGAAACCCAAGAGCACGACAAACTAAAGCCTTCTGTTGGGAGAGCCAGAGGAGGCATCGTCCCACCTCCACCTGCCAGCCCCTCAGAGCACAGCACAAGTTCCATGAGAGCCTGTGGACAACCAAGGACAACCCTTTTGAAATCAGAGCACTCTTCCCCACCTAGACTGGGGAATATTAGCTGTTAACACAACATAGCTTCATTCGTTATTTTTAAAAGTCCCAGACTTCAGTGGGTTTTGGGCAGCGGAACAACTGAGTATGTGTCTCTAAAGACATCATAAAAATGTGGGTGACAGGGGCTGGAAGTGTGCGCGCGCGCACACACACGCACACACCCGCCTTATGAAAGTAAATCTCTTATGAGTGTCAAACGGTTGCTGTCCAAGAGAAACAAAAATGAGGAGGTATCCAGAACAGATAAAACTAAGCTGATTAAAATGGAAACATTTATATATATTTATTAAAAAATGCTCAGACCACCTCAAAGTTGTCTCTTTTTTTTAATTAAATATGATGTACATCCAAAAAAGTGCATAAATCCTGAACATACAGCTTGACACATTTTCACAAAGGGAACACACCAATGTGTGTTAAGAATGGTTAAGAAAGAAAACATTATCAGGGCCCGAGAAACCTCTGTTTTCCCCTCCCAATCTCTCATATCCCCAAGGTAACCACTGTCTTAACTTCTAACCCGTAAATGAGTTCTGTCCATTTCTTAACGACATCAGTGGAATCATACAGTATGTATTTTTTGTGTGCCTGCCTTCTTCGGCTCAAGTCTATGTATTTCATTTATAGTATTTCATTTTGTCCACATGCCTCAACTTATTTATCCCTTCTATTGTTGGTAGATCCTTTGATAGTTTCCAGTTTTAGGTTATTATGAGTAGGGCTGCTATAAATGTTCCCGTACATGTCTTTTGGTAAACATATGTTTCTACTTCTGCTGGGATAGCTATAAATGTTAAAAACAGACTTTTACCTGTTTTATACTGCCTTCTGGGTGATACTTATCCCATGCATTTCTGACTCTATTATTAAAGCAATACGGTTGTATTCTTTTCTTTTTAATCTTGCCTCCTTCTGAACCTTGCTTTCCTTCTTCCTGAACTTTCTTTCTCTCTAAAACAAAACTGACCTCAGACACTGGGAAAATCTAAAATCCATAGCTCCAAGCTCATCATCTGAGGCTGTAATAATGAGAGTGTTGTTTTAAATTACTTTTCATCATGGTCCATGCTGCTTTCAAAGGTCAGGCCTCCATCCTTTGTGTGTTCTGTGGGAGTACATGATGCATGTGACCAAAAGTTGAGAAGTTTTCGACACACTTCAAAAAAGATTTCTCATCTTCTCAAAAAAGTATTTGTTTTAGGTAAAAAACCTACATTTGATTCTCTGAATCTAGTTCATTTTAATATGAGCCATTTCCGTATGCAAAAGACTGCTGACACCAGCAAGTTTTATAGTACTGATTACTATGGAAACATTTATCTATAAATATAAAATCCTTTAAAGCTTAGCCTTTTATCTTTATAGAAAAAGGCCTGTTTATGTCACTTGTAAGATTCCAGCTTTAATGTAGACATGAGCTATTCTAATGCCAAACAAGATAACCTCAGTGTTGGAGCTGGCGAGCTCTGAAAAGTGGAATTTATACTAAAACTATTTTTTGATAAAATATTAATAATAAAATGAAAATATTTAATGATGCTCACTTAAGCCAATATCTCTGGCTTGTTGAATTCCTTACATTGAATTTAATATTGTCACTATGTCTCACATTTTTCCTCTTCTAATTCATTGTTCTAATCCATTCTTTGAGCAAGTGTACATGGATTTGTGTGTGTGTTTGTTAAGATGACCAAACTTTTTCTTTAGCGGGTTTTTGGATTTTTTCCCCTTCAAAGTTCATGTAAAATCAGATGTGATGTTGTAATATCTTTGTATTATGCCTTCCTTTCTTTTTCCTCTTTTATTAAAACAACAACATATATAATTGTCAAGCTTTCAAACAGTGCCCTCTCAATGCAGTTTTATAGGACCCTAGATATGACCGAAATAAAGGGGAGGAGAGAGAAGCCGAGGTGCAAGAGGAAGGAATGTTTTTCAATTCTGTGTGCCCACCAGTTATCACTGAAGAGTTAAAGTCCTGCATGACACGCCCCAGGGGAGCTCTTCTCATCATGGCTACAAGGGTGGGAATGAGATGACGAAAAAGCGTGGCAGTCACAACAACCCACTTAACTTTTTAATTGCCAATCCATACTTACTTATCTTGGGGTACATAAGCAGAGATTAAAAAAGTTCTTTAGACATCATCAGTTTAGGCATTTTGGGTGTTGTCACAACCAACTTCAGTTGCTAGGTCAGTCATTAGACTGAAGGAAGTAGGGAGCCCATTGACAGAACATAGCATTGTAGAATTGCAGGGCTGGAATTCTGACCACCCATGTCTTAGCCATAATTTTTTAAACACAGAAGGAAAAAACATTTAATAGATGTTAAACAATAAGGGTCACAGAGTCAAGTCTCTTTTCAGTGTTCTCCTTTGATCTGCTACTTTCTGATTCCTTGGAGCACCAGGGAGTGGGATTCAGCCCTGGAATATTTGCCTGATGCTGCAGATAGCAGCATCACGTGTGGGCTCTGCGATGCGATTAAGTGGCAGAGCCAGGGCCGACCCTGAGGGGATTATTTCATAGGAAATGTTTATTGGCACACTCTTACCTTCACTATATCTCTTTGACATTTCTCTCCACATTCCTCGCCACCCCCTCTTTCCTACTCCACACCAAGATGTGCCTTACCCATAAGATTAATTCGGCCTTGATTTCTTAACCTATAACATAGAAATGATAATTCGTGAATTTCACAGGGTTGAGAAGATTACCAGAAATAATGTCAATGATGTCTTTAGTCCCATATCCGGCACGTGTTAAGGCCTCAACAATTGATAGTTTTTATTATTTCTGCTAACTGCTAAAGATATAACCCATGTAAGGGAATTTAGAATGTAAAATAGGATTCGAAGATGGGAAAAACAATTAATAAATGGGATTTCCATTTGCAAACTGAGAGTTGCCTAGTCAACAATTATTTTGGGAGCACCTACTATGGACCAAACCCTCTGATTCAAAACTAGAAATAAAGGATTAAAACAAATTCATTTTTCTTAACTTCCGGGAGCAAACAGTCTTAAGGAAGGAAACCAACAATGAGCAAAAACCACACAAGTGTTTGTATAATTACAACTATAATAAAGACGATGAAGGAGTAAAATAAAGGCAGACACGAGCATGCATAATATGGGGATCTAATTTCAAAAGGGAAGATCAGGGAAGTCTGTCTAAGATATGCCGTTCAAGTTGAGTTAGGCGACAAAAGGATAGTGGGATGGGAGAAGGTTTCCTGGCAGCAGAACGAGGTATGTTTCTTGGAGACTAGCCTTGAGACATTGTCAAGAGAAGAAATTTGCCTATGCAAGGACATTCACCGTCTTTCCTCCTCTCCTCTACGCAGCCCCACCATGTGTGTGTTCACCTACCAGGACCTCAGGTTTTACAGTACAGTGGTTTCTAAGTTTGAAATTAAGAGGCCTGGGTTGCTTCTCTTCCTCCTCACAAAGCACATCTCCACTCCCCTTTTCACCTCTTGCCTGAGGGGCACCGAGTAAAGCTCAGCGTGCTGTCTCTTAGTGTGTGCCCACCCTGAAGAGACTTCCAGGCCTCCGAGGTCAATATTTGACCCTAACGTGCCTTGCAATCCCAAGCCATAAGAAACCACAAGGTTTGCTAAACTTGGTAGGAATCTGACTTTATTGCTATTCTTTACATAACTATGAACTGAACTTAATCCATTTCAAAGAAAACCTAAGGAGCTTGTTTGAATCAGGCCTAAGCTCATGTTTTGTTTTGTTTTGTTTAAACTAATAAATCACAACTAATTCAGAACACTGAAATATTTTACAACCCGAACCTAAACAATTATTTCACTTCGTTTGATCGCCGATCCTGAAGAAAGCTATGGGGCAACTGAACTATTTTCATGCTCGAATGAGCTGCAATCAGAATCATGCTACTAGATGTTTGATACATTTCAGTATTAATTTTCCTTTTTTCTGAGGAAATTTTTGGCAAGAAGTATGTATTTCTTGTCAGTCTAGGAATTCTGTATTTCCCCCTGAAATTTTTAAGTAGTACCTCTAATCCCTATAAAAACCCCCAAATCAAGATTTATGTGAAAGTTAAATAAAAATTAAAGGTTTGATTTCTTCCTGGGGCTCCCTCTTTCCATAATAATTGTGTTTCAACTTAGATCTGGTGAAGGGGAAAGGGTTTGGGAGTATTTTCTTTGTAGTCAAAAGATTCTTTATGTGAGGAGACATGGAAAAACCATATGAGGTGGGGCAGTGTCATGATATGCAAAAAAATATTTAAAAAATTTTTATCTGAAAGCATGAAGTCTATTTGAGAAAGTGGTGACTAACAGTGACAGACATCCTGGGTCTAGCTGCTGTGGTGAGTAGCATCTTCTCTCTTCAGTGACAGTAAAAGCTAGTTCTCCAGGGTCAGTGATTTCCACTTAATGCTTCATCGCTTGGGAGGTGTTTCATAACTCGACTTTGGGCTTTAGACGCTGAGTCCTGACTAAAAGCACACAATATCTCCTTTATTTGAGCTCCAGCTGAACTGAGCCCTACAGTTTAATGATAACCTCTCAATTAGTAATGCTAACAAAGAAAACTTCAAGTTGAGGTAGTTTGCATTTCTAATGATCTGAACTAGTTTTTGACTTTTGTACTAAGTGGAGTTCTGTGTGGGATATTTCACAGATAAATTTGGATTTAATTGCAAACAAAAAACCAGTTATACAAACACAACCGTTCCAAACACCCACCCTTGTCCCACACCACCCTCCCCACTTCCCCCATAAAGACATGTCTTATTTTGAAAGGAAAATACCATTTTTGAATTTATAAAGTTCCAGAAATGCGTTGTATTTTACCCTTTTATTCTCACAATAATACTGGGACATGAGTTTTATTATCCTAATTTTTCAGATAAGGAAACTGAACTTTGGGTATAATAACTCTTTTCATATCACAAGGCTAGTAGGGAACAAACCCAAAATTTGGCTTGTTTTTCTGACTTCACAGTTTATTTTACATGATGCCATATGCACAAATAACAGTAGTACAAAACAAAAAGCATCAAAAGCCTTTTATCAAAAGCACCCCGCCGTCGTGATCGGGTCCAGCATCTGTACAATGTGGTACCCCCACAGCACATCATGTCAAGTTGGCTGGGAGCACCTGTGAGGTCGCCCACAGATTTTCTCAGTCATTATCTTTTGTGCTAGAAAAGACCAGACTGGTAAGAAATTGTTGCAAAAAAAAGAAAAAGAAAATCTCCTCCTTTCCCCTTCACTCTAGTTTGAACTCTTGAACCTGTGGCAATTAGACAAGGGGTAAATACTTGGATGGGGACATTGGTGTCCTGGGATAGTGAACTGTGAGGTTTCTCTCTGTTTTTTCTCAAGCATCTCTGAACTCTGCTTATTGTTGGACCTGATGAACCATCACTTTCTGGTTCTCTTTTTTTCCATCTCTTGAATGAGGACCATACTTTCTAGGTCTCCTTGCACATCAGTGATATGGTAACCTTTAAGGAGCCATATCTATAGCATCTTTGAACATTTTGGGGGCGACAAAGTGCTAAACAATCCTAACACTTGATTTAAAAAGATAATATTTCTTTAGGGAGTTAACTAGTTAAATGCAAAATTCTAATGCAATATCCTCATGGCAATCTTTGCTCACTTGCATTAACAAATCAAAAATTTATATAGATGATTAATGTCAATTTTGCAAATTCATAACTAAAAGAAATATAATATTTACATTTCTGGTCTTTGTTGTTTATGTTTATAAATCTAAAGTTATACTGATCGGAATGGAAAGTTAACAGCCTTAGTAATGTCTGGGTTAAATCTTTCTTCAGAGACTTTAAAGTTACCACCTCTTTGAGATGAGTTCAAGCGTGAAGATAACTTACACTTTTGCTAGTAAAAAGGCGGGGATAGTTACGTAAACCATTTTGAAGGGTTGCCCTACGTACATTAATATGAAGTGATTTTCATTCCTCTCTGTAAGTAATTTAGATGTAGCTTTTGAACCATAGCTCTGAGGAAATCAAAAGAATGGGCCACCCCGCTACCACCACTTGCACACACACATACATATACATATTAATCCCTTGGGAATATTGAAGAGACAAGGGCTCATTAACTCTGTAAAATGTAAGTAATGTGGTATAAGTAATAGCATTGCCTTTCATTTGGTGTTGCCAGATACTTTTCCAACATTGTATCCCCATTAGGAACTAGTTGGCCAAGAAAGTACAAAGAGTTTAGTTTTTAAGGGCCAAATACAGTCCTGAACTCTAATTCACACCCTCTGTCATCTCCCATTCAACTAACTTTTAAACTTTAGAGATACATGGTAATGAGACAGGAAAATAAAAATGATAGTGCCTTATACATATCACATACTCAATAAAAGTTTGTTGAATTAAATTAAATTGAATTAAACAGTGACCAAACTAATCCAGATTAAGACATTCCATCCTTTAGCAGTTTCATTTTTGCTGTTGATTTTGGACTTACTTCAGAAGAAAAGAACAAAGTATCCCTTTAGGAACTTATTTTTTATGGTCCATTTTGGTTTATTTTAAATCAAGTGTGGAACCTAGAGGAGTTCAAAATTACATTTCTATTGCCTTCAGCTCAACAAATGATAAATCACCTGATGAGAAATTTATCAAAATCTCCAAAAAAATGCACTCTCTTTATCATACTTTCTCTTTCTACATCATTCTCCTCTATTGCAACGTATCATTTCTAGTCTTTATGAAAAAGGCTTCTTTCTTTTGAAATAGGTTTGGTAGTTTCAGTTACTAATAAGTAGGAGAAACATAAAGCATCTCATGTTTTCTAAGGCAATTATCCTAAAAGATGAAAACGTAGTGTCCAACATCACCAGAACTGGTGCTGGCGCCTTGACCCTCAGTTTCCTCATCTGTAAAATGAAGGAGTTAAACTAAAGTCTGTATATGCCTTAACATTTAATCAGATTAACTCAAGATTGTGAAATCCCAAGAGGCTGAAGTTCAAAGGCCTCACCACAGGAAAAGTATCCAGAGGAAATACCACTTGGTATTCACAGTCCCTATATCCTAGAAGGGAAATTGTTGGGGTATTTTTTATTATTGAAAAAAAGATTGTGGGACTTGAGAAATCTCAAAAAGTTTGTAGGTCATATCTACACGTAGTTTTTCTTTCTTTCTTTTTTTTTTAAGTGCAGAATAAGTCTTTTTGTTAATATGGTTTTTTGAAGTGCCATTGGTTTACTGTGCCTGCCTAATTAAGATTTGCTTTATACAAACAACTTTTTAGTTTATCCTTCTCTCTTTATCATGTAAGACTTTTAGACTATAGAAGTTGGAATGGACCTTCTTACGGTTGTAGTCCACTCCCGTCATTTTCTAGTTGACGACATCAGATTTATACTTAATTTTGTAGGTGACTACAGCAACATGTCGTAGGTTCATGTGACTTTAATAGTGAGAATTCTTATATTCACAAAACTGTCATATTTAAAAAAAAAGAAAGGTCTTTGCTTTAGAAAAATTAAATTCTTCACAGTGAGATGTTTCGATTGAAACTTTCTGATATTATCAATGGTGGGTTTTTATGCACTAGAACTAGCAAAACTTTAACTTTAACTCAAGAGGAGAGATATATTTTACTGTCATTTTCCCCTTGCCATTTTTCTTACCTTCATGAGATGTTTTGTTTTGTTTTTCTAAACAACAGCAGAAAACTAAAGCATGCATCTATGCAAATTCCCAAATCCTCACAGAAGGTTATAAATTTGTCTGGTGTCAAGACTGTGAAGGATTTATGGGTTTACTTTACAATTAAGCTAACAAATTAACCTGTTATAGTCCATGGATGTTGGTCAAGGCACAAGGTTCTTGGGTCAGTGACACAGGACAGTTTAATACTCACAGGAACAACAGGAACCAGAGCACCGATAATTTTACTTCAGTCCCCTGAGTCCCAGTCCCCACAGAGGGAGTCAGAGAGAGTCAGGTAATACCTTCATGTCAGTGCATTGCATTATGGGAGAGGAGCTGGCACATCAAGAACTTGGTTCTTTTATAATATAATAGGCAGTAAATATTTATGCTTTTTTCTGGAGGAAGGCATTATCTTTATTACACTGAGTTCACAACTCTACCAAACAAATTTTTCATGTTGCTGATACACCAAAAGCCTTATGTCAAGTGGTGAGGTTGTTATTACTGGTACCTTCTATTTCAAGTTTGGGGACCTTTTGACTCTGCAACCACAGACATACTGCTTTCCAGCTGGGGCTCCATGGTTTGTGTTCTCTGGGTGATTTAGGACTGACTGGCACAGCGTCAACCTTCTTTAAGGATCCATTTTACTCTGGAGTAACTACTGGCTGTTACCAAGAAAACATCTTAAATTCTTGTCCAGGTTCACTTAAGAGCTAGGAGAGTTTCCCTGGGCAACAGTACTGACCACAAGAATTTATGTAGGTTTCTCTGAGTCAATTTTTCACTCTCCCTTGGTCAACTTCAACAGCATTGTAAAGCCAACCAGGGCAAAAAAAAGAACAGAATTCTCCTGGGAGTCTGCGTTAGGGGAGATCTTCCTGAAAGAGCCAAAGGTCCCTAGTATCAGCCAGTATCTATCACAGCAAACTCTGAGAACTTTACTCTCATTTCCAAATACATTTAAGGTTGGCATAACAGAGTGTTAGCCATCAGACGGGCCAACTGTTGCCATTATTCCTTAACAAGTATTATGTCCCCTATCTCCTTATATTCTAAGCTATCGGACCTAGTTTTAATGATGTGGCTGGTTTCTACCTATACAGTCAGAAATTTCCTCCTTTTATGCCCAGTGTGGGTGTATGTCTCTGCAAATCTTGTTTGAAAGGCAGATACACTGGGATGAATCTCGGTACCATTTGTTACAATGCAGGGGACCTGAGAATGATGACCAGGTTGAAAAGGAAGTTGTCTGAACTCCCCATCCCCTACCCTACCTACCTAGAGTAGAATTAGCAACAGTCAGAGTAGTGTGTTGGCAGCTGTCTTTCAATTATTTTGTATATTCAACCTTCAATAACTTTCCAAATGCCTCCTCTTTAACAGATAATACAAAGGAGGAACACTTATTGCCTGGTACACAACACAAGCTGGCCAACATTTTCACTACTGATTATAGCCCATGAGACCTCCCACCCTGCCATGAAGCCACATCTCAGCATCCATCCTCAGCTCTAAAACTGCCAAATGCAGTGAAGGATCTGAGAATTTATCCCACTTACAAATGAACAAATTAGCAGGCCACAGTATCATAGACGTTGGTAGAAGACATAAGTCTGCCGGATTAGGGACAAAGAACAATTTGTAACTCACAGAAACAGAAGCAGTCAGAGTCTTAGCATTTTTGTGCAACTTCCTTTAGCTCCAACTTGCACAGGCTGATGAACAGAAGGCCAAGTGACACCTGCACACACAGTGGGTTATGTTACAGGAGAGGAATTCTGAGCTTTGGAAACCCAAATCTTTTATAATAGTCAGTACTCATACCTGCTCTTTGTCCCAGAGGGAGACACTCTTTCCATTTTCCAAAGCTTTTAAGCAAACCTGCCCTTTGCTCTGAAGAGAGACACTGTCTCTCTATTCAAAGCCTGTTTGTGAATCAAACTTCCTTGAAAAGATAGTCTGAAACGAAGGTCAGTCAATACTTCTCTTTCAAGAGGTGCAGAAATACAACAGACCCATAGAGAATTGTTTCCCTGCACTTGGAAGGAAGAGGAAATAGTACATTACAAGTAATACTTATTTCAGGATTACAAGGGCCCACTCAAAACGACAACAGAGGAAAACAAGCTTTGGAAATATTAATGATTTTTTTAATAGCTGGAAGGAGCATTTCAATGAACAATATATTTAGAAGTTATCAAATGGTATATTAATATTACAGGGTTGTAAAATATATGCACTGAGATTTCTTCTGAAAGCTCTCACATGATTCATTCTCATGAACTATTATTCTTCCAGATGAGGGAGACAAGATCATAGCATTTTAGTAAATAGGTCTGGACTCATCTTATTTTAGTGAATTCCTTAGATTGCAAAGAGCCACGAAACCTCACAACAAAAGTGAAACCTACAGGTGTTTTCCATTGGATGTGTTGAGTTGGGCAGTGATAGCAATTTGTTCTATTTTCTCCCTAAGAAACATGATAGGTTACACTTCTTTTTGTCAAGCATGCCTTAATCAAGCTGAAGAAAAAAAAGAAATATGATAGGACTTTGTCTTACTAATAAAAAGGAGCAATACCTTTTTCCTCATGCTGAGACCTTGAACATTTACGTGTTTCTATTCAGAGGGGTCTTTTTAATAGCTGAAAATGTTGTGCAAGATTTGGATAATAGCTAAGTGTAGAGCAATCATTTGTTTGCTGTATAGGTAGATTTTATGCTCACTCTACTTGCACTGATTATAGGGAATTTCCATTGCTGGCTTAAATTGAGTTAGTCTTATAATAGTAACTGGACTTAGGTCTTTCAAGTTTTGACACTGCTGGTTACTGTATAAACTTAAGCAGGTTATGTAATCCCTGAGACTTTGGGGGGGCTTTTTTTGTTTTGTTTTTTACTCCTCTGTAAAAAAACAGAGGATAGGAAACTCACTTATGAGCAAACTTAGGAGGTCTCCTGAGATAAAATTAGATAAAGTATCTTAAAAAACCCTTTGTACAGTGCATAGAATATAATCAGTGCCCAATAAAATTCTGTCCCCCTTTTTCCTATGTGATTTGACTACAAAAGGGTAGAAACACCTCAGTCTTCGCTGTCATTTTATTCATTGGTTTCCAGATTCCTCGTTGAACCAAGAATGGAAATTAATCCTTCCTGAGACCTTGCCTTCTTCTCCAGAGAACAAACTTCTTTGCTCACTTACTTGATATTCTATTGTTTATCATGACCCCCAGGATTGCATCCATTTTGAATAATAAAGATTCACTATATAGACATCAAACAGGTCCTTGGACTGATTCCAAGTGAGAGCTCCTAACAGAGGGGGGTATGTTAAAAAGCTCAAGAACAGATTTGAAAAGCTTGAAATCCTTAGAATCTCAGCTTCAGATCCTGGCAGGGTTGAATTAGCTTTTTTTCCTCTGGAGTAGTTAAACTTAGTTTCATGTGTTTTGTCTGAGTACTGCATGTGGGAGTGGGAATCTATATCATTCAGATGGAAGCTTTCATCTGTTTCAAGCCTGTATGTATATTAAAACAGCCATGAAATTTTATATGTGCTCAAAGCCTAAAAATATCAGAGCAAACCTTAAGAAACCAGACAGTGGGCTGAAGAAAGATTTAATATTCAGTACTTCTCCCTTCTATTTCTTTTTTACATTATGTTTTATAAAAAGTTAGGTTGACAGGAGCTCTAAAAATGTACTTTGGAAACTGAGCAATTGTCCACTTAATGCATTCTATTAAGGTGACAATTATGAATACTTTAAAATAAAACAAAACCACAACACTTTCCTCAATAGTAGAGTTTTAAGGCTCAATTTGTCCAAATGAAAGCCTGTCTCCTTTTTCTTTTTCTTTTTCTTTTTCTAGTGTCGCCAATGTAATCTTGAGTTTCTGTAGTCTAAACAGACAAGTAACAAAAGGAGGAAGTAAGTATGCCTCAGAGGGACAAATGGTATCCGTGGATGGGAGTCTATGCTGAAAATGGGTGTTTTGGGGTCTTACATTGAGGTCATGCCCCTAGGGAACACTGGGACCCTGAAAAGCCATTTTTCTTCACATCCAAGTCACCCTGGAGCCGTTTGAATGTGAGTTTTGATCCCCTAGGCCTATGCGTCAATGGTCAAGGAACCATAGATATGTCACGGAACTCATTCATTCCTTGCTTCATGATCTTGAGAAAAACATGCCATTGCTGCATTCAACCCCACAACCCCCACATCTTCCCTTTTATCAATTCCACATGAAAGTAAGAGCTAGAACATATGAATACCTATTTTTGGTAAATGTCATGGTTTTTCACTTCACTGAGTAAGCATGAAAATTTCTCTCTAAATATTTGAATCACTTCATTTATAGTCAAGGACACTTTCTCAAAATGAACACTTTTAAAGCCAACGATTTGACTATACATCTGGGTTTAAGCTCAAGAGAAGCAGAAACACTATAGTTAATCAAACTAATTTGTATTACTATTCTTATCTGGTGGTCTCACTTTGAGGAAACCACAAAGATGTCATTTTGGGAAGTGGCAGCATTAGGGGTGGAGCTGAGTTGGAGGTGCTGGATCTTTTGGTGGTCACTGACTGTATAAAACAACATAAAATTGTGAAAAAGGTTTTTAGTGAAATTTTTTCTTAACACATTTTGTTTTTCAGAAAAGTAATTTTGAATGATGACAATTTGGAAAGAATGAATGCAGTGTCACATCATGCAAAGAACAAATCACTGAATTTAGGCATTAGGATAAGCTGAGACCTAGTCCTGTCTGCCATTTTTAATTTTTGTTGTGTTGGGAAAATTGCATACCAATATGGTATCAATTTCTTCTCTATAAAATAAGGAATTGGCTTAGATCAGAGTTCTCACAATTTGTACTTTAGACTTGTGAAACTGTTTGCAAGAATAAAATTGTAAAATAAATTAAAATAAGTTGGGAAATGCTGCATACTATGCCCTCCAAATTTACATGAGCATATTATGAGCTGTGAAAGGTTCTGCAGTTAAAGACCCCAGATTAGCTTTAGTACAGTATTTTCCAAAAAAAAATTTTTTTTAGTGGTGCATCTTGATATCTTTTGGAGTCAAGGACAGGCATATGTCAGGGATACTGTGGGCTTGGTTCCAGACCACCACAATTGAAATAGCAACATAAAGCAAGTCACACAAGTTTTTTAGTTTCCTGGTGCATATAAAAGTTATGTTTGCACTGTACTGTAGTCTATTAAATGTGCAATAACACTATGTCTAAAAGACAATGTACATACTTTAATTAGAAACACTTTATTGCTAAATAGAACTAAACATCATCTGAGCCTTCATCAAGTCAATCTTTTTGCTGGTAGAGGGTCTTGCCTCAATGCTGATACTGACCAGGTGGTGGTTGCTGAAGGTTGGGGCGGATATGGTAATTCCTTAAAATAAGACGACAATGAAGTTTTTTACAGTGATTGACTCTTTATTTTACAAACAATTTCTCTGTAGTATGAGATGCTTTTTGACAGAATTACCCAGAGTAGAACTTCTTTCAAAATTGGTGTCATTCCTCACAAACCCTGCTGCTGTTTTATCAACTAATTCTATGCAATATTTTGAATCTGTATTGTCATTCCAATAATCTTCACCAGGAGTAGATTCCACTTTAAGTAACCACTTTCTTTGCTCATCCATAAGAAGTAACTCCTCATTAATTAAAGTTTTGTCATGAGATTGTAGCAATTCAGTCACATGTTCAGCGACCACTTCTAATTCTAGTTCTTTTGCTATTTCTACCACATCTGCAGTTACTTCCTTCATGAATTTCTGAACTTCTCAAAGTCATTCATAAGGGTTAGAATTAACTTTTTTCAAACTCCTGTTAATGTTGCTATTTTGGTCTCCTTCCATGAATTATGAATGTTCTTAATAGCACCTAGAATAGTGAATTCTTTCTAGATGGTTTTCAGTTTAGTTTGCTCAGATCCATAAGAGGAATTACTGTCTAAGGAAGCTATAGTCTTGTGGAATGTATTTCTTAAGTAATAAGACTTGAAAGTCGAAGTTACTCCTTGATCCATGGGCTGCAGAATTAATGTTGAGTTAGCAGGCAGGAAAACAAAAACATGAATCTTATTATATATTTCCATTAGAGATCTTGGGTAACCAGATGCGTTGTCAACAAGTAGTAAAATTTTGAAGAGAATCTTTTTTTTCCACTGAACAGTAGGTCTCAAGGGCGGACTTAAAATATTCAATAAATCATGCTGTTAAACAGACATGTTTTCATTCAAGCTTTGTCATTTTATAGAGCACAGACAGAGTAGGTTTGGCATAATTCTTAAGAGTTCTAGGATTTCTGGAATGTGAAATGAGCATTGACTTCATCATAAAGTCACCAGCTACATTAGCCCCTACCAAGAAAGTCAACCTATCTATCCATTGAAGCTTTGAAGCCAGGCATTGACTTCTCCTCTCTAGCTACAAAAGTCCTAGGTGCACCTTCTTTCAATATAAAGCTGTTTCATCTACACTGAAAATCTGTCGCTTAATAGAACCACCTTAAATAATTAGATCTGGATAACTTGTTGCAGCTTCTATGATAGTACTCACTGCTTCACCTTGTACTTTTATGTTATGAAGATGACTTCCTTTCTTAAACTTCATGAACCAACCTCTGCCAACTTTCAACTTGTCTTCTGTAGCATCCTCACATTGCTCAGCCTTCATAGAACTAATGAGATTTAGGGCCTTGCTATGCATTAGGCTTTGACTTAAGGGAATGTTTCAGCTGGTTTGATCTTCTCTCCAGACCACTGAAACTTTCTCTTTATAAGCAATAAGGCTATTTGGTTTTCTTATCATTTGTGTGTTCACTAAAGTAGCACTTTTAATTTCCTTCAAGAAATTTTCCTTTAATTCAAAACTTGGGTAACTAGTGCAAGAGGCCTAACTTTCAGCCTATCTCAACTTTCAACATGTCTTCTTCACTAAGCTTAATCATTTCTAGCTTTTGATTTAAAGTGAGAGATGTATGACCCTCCCTTTCACTTGAACACGCAGAGGCCTTTATACGGTTATTAATTGGCCTAATTTCAATATTGTTGTATCTCAGGAATAGGGAGGCCCCAAGGAGAGAGAGAAAGATAGAGAAACAACCAATCAGTGAAGAAGTCAGAACATACAACATTTATCAATTAAGTTCACCATCTTATATGGGTACAGTTCATTGTGCCCCAAAGCAATTAAAATAGTGACATTAAGGATCACCGATCACAGATTACCATGAAAAATATAACAATAATAAAAAACTTAAAATATTGTAATGCTTCCCAAAATGTGACACTGAAACACAAAGTGAGCATATGCTGTTGGAAAAATAGCACTGACGGACTTGCTCGACACAGAGTTGCCACAAACGTTCAAATTGTAAAAAAATAAAATAAAATAATGCAATATCTGTGAAGTGTGATAAAGTGAAAAGCAATAAAATGAGGTATGCCTGTATAACAAATATCTTTTGGAAACTCTGGATTCAATCATCTCTAAGACCCTTTCCAGCTAGCATTCAATGATACTATTTACTCTACTGTTGTTATGTCTTTATATTTCACTATGGAGTTTTTCTTTGCTGATTTTTGGTAATTTCTCATATAAAGATTCATTAGGTATAAGATTCATTAGAATGAGTCACTGGTTCATCTACCTCATTTAAGGAACTTTCCAGCATTAAAGTTTATGATTCTAAGATTCTTATTTAAAACCAGGGACAATTCTTTCTATAAGAAAAGCTCACTAAGAGGTGTGGGGATGATGAAATGGGGTACAGGGCAGAGGGGATGTAGGGGGGAAAAATGGGACAACTGTAATAGCATACTCAATAAAATACACCCCCCCCAAAAAAAGAAAGAAAAGTTCATTGCATTTCTTACCTTCTAGAAAGCCTCGTTACTTCATATACCTATTAGCCTTCAAAATGTTTATTTTTTCCTCAAATTAACTCCTCAACACAGTGATAGATTTACCTATAAGCATCAGAGACATTTTCTAGCCTCATGGCTAATACTGTTAATGTTTCTGAAATTCATGTTTCTCTTTACATAATCTCTTTAATCTAATTAAAATTTAAGATATGTGTTGCTATAAGTTTACATAGCCATAAAAATTTCTGGTGTTCTTTAGATATTACATGAGAGTATATAGTATATATGCTGTTAATTTTATTTATTGTCTGAAAACTTTCTAAGCCATTTTCATCTTTTGTTCAGACAAATAAAAAAAAAGAGTGTATGCCTACATTATTATTTATTTCTAATTTTTTTCAATTTTTAAGTTACAACTGATATGCAATATTGTATTAGTTTCAGGCATTAGACATTAGGGATTAGATATTTACATAAGAAGTAATCACCTCACGAACTCTAGTATCCACCTGACACCATATATAGTTATTACAATATCATTGACTACATTCCCTATGCTGTACTTTATATCTCCATGTTTATTTTGTACTATCAATTTCTACTTCTTTATCCCTTCCCCTTTTATACACATTCCCCCAATTTCCCTCCCATCTGGTAACTATCAAAATGTTCCCTGTATTATGAGTTTACTTCTGTTTTGTTTTGTTAAATTTTTTATATTATGCATATAAGTGAAATCATATGACATTTGTCTTTATCTTTCTCACTTATTTTACTCAGCACAATACCCTCTAGGTTCATCCAAGTTGCTGCAGATGGCAAGATTTCATTCTTTTTATGGCTGAGTAATATTCCATTATATATACATCTCACTTCTTTATCCCTTCATCTATTATTATACACTTAGGTGGCTTCCCTATTCTGGCTATTGTAAACAGGGTGGCAATGAACATATGGATGCATATGTTTTTTCAAATTGATGGCTGCAGTTTTTTCAGATAAATACACAGAATAGAATTGCTGGATCCTCTTTGTCTCTTGTTATAACCTTTGTTTGAAAGTCTGTTTTGTTAGTATAATATTGCTACCACAGCTTTTTTTTTTTATTTGTTTCTTTTCATGAAATCTTTTTCTATCTCTTTACTTTCAGTCAGTATGTATCTTTTTATCTGAAGTGAGTTTCTTATAGACAGGATATGTAAGAGTCTTTTTTCTTATCCATTCAGTCATCTTATATCTTTTGATTACAACATTCAGTTCATTTACATTTAAAATAATTGGTGATAGATAGGTAGTTATTGCCATTTTATTATTTATATACAAGGTCTGTATGAAAAAAGTCCAGCCATTATTAATATAACAAGAATGGTTTGTGTGACACTGATGTAAGCTGACGGCCAAGGAGGGTGGACTTGAATGTGCAAGCATGAACAATGACAACTTCACTGTACTAGTCAGTGGGGGTGGTATATGCTATTGAGTGAGCACGTGCACTGTGTGGCCATTTCATTCAAAATGACTGAGTAGAGCAATGAATCTGCACCAAATTTTGCATTAAGCTTGAACATTCCCCCACAGAAACTATTCAGATGATTCAAAAGGCTACAGCTATGTGCAACTGGTTATTGGCAGCTCCATTGCGACAATGCTCCCACTCGTGCATCATGTCTCATGCAGTTTTTTTGTGAAACATCCAATCATCCAGGTGGTTCAACCCCTCTACAGCCCAGATTTGGCACCCTGAGACTTCTTGCTATTCTCAAAACTAAATCACCTTTGAGAGGGAAGAGATTTTAGACTATCAATGAGATTCAGGAAAATATGATGGGGCAGCTGATGGCAATTGGGAGAAGTGTATGAGGCCCTACGTGCTTACTTTGAAGGGAACTGAGGTGTCATTGTCCTATGTACAATGTTTCTTGTATCTTGTGTCTTCTTCAATAAATGTCTGTATTTTTCATATTACATGGCTGGGTACCTTCTAGACAGACCTCATATATATATTTTAAAGATTTTAATTATTTTTAGAAAGAAGGAAAGGGAGTGAGAATGAGAGGGAGAGAAACATCAATATGTGAGAGAAACATCGACCAGCTGCCCCTTGCCCGACACTGACTGTGGACCTGGCCCGCACCCATGCATGCGCATTGACTGGGAACCAAACTGGTGACTCCTTGCTCTGCAGGAAGATGCCCAACCCACTGATCCATGTTGGCCGAAGTTATTATTTGTATTTTTTATCTCTTTTTTCTTCTTCTTAAAGAAGACCCTCTAACATTTCTTGTAATACTGGTTTGGTGGTGATGAACTCCTTTAGGTTTTTCTTGTCTGGGAGATCTTTATCTGTCTTTTGATTCCAAATGATAGCTTTGCTGCGTAGAGTAATCTTTGTTGTAGATGTTTTCTTTTTATCATTTTCAATATCTCTTGCCAATCCCTCTGGCCTGCAAAGTTACTGTTGAGTAGTCAGCTGAGAGTCTTATGGAAGCTCCTTTGTAGGTAACTAACTGATTTTCCTTTGCTGCTTTTTAGACTCTTTTTTGTTTTTACATTTGGTGTTTTAATTATAATGTGTCTTGGTGTGGGCTTCTTTGGGTTAACTTGTTTGGGGTTCTCTATGCTTCCTAGGCTTGTATGTCTAATTCCATCACCAGTATAAAAAAGTTTTCCATCATTATTTTTTTCAAATATATTTTCAATTTTCTGTTCTCAGTCTCCTCCTTCTGGTACACTTACAATGTGAATGTTTATGTGCTTGATGTTGTCCTAGGGACCCTTTAAACTATCCAAAAGTTTTTGGAATATTTTATTTTGCTTTTGCTCTTCTGCTACCTTATCTTCCAAATCATTAACTTGATCCTCTGCTTTCTCTAATCTATTGTCGATTCCCTCCAATGTATTTTTTTTATTTCAGATATTTTACTGCTCATTTTTGACAGCTCTTTTTTTATGTTTTATATCTCCATTTTTATGTTTCTTATCTCTTTGTTGAAGTTCTCACCGAGGTCATTGAGCATCCTTATAACCAGTATTTTAAACTCTGCATCTGGTAGATTGCTCATTTCCATTTTGTTTAGCTCTTTTTCTGGAGATTTGTTCTGTTCTTTCATTTGGGCCATGCTTCTTTGTCTCATTTGGCTGCCTCCCTGTGTTTGTTTCTATGTATCAGGAACAGCTGTTATATTTCTGATCTAGATAGGGTAAATTTATGTAGTGGGTGTCCTGTGGGGCCCAGTGGTATAGTCTCTCTGGTCACCTGAGCCAGGTGCTCCAGATGTGTCTCTTGTGTGGGGTTTTTTGTTCCCTCCTGTTATAGTTGAACCTTGATTGCTGTTGGCACATCCACATGAAGTATTGACGCTCAGGCTGATTAGTTGTGAGGACAGACCATGACTATAGTGGAGAAGATTTTGTGCAGAGGCTGACCCTATGGAGCTAGATTCACTCTCAATGGGCTCTGGTGCCTGTAGAGTCTTTGAGTATATTATTTGTGCAGGTGTTTGGGTGGTGCTCTGGTGTGGTCTGAAGTTGGTCAACAAGTGTTTTAGTCTTGGGGTCTCTTGGGAGGTTCAGGCCAAGGTCAACCACTCCTTGTGTTCTGTCCAGGGCCACCTGGTATAAACTATAAAGAGATCTACATATAGCTGCCACTTGCACTAGGCTTGGAAGTATCTGAGATAGGTTAATCTGTGAATTAAGTCTGGTTTGCACTGGTGCCAGGGCTGGACTTGGGACTGCTTAGCAAAAGGTGTGGGGCATGCTTATGCCAGATGCTGCTCATTTGGGGCTTGTGAACCTTTGAGAGATTTTAGGAAAGTTCACTGTATGAACCAATACAGGTCATTTGTATGGAACAGCACTGGAAGATACTTGGGTGGGCCTGAAAGTTGAGTTGGGCAGAGTCTAGGGGAATCACCAGGATGAGGTGAACAGTTTTAGCCAGGTCGGTGGAGACTCAGATATGATGCCTACCTAGGCCTGCAAGGGGAGGTTTCAGCAAAGAAACAATGACATTTGCTAGCATTTCTGCCTGGGACAAAGCTACCTCTCCGGTCCTCTCCCTGAAGCCAGACAATTCAGTGCCTCTCTATTTTTCCCTGGTGCCTTTTGGGCTGCTTCCCCAGTGCTGGAGCTCAGAACAAGTGAGTTCTATCAGTGGGTAAATCCCTGTGTGGGCCCTTTAAGAGGAATGCCTGGGACTCCAGAAGAGCTTTATCTCCCTCAACCACAATCCGCACTGGCTTTTATAGCCAGAAGTTACGGGCACTTCTCTTCTCAACACTAGGGAGCCTGGTGTGAAGCTGGAATTCTTCGCTTCTCAGGTGGGACTTTCACAGCCAAGATACCCTTCCCAATTTTTAACTGCCACAGGTTGGTGTGGGACCAGCCCCTTTCATGTCTCCACTCCTCCTACCAGTCTTGATGTGGCTTCTTCTGTGTATCCTTAGTTATAGGATTCATGTTTAGCTAGGCTTCAGGCAGTTCTCAGTGATGGTTATTCTGTAATTTAGCTATATTTTTGAGGTGGTTGTGGGGAGAGGCGAGCTTAGCATTTACCTATGCTGCCAACTTGACTGAAACTTCTGTATCCTTAAATAGATGTTCAAGTTCATTTGTAAAGAACATAAATCTTTTTTTCAAAATGTTATATTCTCATCACCTGCAGTTTATTTCTTTCATCAGAATGATTTAAGATGCATTGTATTTTGATAAAAAAAATACTTCAATAGTTTTAGCATCAAAAAATAAATACCATGTGTTTTTTTTTACCATAAAAAATTGTTGAACATTTTTCCAATTACTCCCTCCATAATTGGCCACTCACCAGTTAGGCATCTAGGTTGGTAAAATACTCCCAGTACCCACAAGGTGGCATGGCCTTCATGTGTAATTCAGTTACATTTGGTTTATTTCTGCTTTAGCTGTTGCTCTGTTTTAGATTCTATTCTTTTATTAAAGTTTTGAATTTTACTTTATGATTTTATTTTTCTTCACTTGCAGCTATGTATAATGCTTGAATAGAGTGAGATGTATTTTTAACCAACAAGTATTCAAGTAAAATTCTTCAAACTTTTCTATTGTTTCAGCCCACTTTCAAGCTGAATTTTAATTGCTTGACTTTGTATAATGCTTGGTACTTATTATAATGCCTGATAAACACTAGACATTCAATAAGTATTTGCTATGGAATTTCATGACTAGCCTTGCTGAAAAAAGTATTCAAATACTCAGTATTATCAGAATAATTTATGGATACTTTTTATCATTCTCCGTATTGGTTAAAAAATGTCTCCATTATCCAGAAAATACTGTTATTTTATAGTATTACAAAATATGTTATGGATTAGGGCAAAATTTTCATTCTGTGTAAATTGTAAGTCAGGTATGGTTAATTCAGTTTATTCATTTACTATATATTTTTGGAAAACATTTGTGCATGCTCTTTCTAAACCCAGCACTATGGTTAATGCTAAAGAATATACAAGAATGAGTAGTACACAGATAAGTGGGTAGGTATTTATTGCAGTAGTGTAATATTCACACATTCATTCATTTATCAAATATTTATTGAGGGTTTACTGTGTGCCAGGTGTTGTGGCTGGTGAATAGAGAATAAAATAGTAAAAAAATCTTACATTAGGGTGAGAGAAAAACTCGATAAACTAGATAAATAAATAAGATGGATGAAATACATTTTATGTTCAATAATGATATACACTGAAGAGGAAAAATAAAGTGGAGAAAGGGTCACCAAGAAGGACTGAGAGTAGTAATACTTCTGAGTAGTTCAACCTCTCTAAGAAGGTAGACTTTGCAAAAATGCTTGAAGAAGGTACAGAAGTGAACTGTATGGTTATCTGGGGAAGAACATCTTGGGCAGCAAACATTTCAGGACTGAAAGTACAAAGGCTGCAAAGTGGGAATGAGTCACTACTATTATTGTGTGTCCTACTACAGTCTTATGTAAAGTGAGATGGGAGCAAAGGGGAGTGAGGGACTCCTGTGGGGGAGCCAAAAAGGATTTGACAGAGGAAGGCAAGCCCGTGGGACCAAGTAAAGAGGTTGGCACTCCTGGTGAAGAGAAGAGCAGGAGTAAAGCCACAGACACATGAAAGATAAGATGTGTTTACGTGGGAAGCAAGAAAATGAGACCAAGCTGCAATAGCCTTGTATGCGCAATTCTATTTTATATCTACTTCAGGGGAAATACAGTAGTTTCACCATATTAATTTTGAGGAAAACAATCTAAGTTTTAATAGAGGTAAATCTTGAAAAAGGAATTAACTAACAATATATGTGCAGGGTAATCTTAACTGATAATTTGGATCTGTTTTTCTTCCCTGAGAAATCTGTTTCCCATCATTGGGATTAGGAAGCTTTGAGCTCAGAATGCCTGACAGGATAGACAGTAGAAGTTTTGAGTACCCTGTATTTTATGGATGTCAGTTCTGCTTTGAGATAAGTCCTCCAGTGTGCAGTGCCTACCTTGGAATGCACTACATTTTAGATATCTGTGACCTCTACAATGAAAACTCTTTTTAATGAGAGTTTTCACCAGAGAGAGCGCTCAAGTGATTATATCTGATGGCTTTTTGCTAGGTTTTAAACCTTTAGGAGGGGTCAGATAAGGAGATGGAAAAATATCTTTTGATTGTTTTGGAGAATCAGACCCTGACACAGTCAGCTGTAACACCACAGCTCTGAATGAATATCTACATCTGCCACTGCAGTTATGTTTCTTTATTTGTTTTGTTGTTGTTTTTTTTAAAGATAAAATACTGGTTTTAAATCTCAGGCTACAACATCAGGGGTACAAGCTACCATATACTTTTCTTAAATTCAGCTTCATTTCTACTTTCACACATCATTCTACTGGCATGGTAGAAAAGTTGCCTTTGGGACTTTTGCTGGAAACTTTCCTGGTTGAATTTCCGATAAGTGTTTGAAGGCCATGATGAAGTTCAAGGCCCTATGTGGGATGGGATCTGCTCCACACAGACCACTGCAGAGAAATTGTCAACCATCTGTTTATATGGCATCTCCAAGCCTGTGGATAGCCTGCTAGTTCTGTGACACCTTCTGGAGCCGGAACTCGCTTCTGCCTCCCTGGCACAGTAGGGCCATGAGAATCCTTGCGAGGTCACCCTTTGTCGCCTATGCCTAAATTCTAGTTCCCTGCCGAGGCTAATGTTTTCTCTCCTGGGCTCTGCCCTAGACATTCTCAGCCAATGCCCTCTTAGGACTAACTTGTCTCATTTGTCTCTCCTCCTCACAATCCAGTAGAAACTGCTTTAGAGTCTAGAAGGAAAATATGCCTGTGTTTTCTTTGGTAGTTGGTCTATACCCCAAATCATCAATATTCTCCTAAGAGTTGGGCTCTTAGAAACCAGGCATACAAAGAGCTGAGTATTAGGCTGACCAAAAAGTCTGTTTAGTTTTTTCCGTAAAATAAAAGACACATTTTTCATTTTCACCAATAACTTTATTGATTTGGATATTTTGAGCATGTTGGCTATCTCCCTATATTGTCTTCTAGTGGGTAGAGGCCAGAGGTGCTGCTAAACATCTTCCAATGCATGAGACAGCCCCACTGCAAAGAATTATTTGGCCAAAATGTCACTAGTACTCAGAAAATTCACAAACCACTTTTGACACATTCAGCCACATACCTTCTCCATACAATGCACAAATCTTTTTTTTTTTTTTTTGAGTTTCAGTTGTGTTTTTCCCTTTCTGGAAATAATAAGGTATAATACACCAAAAATGTTGTGTTTTTTCTCCACCTTCAATATTAAAATGGCTGCACAAAAATTTACCAATTTTGATGTTTTTTTGAAGTGCATGCTGATATGACAACTGTCACAACACAATCTAATAAAATTGTTTCGAATGAAGTTAAAGACAACTAAGCACTTCTAGAGCCTTTGTTCAGAAAAAAACTAAACAAACATTTTGGCCAACCCAATATATTTTCTGCCTCCTCATGTGGCCCTTCTGGCCCAGTAGTTGAAGAGAAATAGAGAGGGGGAAAGAAACTATTATTTCAGAAAGATTTACATAATTTCAAATACATAAAAGCTGTGTTCATGGTCAAAGTATTTATTTATATGTGTGTGTGTGTTCTCTGTGGGAAGACAGGGTGACTGTTCTCCACTGGGCAATTTTAGGCAACTCCCTTAATCTCAGAGCACGAGTTTCCTCATAGACAAACAGGGGACACTGATCCTGCAATTTCTTGCTGGAAGATTGTTGGGAGGATTAAACAAGTCAGTTGTATGAATGTGGTTAATCATTATACATGTATACACATAAATATAGCACCAAAAAGACATTTCTGTTTTTAGTTCAAAATTCTGTGTTTTGAACTTTAAGTGACCTATGTTCTCAAAAGTAGTAAACTAGTGATGAAACAAAATTATGAGAGTTATTAGATAAAATAGTCATTTTTGTTCTCTTTCCTAAGGAGAGCAGGAAATCTCACTATTGTTATAGGACCTCTTCTTTGCCCAAACCATAAATCTCTTCCATTCTGCCTGTTTTCTTCTTAACACATGTAGCAACTTCATACAGGCATTATTTTGTCTGTATCTCTGAGAATGTTGTGGCACACTCAGCGCTGAAGGGTTGGGAGATGTGTGAAGGTTTTGAGCCAACCTCGGTTGAGCAGAGGAGATGCGGCTGGAAGCTTTCGCCTGCCTCGGGACTTAGCACAGCACTGAGTACAGGCCAGCTTCCACATTTCTGCTCCTCGCATGATAGGGCCCTGGAAGATGAGGCCCAGGGCATCTGAGCACATGCCCACACAAAGCCGTATCAGGAGCTGGACAACAATAGAGAGACTGGCATCCCAGGGATGCCAGCTGTTGTTCTCTTTTCTGGCCCTTCCCCGCGTCTGCTCCACCTGCCCGCAACAGATACTCACATAGACACACATAATGAGCCCTGTGACCTAGGACAAAGAGTTGGGCATTTTTAGACACGCTTAACCTCCATAATTTGAGCATGCTACATTTCAATTCTGGCCCTATTTATTTTTCTTCTGACGCTTCTTATTTCTCCCTTACACCATTTCTCGGAGAGAGATGTCAGATTGAGTTGTTTGGTATTTTTACATAGGAAAATAATAACAGGTATCCTAAAGTGAGTGCTTATTATTAACCCAGCATTGTGCTAAGCACTTTATATTTATTATGTCAACTGATTCCTACAACAAACCTTTGGGGTAAAAATTTCCTTACTTTGCTTACAGATGAGGAAATTGAAGTTTAGTGAAATTAGGTAGACTGACCTGAGGCCACCCAGTAAATGGCAGAATTAGCACTCTGATCCCAGGTGGTCTGACTCCAGAGATTAAACACATCAGATCTTGTAGCCCTGGGTTCTCTGCAAGCTCTCCCTGATCAAGCGCCCTTGCTCTCCTGCGTACTGTCCTGAGGGGGCGGCTCCATGGGACTTAACATTTTGGAGGGACCACTTTTTAAAACACACAATTATAAGTACAAAGTAGGAAATATTTATTTATTTAAATGCTAAATTAAGTCAAACCAAGTAACAAACTTCAGAAAGTTAACAAGTACCACAAATATACTAAAATCTGTAGACATATAAAATATTTTTCTTAATGAAACACCTCACCTGATAATCTCCATACTACTTTGTTTCCCTGTATTTTTTGCTACATAATTTGGATTGCCTTTTCATATAGCAACTAAAAAGTAAGTCGTCATCTCTTTAGGATGGTTGATTGGGTTTTTTTCTTCAATTCGTATTTGAGATGCATAAAACAACAATGACTTTACAGACATACTCACTTTGAGTAGAGTCATTAAAGGTTTGTGCCGTACAAACACAGGAATTCTGACAAGTTCTATTTTATGAAATTCATATAAAAAATGTGAGGTGTGCCCTGACCTCTGTAGCTCAGCTGGTTGGGCGTTGTCCTGCAAGGCCAAAGATGTCAGGTTAAATTCCCAGTCAGTGAACATGACTGGGTTGTGGGTTCATCCCCAGTTGGGGATGTGCACAAGAGACAATCAATGGTGTTTCTCTTTCACATTGGTGTTTCTCTTCTTCGCCTTCTCTCTCCTCTCCTTTCCCCTCTCTCTCTAAGAAAAAAAAATGTGTAGTGCATTTGTAATTTTATATACAACATTATCAAGTATATTCTTGACAGGAGAGAGCTTCTGTTATGACTTTACATCAAGGAGAACTCAATCTCCTGTTTGTAAATTTACATCTTAAAAAGTTACTCACAGGCTAACTTCTAATTCCATACATTTCCAACCTCAGTTGTCCTGTCCACATGCTCTAGCATTGGGTGTTGTGGGACATGCTTATATCATGATGGAACCTTTAACCGTGTATCTTCATGACACAACACGAGGAGAGCCAGCACAGTGAAGAGGAGGAAGCCTGGAGTGCAACGCTACCCTGAGGAGGCTGGTGGGGCCCCAACTATACGTGAAAGTGCCTGCAAACCACATTGATATAATCCACTGAACCAAAAAATGTCCCTCCACAACCCGACCTCACCTTTGTCATAGCCGAGAAACACCCATGGTCACACCAGCACCATCTGAATGGAGAGAAGTGAGACAGAAGATTGAAGTGGAATGAGACAACTACCTTAATCAAAATGCCTTTGGTTAATATCTATTCTTTCAAATTTTACAAAAACTCATGGCTATGTGAACACATTTCCAGAGCCTTTCCAAGAGCCCCCTTGGTTGTAAGCTGTGTGAGAGAAGGGGTCTGTTTCTTAAATTTCATTAACCTTATTGGGCAAAGCAAAGATTTCCATCCATTATGATGTCTCCTTTTTTTGCATGAGAAAAAGACATGAAGGTACTTTCCTTTTGTATTGTATTTAATTATCAATTTGTCAAACTCCTTTGTAACAAAAGCCTTGACTGTTCAAGATTTGCACTTAGTCTACCATTAGTTTAGAGGTATCTTTTACTTACCTTGAGGTTGTGAACATAGATAGTTTCAGGAGATTATGAATCACAAGACATTTAAGATTCTCAATTTATTTCTCTGACCCTAGGTTTTAAAGAAAGCAAAGGCAGAGTTGGAACTTGGCAAACAGACAACCACAGTTACAATTATAATACAATTTAATTATGACATAAAAATTCAATGAGTCACAGTGGGAAACCAACCTAACTTATTAAAAAGTGTAAAAATTTTTAACCAGTTGTTTTGTTTTCCCACACAAACAACTGGTTTAATTTTCACATTGGATGAATCCATAAGTTTTCACATCTGTAAATAAACATAATTCTACTTCCTTCTAAATTGTAAACTTAATGGAATAAAAACCATGTCTATTTAGCTTCCTCTTATATTCTCACTTTCTGGAGTGTTAGCAAACATGTAGTAGCTAGCATGGAAATATTTGGTAAATGAATGAAATTAAAGGATATCAATTATTCAACTTCTGCTTTGGCACATACTAATACAATTTCCTATTGCTATGGTAACAAATTACCACAAAGTCAGTGACTTAAAACAACACAAATTTATTATTTTACAATTCTGAAAGTTCAGTTTGAAATGAGTCTTATGGGGCAAAATCAAGGTGTCAATGGGGTTGCATTTCTTCTGGATGCTCCAAAGGGGAATCATTGTCTTTTTCAGCTTCCAGGGGCCTCTTGCTTGCCTTGGTTCACAGCCCTTTCCTCTTCTTCAAAGCACATTACGCCAGCCTCTGATTCTCTTGTCCCATCCTCTTTTTCTGATTCTGAACCTGTTGTCTCCCTATTATAAAGACCCCTGTGATTCCATTAGGCCAACTGAGATACTTTAAGATTATGTTCCCATCGCAAGATTCTTAACTTAATCCCATCTGCAAAATTCCTGTTACCATTTAAGGTAAAATGTTCACAGGTTTTAGTGATTAGGATGTATACTTGGGGGCCATTATTCTGTCTGCCACAAAGAGGAAAAAAATCACTCCCAGAATATTTGTTTTAGGAGCCATTACTGGAACTCACAGTTTAGACCTTCTGATTTATGGGCTAGTGTTTTTGTTTTCTTTTTGTTTTCATTGAAACAATACTTTCACTACAGAATAAATTTTTCAAAAGTGTTTTATTGTTCAGGAAGATTTACTGGACACAATGACCACAAAAATGTCTATGTTCATACCAAGAAAGTAGAACAGATGTTGAGAAAATTGGCTCTGTGGGAAGGCTCTCTTTGTTTTAGCAATTTATAATCTGGATGAGTAGATGTATCATAGGTATTTGATTCTTGCCACCCCTATTCTATCAATTCTTTATTGCTTATTCAATTCTGGGGAATACTTACTATGCTCTGTTCATAAGAATCTATCCCCTTTCTCCATTGCTTCTCTTCTTCTCTGTATGAGTTGCACAGAAAAACTTGACTCAAGTGACAAGATTAAGATGTTCGTTTAATGATGCTTCTCAGAGAGCTGATAACAACTTAATTAAAAAGGGCATATGGTAATAACTGAAATGTGTCAGAAGAACATGGGTTGCAGAGTGCCTCAATGTGAACTAATAACCAGAAGAATTTATGACACATTCTAGGTGCTCAATAAGTGTCTTTGAACTAATTACACATTTATAGGTAATGAGGGTAGGAGGAGGATCACTTCAATTTCAGAGAGTAGCTAATTTCTTATAGATATCCTGGCCGGGATGTCACAGTGATTCTGAAGGCACAAATTCCATGATTAAATAACAAAAAACTAAGAACAAGGAGGTAGTACCAGGATCTAATGAGCATCTTGTGGACAATGGGCACGGAAATACTTTTTCAAACTTGGCCCACTTGAAACAGCGCAGTATCAGTTCTCAAGTCTGACTCAACAAAGTGCCACCATTGAGTCATCTGACCACTTCCTGGGTTTTCCCCTTCAAAACCTTCACACCCAGGATCTGCTCGTACCCCGCCCTGATGGGTAATGATCTCAACAGGGTTCGGTAACTGGAGCCTTGACAGACACTGCTTATGTAATTGTCCCTGTGGAGACCGGCATCCCGTCTCTGGAGACGAATATCGAAGAGGGCTTAAACAACAGAAATTAGTTGGGAATATTCTCTCACATGTTGTCTGTGAGAACCATCTGACCTCACAAGCAAGACTGTCTGTGGTGAGGAAGGGTGGTATGTGCCTTACAGAAAATGTAGAAATGACTTCAGCGTATTACATGCATAATTACCCGCAGAGTAATGTGTAGTACTGGAATCTCGCTTCATAGTTTGAGAGTAGAAAGATAACTGGGGAGAGGAACAGAACAGGGGTCATTGATGAAGGCTGGGGTCGACGGCACAGCCCAAGGAAAAAAGAGCCCTTGGCCGTAGTGTTCATCAGAAACATATTGAGCACCTGTGATGGGGCGCGCCGCTGTTCTGCTCTTTCCTCCCCCTCACCCCTATTTTCTCCCGCTGCCAGTTCTCTTTTTGTTGTTCCCAATTTGAATATTTTTTATACGCAGAGGTGTATAAACTTCTCTTTATCACCAAAGCCTTTGATCTAGGAACAATAACAGCTCTTCAAAAAGCAGAATAGAAATATTTGTTTTATAATTTTACTTTTTCTAGAGACTTTGAATATAACCATGTCAGGAAAATTTAAAGTTAAAGGGTTCCTATGGTTGGACCACACCCTGACCTCTTTTTGGCTCTCTTATTTCCTTTTCAGAGTGTTTTTATTTTTTACCCAGTTTGGTCACACTCTTTTGAGGCTAATTATATACTGGCCTTGCAATCTTCACAAGATTTGCACATGACAAGTTCTGATTTGCTTGTTAGTTGGTAAAGGCAATCTTCAAAAATGAAGCTTCATAAATAACCAAAAGGAAGATTTTATGCTCAACAGTAAAGCTAATTTATACTTACAAGGATTTTTTCCATGATGCATTATACAGTGTTAGGCACAATATTTTAATCTCCTGCACTTTAACACACATTTCAGCCATCCTGACTTTGATAGACCTATGGCATCTGGACGCTTCATAATGTATTGTGAGACATACAGCACTCCGTCATATTATTATGGGCTGTAATATGTTATTACGCAATTGCTCTGGACTCTCCTTCTCTTTCCTATACACATACATGTGGAAACACACATGAACGTGCAGACACACTTTGATACTTATATTCAATGGTCCCCAAAGTTAAGTGATATTTCTCCCTCTTCTGTTATCTCTTAATTATTCTGTCAGTGAACAAAAGCAACTCTGTTCATTTCTGAGAGAATCTAAAGATGTGTTTATATAGATAAGCAACATATGCCAACAACCTAAATATAGAATAACTTTTCCTAGTGTTCTCTCTGAGCTCATCATCACGTACCACAAATGACCTAACCAATAAATAACCTATCAAGGAAAAGATGTGCTGTGATAAACAAAGTGCATAGAGACCTGGGTTCTAGAAATAGTTCAACTACTAATTAGTATTGTGACTTTCAGAAGATCATTTAATCTTTCTAAACCTCTTAAACAGATTATTACCTATCTAACCAACTTCCTGTGTTATGAGGACAAAATAGAGTAATACATAGGAAAGCAGCTTGAACAATTTAATCTTCTACAGTATTGACTTCCAAGTCAACTATATCTAAGTTTGCAGAGTTATAGAATGAAAACTATTTCTTTAGTGTTTATCAGTTGTGAAGCAATTTTAAAAATGGGGATTGACTGACTTTCAAGACAACCAACCACACTTATTAAAAGAAACTATATGAGCCACTAGAAAATCCTTTTGTTTACATTCTGAGATTCAGATTGAGGTCCCTTGTATAACACTCAGAATGCTTCATCTTTATACCTAATCGGACTTGTCCGTTTAACAAAATACTGACAACTGGTGACAACTGTAAGTATAACCTTCAAAAATCCAGGTGGGCCGAGACATAGTTTTTCATCTGATTTCCTACATACACAACCAATTAAGAGATTAAAAGGACATACCATTTATAAAATTAGTTATTTACTGACACTGCCAGTGTGTTGGCACTGTGTTTTGACTGCACTGACAGGAACATATTTATAGGGAAGAATTCTACCTCGGTTCTTTTGTTCAGTTCATTACAATTGATGTGTTACTGATATAAACTCAGGGTTATTATAACAATTAGCACAGACATTAATGTAACAAAATAGTGTTTTCCAGTTAAAGTCATATTCAAACGCAAGCCGGTTTGCCTCAACTGTAAACTGAAGGTCTTCCAATACTGATACTGAGGAATTTCGTCATGCTCCATATTTAACTGAGGTTCCTTTATTTTTATCCTTTTTTGATTTTCTTGTTTGAACCAGGTCACAATTATACATAGTTGGTATCATTCAATGCCAATGAAGTGACAAACACCCTCACATAAGTCAAAGGCAGGATTTGAAGAGTGCAGGTGTTCAGAAGATTACACACCACACAATGTTTGACTGTGGGATTCATTATGGCTTATGGGAAGACAGCAGCACTTGAAGGACTCAAATGACAGAAACACATTTGTGACTTGCTGCCAAGTCATACAGATGTGGAGGGAATGTTTAAATTCATCTAAGAGAGACATGTTCAAGACCACCTGAGCCACCTCTGTGGCTCTTGTCCCTGGTTTGTTAGAGCCACAGGTTTATACACCTGCCAAGAAGTGTGAACACCCCTCTAGGTCTTTGTAAAATGCATCTGTGTGCAACTTGGATAGCTTTTACAAAACATGCAATTACTGTTCAGAGTAAGTTCCCTTCAGCTGCTTCCTAGTCAAGAGAAGTAGGTGTAAACATTTCTCAGCGGGCTGGAACTCGAAATGCCACTTGGATCCTGGGCTTCAGGCCTTTTATTATTGTCTGTGCATGTATTCCAGGCATGTTCCACCTGAGAAGTATAGGGTTCGAAGGACGTGTAGTCTAAAAAAAACAGAAGTTGGTGTTAAAAATTCACCTTTGAAATAATTTTGTGAATGTTGATTGGAAGTAAGCAATAATAAATCATTCAGTTGTGGCCAAACAAAATGTGGCGATATGCTTTGATACTCTTATTTAACAATATCAGTTACCTTTTTATGCATAAAAGTCATGAATAAGGAGATTTTGGGGGGAATTGGAAGGATATGCTGAACTGCAAACTCATTAAGATTTGCCTTTTGAAATGGAAGAAAATGGTGTGAAAATGGTTGCAGCAGTCTTTGGGGTAAAAAGAATGACAAGGCTTAACACAGACCCTCTCTCCTCTTGCCTGAGGCCTGAGACCCTGTAACGCCAACATCATTATCAGGACAAGGTCCTGCCTGGCTGACGCCTAAGCCGAGGGACCAGGGGGCTGTCATGACACCAGAGGCTTTGGAGTTGCAAATCAAATTCTTCACATTTACTCATATCAGAATCATCCATCATCTTTGGAAAAGCAGAGCAGGAACAATGGGGACTGTTTTACATTCATTCACTTTGGTCCGTGGTTAATTAATTCTCTACCAGCTTCCCTTAATTTTAGAGTCTTTTGGTGCCATGAATTCTTCTCCTGTTGTATAAACCTTCTTTCCGCATTCACCCTCCAGGTTTGGTTCTGCATTTTCTCAGAAGTTACCTCGTGTGCACCCCTCCCCTGCAGGAGCTGCTCTGTGGTGGCACTAGAACTATATTTGTGCCCAGGTCAGGGGACAAGAGGTTTTTTCTTAAGTATACGGCTTTTCTTTTTC
>PVJD01000848.1:110398-340813 GCA_004026545.1 Mormoops blainvillei
CCTTCCTTCCTTCCTTCCTTTCTTCCTTCCTTCCTTCCTTCCTTCCTTCCTTCCTTCCTTCTTTCCTTCCTTCCTTCCAAATTATCTATTAAGTTACTTCTATGTTCTGATATGCCAGAAGAAAAATAGTACATTTAATTTTGGTGATTTGCATCAAGTTCAATAAAGGGCAAAAGTGCAAAGGCGTGGGATGGGCTAAGGACACTAACAAGGTGTAGTGTAAAACTGGGTCACAGTAATAGCGGGGAGACTTTATCACCCCTAAGCCTAAATGAGTGATAGTCCAAAGAGGTTACTACAACCCAGAAGGGAAAGCTACATGGAGAAGGCCTCCTGAGAGGAACTCTGGCCTTAAAGAGAGGGATACAGCCTATTCACAGCAACTTGGTTTATTTTCAGAACTTATTCCCTTTTTATCTTTCAACTATAAGCAGAGGCCTCCCATAGACCTAACAACTGATAGCCAAATACCAGAGAGCCTGTAATCAGCCTTCCAAGACACACAAGTGGGAGACAGGCAAAAAGTGCATGTGAGGGGACAAGCTGAGGACATACAGCCCAGCTGGTCACTGGAGTGCACCTGGTGATATAAACAAAACAGAAGTAAAGCTTGCTACTCACTACTAGGGAAGTTTACATCCTTGATAGGGGCAATAGAAAACATAACGGCAGATTATAATGCGGACATAGAGAAGAGGTGGACATTTAAACCTGATTGAAAACTGCTGTGGCAGGGGGAAGGGGGGCACAAGGTTGGAGAGCATTGTCATCAGAGGCTTCTCAGAGGAAGCATGGCCTTGGCTGAGTCCTTAATAGGATGTAGGTAGATGGGTGGCAGAGCATTAGAGCAGATGGAGCAGTATATATGAATGCCAAGAAATGACAGATGGGTTATATGGTGCAAACATTAGACCATATAATGGAAGAATCCAAATAGCAGCACCTGGCAAACCTAAGAGATGCAGTAGTGGAAGGATGTATCACAAGGACACAATTGCTAGGAGGGTGAAGAAAAATTGTGACAGTTATAATATACTGGGCATGCATTTTGGAGTGTGATAGCTTATACTACCTTTATGTTCATGATAATCCTGTAAGGTAGATGTAATTTTTATCCCCATTTTATAGGTAGGTTCACTGATGTTCAAAGTAGTTTTTCATTCAACATTTACTGGTTCCTACTAGATGCCAGGGACTGTACTAGTTCAGCACTTTTTCCACAGCCATTTGGCAGAGCTGGGTTCTAAACCTTCATCTGCCTTGAGTTGAAAGACTAATCTTGTCACTGCACAATTTTCCTTTCCCAATCCACTTGGTTGGAGCAATGTTTTCTTGAATCTATTTGTATTAGTTTTGGAGCAACATTTCCTTGATTCTGTTGTATTAGCATAACGGTAACTTTTCAGAACACTGTGTTGCTGCAATATTTTCAGTCTTGTAGGGTTCAGGTAGCATTTAACCTAAACCTTCCAGCATTTTAATACTCTCCCCACCCCCGCCCCACTAAAGCTGCACAAAATCTATTCCAGTCTTGAATGCAGTTCTAGGTGGGCCGAATGCATATGTGAAGACTTTCAGTGGGAGAGATTTAATTCTCAACACTTCTGGTTATGTTGCTACTGGGACTTTAATACATCTTGAGTTTTGATAGAGGAGTTATAAAATGCATTTTATTTTTTATTTTTTTGCAATATGCTAAGATTTTATTTTTAATTTTTTTTTACTATATCCTACATTTTATTTTTATATTTTATTAACTATGCTATTACAGTTGTACCAATTTTTCCCCTTGGCTCACCTCCACCAGGTACACCCATTCCCTCCAGCAATCCCCTACCTTAGTTCATGTCCATGGGTCGTACATGCAGGTTTTTTAATGAATGTGGCCTCTGAATCCTTGGGCATTGGGTTTCCATACGGTTCAACTTTCTGACAGTTCTGGGTGTTGTTTGTTTTGAGGTTTAGTTGCAATTGCAATTCTTTTTGTGGTGGCATGCGGAAGTGAAACCTATCTACGTATGCCTTCATCTTGACCCGAAGTCCCATAGAATGCATTTTAGTTATTTCTCTGACAAATATAGTCACAATGAATGCCTGAATAAACCTTGCTCTCCTTCACACTGAACCAACCCCAACCCTCCATTTCATGGCCCCAACTGGCTGCTTCGAGGCAATGAATGAATAAGAGAACCATGTACTTCCAGTCAAAATGGAGGCAAAGGAAGATTTGATTCACCTCCTTGCGCAACTATGGAAAGAATGACAACCAGATCTCAAAAACAGTTACTACCCAGAACTGTCAGAAAATCGAGCTGTATAGAAGTTGGACAACCAAGGATTTAAGGCAGCCACATTCATCCAGGGGTAAGTGGAGCAGAGTTGTGGAGAAAGGGCAGAGAGGTGGCGTGGCATGGAGAGGCAGTGGCAGAAGCAGCGATGGTAGTAGAACAGTCCTACATTCATGTGCAATAGATAAAAAATAGAAGGGATACCTTGGGAGCAAGCGATCCCAGCCCCAGTTCAGACTGCATAACCCAAGGTTATGCAGCACTGGGAAGATAAACTGCCATCACATCTGGTTGTACAAACCTGTGGGGGTTGGGGCAGTGGAAGAAGTTGCTAGATTTTCACCACTTAAAGGGCCCACACAGATATAGAAAGAATGCAAACCCCAGGGCGGCAGCTGAAAGGGCACCAATCACATACTAGAAGTGGGTGAAATGACTGGAAGTGGGGCGAGTGCCAGGCAAACCTCCAGAAGCCAGGCAACCGCACTGTCACATCTCTGAGACCCCCTCCCCTATACACACACACAGGGCCACAGAGTGTTGAAGCCATTTACCCCGCCCTGGCAATCACCTAAGGTTCCACCCCAAGCAATTTGCAGTTGCCTTTTCTACATAGTCCGCACTACTAAGACAGGGAGTAAAAGAAGCTCTACTTAATACACAGAAACAAACACAGGGAGGCTGCCATATTGAGGAGGCAAAGAAATGTGTCCCAAATGAAAGGACAGGACAAAATCCCAGGAAAAGAACTAAACTAAATGGAGCTAACCAATGTATCAGATGCAGAGTTCAAAACACTGGTGATTGGGATGCTCAGAGAACTCATTGAGTGAGGCAAGAACATGAAGGAAGAAATGAAGGTTACACTAAGTGAAATAAGGAAAAATCCACAGGGAACCAACAGTGAAGGAAAGGAAGTTGGGATTCAAATCAATGATTTGGAACAAAAGGAAGAAATAAATGTTCAACCAGAACAGAAAGAAGAAACAAGAATTCCCAAAAATGAGGAGAGACTTAGGAACCTCAGGGACAACGTACCAACATCCAAATCATAGGGCTGCCAGAAGGAGAAGAGGAAGAGCAAGAGATTGAAAACTTATTTGAAAAAATAATGAAAGAAAACTTCCTTACTTTGGCAAAGGAAATAGACATACAAGTCCAGGAAGCACAGAGAGTCCCAAACAAGTTGGACTCAAAGAGGAACATACCAAGACACATCATAATTAAGTTACCCAAGATTAAAGATAAGGAGAGAATCTTAAAAGCAGCAAGAGAAAAGGAGACAGTTACCTACAAGGGAGTTCCCATAAGACTACTACCTGATTTCTCAAACTTTAGAAACTTTGCAGGCAAGAAGGGACTGGCAAGAACTATTCGAAGTGATGAAAAACAAGGACCTACAATTAAGATTACTCTATCCAGCAAAGCTATCATTTAGAATGTAAGGGCAGATAAAGTGCTTCCCAGACAAGGTAAAACTAAAGGAGGTCATCATCACTAAGCCATTATTGCATGAAATGTTAAAGGGACTTACTTAAGAAAAAGAAGATCAAAACTATGAACATTAAAAGGCAACAAATTCACAGCTATCAACAACTGAATCTAAAAACATAAACAAAAAACTAAGGAAACAACAGAACAGGAACAGAGTCATAGGTATGGAGGTCATTTTGAGGGTTATCAGCTGGGAGGGGGAAGGGGGAGAATGGGCAAAAAGGTGCAGGGATTAAGAAGCATAATGAGTAGGAACAAAATAAACAGGAGGAGGTTAAGAATAGTATAGAAAATGGAGAAGCCCAAGAACTTACATGCATGACCCATGGACATGAACTAAGGTGGGGTTACTGGAGGAAATGAAGGTACCAGGCAGAGGGGGCCAAGGGGAAAAATTTATACAACTGCGATAGCATAGTTAATAAGATATACCTAAAAATAAAAAAAGAAAACTATTCCTTTCTCACACTCCCCTTAAGTTTTTGTTTGAACGGGACTCCCATGACCGGTGGCTGCCAGCTTTGACATTTCTCCATGCTATTTTCAAAGATGGTTGAGGAAAGTGTGGAAAAAGTTCACAGTGCCTACCTCTGCATGCTGACTGGCATATATGCCCAGGCCAGCTGCAAGCCATACTAGAAAGAACATTTTAAAAACAAGCCCCCAGTGATTGAAACACTGGGTTTGATGACACAAAAGATAGATGTTTCTCCTTCCTGTGGGTCTCCATCTTTCCTAAGCCTTTCCCACCCCCAAAGATAGCTGGCTGTGAGCAAAGATCTTTTTTGAAACCGTAATTGAAGAATTGGATTAATAATTAATTTGCACTTGTTTAAAAAGTGATGGGAAATAAAGAACTGATTGTCAGAACAATGAAGAGATTCAAAGAATTTGTTTTCAGTAACTCAGCTCCCTTAAGATGCCCCCTGTGCCTTGCCTCAGACATCCTTTTACCCTAGAATTAACCTGCTGGACCAGTGCTTCAGGGATTCCATATCTTGTCATTGCTGTTTTGCTTCTTTTATCTTACTTGGAACGTTACTTATTCTGAAACATATCTTTAAATTTACACCTCTTCTATGGAGTTACTTGACAAAAAATCTAATTATAAAAATAAGAGCTAACCTTTTCACTTTATTTTTTAGTACTTTTGAGTCCTAACTGTGTGGTAGATAGTATGCTAAGCAGTTTACATGCGTCATCACATTTAGTCCGACAACAACCTTTATACTGTAACAAAATCCAGCCACTCGTTCATTTACTCAACTAGTTATTCGAACAACATCACCTGAGTGTCAGCTCTCGGGGAGGCAGTATTCTAGGCCCTGAGAGTGTGGTGTTTCATATGACACTGGTCTGATTGAGTTTAAAGTCTAGACAACAAAACAGGTAACAAATAAGAAGATAAGGTCATTTCAGATAGTCATAAGTAATGTACAGAAAATAAAATAGAGTAGTATATTAAAGATGTATATTAAATAGACTAATGAGGGGAGACTTCTTTGAGGCAATGATTTTTTAAAATCCTCACTGGAGGACATATTTATTGATTTTAGAGTGGGGAGGAGTGGAGAGAAAGGCACTGATCAGTTGCCTCCCATATGTGCCCTGACCAGAGACCGAACCCACAACCTACGTGTGTGTTGTGACTGGGAATGCAACTCTCAATCTTTTGGCATATGGAATGGTGCTCCAACCAGCTGCATCACCTAGACAGGGTGAGGCAGTGACTTTAAGTTCAAACCTAAATGATGAAAAAAGTTAGAATGTTTTTCTAGGACATTCTATAAAAATGGAACAGAGTGCATAAAGGCTCTGGAAATGTAAATAAACTGAGAGAAACTGGAATAAGGCTAGTATGAGCAAAGGGAAGAGTATTGGATCAGGGAGTGAGATTGTAACTGGGTGCTGGCATCTATAAAGCCCTGTAGGCAATAAGACGAGGTTTAGATTACATAAAGAGGGTCAGAATAGGAGTGTGCCATGGTCTGATTTATAATTTAAAAGATCACCATAGATTGTGAATAGATTGTAGAGTTCCAAAATTATTAATGGAGAGACTTGGTACAGGACTATTTAATAGTCTAGGAGAAAGATGGTGGTGGCTAAATGCCAGTAGTAGAAGTGAAAGTGGTTCAATAACCAGGGCAGATGCGAGAGAACTTTTGGAGGTGGAGCTATCAGGTAATAGGACGAATGTGGGCGAGGGTTATGAGAAAAGAAATAAAGAATGACTCATAGCTTTTAGCTTGAACAGTTAGATTGTGTCATAACTGAGAGAGGGATGAATTGGGAGAAGGGTGGGTTTTTGTGGGTTTTTTCCTTGCTGGGGATTGAAATGAGGGAAATCCCGACTTTTGCTTGGCGTGTCTTTTAGGCATCCAATAAAGAGGCCAAGCTGGATATGAGTCCAGCACCCAGGGGAGTAGTTAGGGTTGGACTTATAAATTTAGGACTTATTCGTATTTTAATTTATAGATGGTATTTAAATTCTTGGGAATTAATGAGATATGCAGGGAAAAAGAAAAAGAAAAAGAGAGTTCAAACCTGACTTCTAAGCCAGTCCAAAATTTAAAGATTAGGTAGGAAGAGGATCCAACAGAGGGAAGTGAAAGGGAGAGACCAGTAAAGTAAGGAAATCAGGTATGAGTAAAGTCCCAAGAAGCCAGCAGGAGGAAGCATTTCAAGAAGGCAAACGTGATCTCCTGTGTTTGTTGGTGCTGAGGGGTTGAATAAGATGTCAACAGAGAACGACCACAGAATGATATGGAAGCCGAGGAGACTAAAGCTTGATGGGAGAGAAATGGGAAGTGAGGAAGTGGAAATAGCCAGAAAATCGAAGCTTAGTGAGACAGAGTAACTTGCTTGGGGTTTGAACTTAATTCAAGATTTGAACCCCCCAAGGAACCTAACTTCAAAGCTAGACTCAGAACTTAGCTCTGTCAGGGAAAGGGGAAAGGGTGACATTTAGTCACCTACTCCCCTTCTTTTCTGAGTAACCAGTGCTCAGTGACCTTAGGAAGCCAATGATGTGTGGATGTTTTCTGATCCAGAGAAGAGCTGTGACACTGGCCGTGTGGGCAGGTGAAGGAGAGGGAGAGAGCATGCCAGGAAAGGCTGTGTGAGGGGAAATACTTTAAGAGAGCGTATGCATCATTCTGTACATGTCACAAAGCATTATATTATACAGTCTCTCATTTGATTTCTACAGCAACCCAATAAATTAGAAATAGTTCTAATGTGTTGAGAAGACATATCTGAATGGTAATTCATGAGGCAGGCAGGGCAAGTATCATAATTATAAGTCATTTGAGAGATTAAATAATTTATTTTTGTTTTCAGTTAGTATAGTTATTTGACCTGTCTCTTCATATGAACAGTTGAAAACGCTGTGTTATACCATGTGGTAAATTATTTATCCCTCCATCTATCCATCCATCCACTCATTCATCAAAACTGCACTGCGCACTTGGTTTTAGGATCATCACAGGATCTTCACCACCAAATAATGGAACTTACTCTTCAGAAACTTATGCTGGGGTAAAAAAGTCATGAAAGTGCCCAAGGGCAAGATTTGCTATGATAAACATGCATAAGTACAGGGGTGGGCAAAAGTAGGTTTGCAGTCATTTGTACAGAAAATAATACAAGGTTTAATAAATAATACTAGAAGAATAAACTCTGAGTTTTGTGCACTGACAATGTAAATCTGCTTTTACCCAACCCTGTATAGTCTACCTCACAGTACTAGGGTCAATACCTATTGGAATTTGCTTGTCAGAAGAAGTGTTATAGGGCTAAAAGAAGGAATTGGCTAATTTTCTCTGGGTGAGGTAAAATGGCTTTCATTGGAAATAGAGAGTGGGTAAAGTGAGAAATTAGATTAGCTAGGTATTAGTAATATCTACTTATTATATACAAAAATTATTTCTTTGAAATTTCAGGCAAACCCCAACGATACATGTACCATTATTATCACATTTGGCAGGTGTTAGAAGTGAGGCATTGAGATTTTAAGTAATTCGCCCTGCATCACAAAGCTGGTAGGTGGCTGAATTTAGATTGAATCCAGGCGACCTGGCTCTGAGTCCTGTCCCTTCAATGCCACATTGGGGGTCTATTGTATAATTCTAGAAAGTTTGGCTTTTAATGTGTAGAAAACCTGGTGAAACTTCATATGCAACCTCTTCCATGAATTTCATTGTTCCTGAGATAGAATTCAGGGGATCGATGCATTTAGATAGAAAAAAATCACATCTTTATTTACACAAATGTCTAGCTGTACTGTAGCATTTCCTAAAATTATAAATTTAGGTAAGAAACCCCAACAGTACCTGTGGCCAGGATATTTTCATACCACATCACATTTGTTGCAGGTATCTTGGAAAATCATCTATGCTTACCGCTATTCAAAATTCTAGTAGTTACTAGGCCTGCTACTAGATCTTATTCTTTAATGCATTAATAAAGACAAATATTTATTATATCACAAATTTATTTTTAAAATTTTTATAGCTGTCTTTCAATATCATTGGTTTCTTCTGTAATCCTATACATTTAAAATCATTTTAAGAGAAGGTTGCCTCAGGTGTCTTCAGACTGCCAAAGGAATCAAGGCACACACATTAACCACAAGGTGAAAACTCTGATCTATCCCAATTTCCCATGTAATATAGAACATCCCCTTGGTTTTATTAATCAGAGGCAACTGTGTAGAATTTGTTTAATATCAGAGATTGGAGAGTTTACTATCCTATATAGAAATACTTTTTGTTTCTTTAAAGCTCAAAATTTCAAAAAAAGGTTTTATAGTGAAAGTAATAACTACATAGTTACCCTTCCTCCTCCCTCTTTTTAAAACTGGACTTTCCTCTTCAGTGACATTCCTTTAAAAAAAATGAACAATTTCTGTCTGTTTTTTTTAAAATTCTGTTTTCCTGATGGCCAGGGTACATTTCCAACTCTTCCCAGATTTCCCACCCCTCACTCGCATAAATCTCCAAAATATTGGGGAGGGGGGTGCGTGGTAATTGTCTCACAGGTTTCCTGTCACTGATACATCACCATCTAGCCCTTCCCTGAAATTTATAATTAAGTTGAGTCGCAGTTCTCCTTATTGCTTCCTCAACCATGTGAGATATGAAACTATTAGTAAAACAAGTGAAGAATTTATCAGATACATGCTTTTAGCAAAATGAAACTGAGCATCTGTCTAGATAAAGCTCTAGCCTTAGGCCCATCACTTCTGGACCCTGTGTGTTTGTTAGGGTTACCGGCTACATTCAGAAAACACCATGCATCTCCTGTCTTTGGCAATGTAGTGTAAAGTTTACTTTCACAACAATATCAATTCTGTTTCTCTCTCCTTTTGTCATCAGTGGCCCAATGGCCTCCACTATTTTTATATTTTTCTTCATGAATTTTCATACAGGTGTATGCTTTCCTGACAAGTTAGATCTATTTCTTTTGTAAGTGTGTGTCTTTCCACTGTCATCCTCCAGCTGGCAATCATCTCCTTCCTTCCATCAAGTGACAATGATTTCTGTTTTCCTTGGCTGCCACTGTAAATTTGCAGAAAGGAAAGAATGTTCAGTTCCTGGGGACTATCTATGCTGTGTTGGGTGTAACCACAGAGTTAGAAAAGACTGCTACAGGCACCACGCAAAGGAAACTTGGCAACAAAAATCCACTTCCCATCGTCTTACCACAGCTGTGAATACCATTGTCAAGCAATTTATATTGAACTTTATAAAAGTGTTTAAAGACAGAAAACTGTAGTGGGAATTGGTATAGTCACTGCTGTTTCTACACTTCTCATTTGTTCTTTGGTGTTGGAGATATAAGTTTGCTCAAGGAAAAAAATGTTAAGAACCAGTTTTACTCCAAATGCCAAAAGAACAACACTTAGTTATTTTCTGACTATAAAGGACAAGAATATAAAATAAAATGAATTCATCAATACTACTTTTTTCTCTTCCCCAAAAGTTTTGTTTTTATTTTTAAGTCTATGATAAAATTTTTCAGGAAGAATATAAGAAAAATGAAGGGTAGAAATGCAAAGTACCAAGTTTGGGAGCCCTTGACCCTCAGTATATATACTTTTTTCACAGTATTCATAGAATTTCATAGTGTTTTTGAAGTTATACTTTGAGAGAACAAATCTATTCCTAACATAATACCTTTGGCTTATTTTTTTCTGTACAAACTGGGATAAAACCAGTATACTTTTAAGAAGGTAGGAGCCCAAAGCAATAAGAGACACTATGGCTGAGAACACCTACGTGGCTGGGATGTTTGACAGTAGAAGGTGAATAAAGACGCTGCAACGCTTGACGTTACTTCTGGATAAAATTTGCGGTAGCCTTTTTGAAAGGCAGTAGGGAGTAGAAGCCCAGTAATCACCATTGAATAAATGTTGATTTAATAAGCTCTTTACTCTGATATAGCGAAAGACATCCGCATTTAAGTATAAAGATTTAGAGATCTTAGACATCTTCTCGAACCTGCTCAAAGGATTAGAGCTATCGGGCTATAGAACCAGAGAGCCATGAAGTGAGGTAAGGGCACAAGGCTGCTAATGACCAGCCTCTTGCTCAACCTACTTTCCTGAAAGAACTGCTGTATTTGACACTGTTGATTGCTCTCCCCTTTTTCTTTAGCTTCTACAGCACCATGGTTTCTTTGATTTCTTCTTGCCTCCACTCTAAATCTCAATCATTATTTCTTCAGCCATACGCTCCTGCTCCTTAAATGTTCAAATTCCCCAAGTTTCCACCTCTGTGTTTCTTCTTTTCTAAATCGACATGCCCCTCATGGGCACACCTGTCTACCGCCATTGCTTCAGTTACCAAGAGAGATAGGAAAACTGAGCAACAGTGTCAAATGCAGCAGAAAGATTCACTAAGGATGGGAAATACCCAAGGAGTTGGTAGAAGGGGAATTATGACCAAATTTCAGTATGAAAATTGTTGTTTCATTGATTTGTCCGTAGTTGCTGATAATGGGGAAGTAGATCTGGTCTCAGGACCAGTAAAAGAAGTCACAGTACATGACATTTTTGAAGAAGCTATTTGATATAGTTCCTTGAACATAATAAAATAGTAAATAATAAAAATTATCAATCGTTGTCATTACTTAAAAATTACCAACAGGAAGAAACAGACATCTTCTCCTCATCCTGATCATCCTCCTATTATACCCCTTATTCCTAAAAAGAAATATACCAGTGGACTTAAAAATTGGGGTGAGGATCAGAGATAGTGTGAACAATGGAGCAGAACTGAAGCAACACCTGGCTGATGAACCAAATTTAACCAAAAGTTATTTCTTTGACAGTTTTGCTCATTTAAGAAAGTGTCATCAATCTCTTTAAGCTTTCTTTAAAAATTGAAATATAATTAACATACCATAAAATTTACCTTTTTGAAGAGTACTATTCAGTGGTTTTTGGTATATTCACAAAGTTGTTCAACCATCACCACTGTCTAATTACAGAATATTTCATTACTCAAAAAGGAAACCCCATGCCCATCAGTAGTCATATCCCAATCCCCCTCTGCTCCTGGGAAAAACCAATCTACTTTTCATCTCTATGAATTTGCCTTTTCTGGGCTCTACAGATAAAATGGAATTATACAGTATGTGGCCTCTTGTATATGAATTATTTTATTTAGCACAATGTCTTCAAGTTTCATCTATGTTGTAGCATGTATCAGTACCTTACTTTTTTATGGTTGAAAAATATTCCAGCCATATTGCCTCCACTCTAAAATTGATGTGTTATAGGGGCACATCAATTTTTTATTCATTAATCAACACTTGAATTGTTTTTATCTTTTAAATTTATTTTGAATATTGTTTCTATAAACCTTAATGCACAATTTTCTATATAAACGTATGTTTTAATTTTTCTTAAGGGTAAAGTTGTTAAATTGTATTGTAATTCTGTGTTTAATTTTTTGAGGAACTGCCAAACTGTTTTCCAAAATGGCTATACCATTTCACATTTCTGCAAGCACTTGCTAGTGTCTGTGTTACTGGTTATAGCCATCCTAGGGTGTGTAAAGTGGTATCTCATTGAAGTTTTGATTTACTTTTCACTAATAACTAAAAACGTTGAACATCTTTTCATTTGTATATCTTCTTTGGAGAAATGTACACTTCAGTTCATTTTTAATTGGGTGATTTATCTTTTTATTATTGAGTAGTTATTTTATGTATTCTCTATACTAGTTACTTATCAGATAATAGAATTTGTAAATATTTTCACACATTCAGTGGGTTGTCATTTAATTTTCTTGGCAATGTCCTTTCAAGAACAAAAGCTTTAAATTTTGAAGTTCAGTTTATTTTTTCTTTGTTGCTTATGTTTTTGTGTTATATTTAAGAAGCCAGTCCAAGGTAATGAAGACTTACGCCTATTTTCTTCTAAGAATGTTATACTTTTAGCTCTTATATTTTGGTGTTTGATCAGTTTTTAGTTATTTTTTATATATGATGTGAGGTATTCTAAAAGCACTTTGAATGTGCATTGCTGTAAGTATTTTGGATGGTCTACCTCTTAAATACTCTGATTTATCTCATAGAGTTACCAATATGACATTGTTTTACTTTTAGTTAATACATAGATCTATCTGTGTAATCATAAATTTCATTCTCCTTTCTCTTTTTAAATATAAGCAAGAGGCAACTCTGTACTTTTTGAGTTTTCTCTTTGAGGCAGTTTTCTTTTTTGGATATATACTAAATAGTAGATATGGCCATATATATTTCTTAGTCTTACTTATAGAAAATCCTCAGTTACATTTTAAATAGCTCTCTTAATATTCTATTGGAAGATGGATGTGATAATATGTTTAGAACCTTGCTCTAGAAGGCTGTAACACATATTCTTTTTTCTGGATCTAAAGTTTATTTTTATATTTTTAAGAGTCAAATAACTGAAGTGGGAACTCCAAACCTCCTTTAATCAGAATAGATATTAAGGAAGAACAAACAGGGTCATTAGTTTCTGTTTTAAGCATTACTTGGAGATTTTAAAAGATGAATTATTTTAAATTTGCTGTTTTACATCAAAATGGCTTTTTGCAAATATTCTTCATTAGCAAGAAGACTTTCTTCAAATGTTTTTTATGAAGTGCATTTTAAGTGATTTAATATTTCATTTATATTTATATTTAAATGAGTATATATTTCATCAAGTGGACAATTCATCCTATAGTTAATTATTTTCTTTTCGTTTTAGAATTCTTTGCCTTAGGTGGGTTGTAAGTTCAGGTGGTATGAGTATGCCTAATATCTGGGTTAGTTCTAACCCAGTTTATTGGCTAGAGAACTATAATAAAATAATGTATTCTCTCTCTCTCTGTCTCTGTCTCTCTGTCTCTGAGTTTGTAATGCACTTTGCAATAAGTTACTATTATGTACCCCCAAAACAGCCATTTATGACAGAGGCATTTATAAAAGTTATTTTTCTAAATGTGACTCTCTATAAGGTTTATTTATTTGTAATTTTACTTTCAATTATATTATTTATTGATTATTAATAATTAATTGTATTATTAAAGGAGTCATTTATAAAAGTTATTTTTCTAAATGCAAATCTTCATAAGGTTTTATTTAATTGTTTGTAATTTTACTTTCCAAAGTGAGTGAGCCAATTAAAAAAAAAGTTATAAAAAGTGGAACTTTCAGCCCTAAAAGAAAAACAAAAAAAATTTGTGTACTTGGTAAAGGGTCATAGAGATATTGTTTATCTGGATACGGCAGCAACCAGTAAATATAAAATAATGATATTTTGCAAATTTCACCAACATGTCATTCATTGTTCTTTTACGCTTCCTAGCAGGCTCTCCTATGACATTGATCTTCATACTGGCCTTTGGTCCACAATGCAAATCGTAGGTCCTGGGACAGTCTGTCCTGTGAAACTATTCCAGTAGAATGAAAGCAATATAAAAGCCTAATATATGCAAAGGAAAAAGTGAAGAAATTCTTAAGCTCTAAACTTAAAATGTGCAGAGTATTTGCTTATTTGCTTTGTCAATATTAGAGAATTTCATAGGATATTAGCTGAGGTCGAGAGACCTTAAAAGGCCCAAGTGAGATATTAAAATCAGTTAACATTTAAGAATCATTAAAAGCCCTTTTCCCTATTTTTCAAGGCATATGCTAATCATCAGCTGGAATCAAGTATTTCCTCTCAAGGAGTATTATTCCATAGTTATGTAAAAGATAGGATTTCCTTTGAAGTATATGATCACTGCTTATTATGGGGGAACTGACAAGACAGGGCATTCAGGTTTTTTTTTCCTGTATAGAAACTTGATTTAATGGTTCACAAGGATGACATTTATTTTAAGCTATTGTATTGAATATAATATTTCCCTAGAACAATATTTGCATTCACTCTTGGTATATTATCCATTATTGTATTTAATCATTTAACTCTTTTATTTAACTGAAATTCTCTCATTCACTCAATAAATTTGCTCAGTTAACATTTATTGAGTAGTAAGTAGCACCAGGCACTGGGGTCCCTATTACTTTCTGAGAGGGAGGCCCTTGAGTTATTTGGGGGCTTAACAAGCAATTTAATAAGGGTATAATTGGCCACTATATCAAAACAGAACTGTGTGAACTTCTTGAGGCAGGGACTGTACTGCATCTGTGTATCTCCAGTATATTGTAGGCACTCAATCACATTTTTGTAAAATTGAATCAAATACAATTCTAAAGTGTTAGACTTGGAAATGTAATGTCTAATAGGCTCATAGGTGCCCGGAGATTGCCAGAAGGTAAGGTGATGAGGCAGGCCCTCTGGGGGTTCCTTACTTATCCTTCAACTAGAGCAGCCTCCCTTTTATCTATTGGGCTTTTGGATGGGGTTTCATTTTTGTAAAAATGTGTCTATTGCTAAGGAAGTATTGGAAAGTCATTGATAATTCAATTGCCTCATTTACAAATGAGGTGTATCTTTTTTTCAGTAACCTACATCAGTTACAATTTATTTAACCTTTAAAAATAACAGATAGAGTTTAGATCATGTCCCTTGCTTTTCTTTTTTCTTTTCTTTTCTTTTCAGTTGTTTTAAACAGAATGGGGGGTGGGGGCAGCAGTACAACAGCCTAAAAATAATTTTCTCAGGAAATGATGAAGCAATAAAGTACCAAAGCCTTTGAAGATCTCTAGCAAGTTATACCAGTGTCTGTAATGTGAAACTGCTTGAGGTCTCTTCGATGCTGTGTGCCCTCACACTGTGAATGAATTCATTAAAACAATGCAGAATTCATCTGGGGCAGGAAAATAAGGAAACTAATTTTTAAATGGCTAAGGACTGAGGAAAAGATTTGCTCTTAATTTCCCTGGCCTAATGGAGAGCACACATATGCTATCAGCTCATCTCTGTCATTAAAAATAAGTTAGAACTGAGAACATGCACAATCACATCAAGGTTTGTCAATTAAAAATAAACCCAGGAAAGATGTTTTGGAGATTACCGAGACTGAGTAATCTGTGTTGAGATTACAGCTCCCCTCAAAAATGAGAGGAGACTGAGACAAAAACATTGGTTAATGTTAAGATCTTTGTTACAAAGTAAAGCAGAACCGCCTCCTTCAGGTAACTTAGCATAATCTTTTGCCTTAAGAGAACACTTCCAGATGATCAATCTGATTATGTTCATACACCTAAACTTGGGTCCTCTCGGATAAGTCAATGAGACTGGTTCAGAAATGTGAGGGCTAAATGCCATGAGAGGTGTATCTCTGCCTTCTGAAGCGTGAAATTATGGAAAACACTCCAATAAGCATTTCCCTATAACTGAGATTATGGATTTTTTTTTTAAGTTCAGAGGATACAATGCAACTCTCTGATGAACTTTTGTCTTCAATTTTCAAAACGTTTTGGAAGCTACAGATTTCAAAGGCATGGTTGAAAATAAATATTATTTATGAATTACAGAAACCTATTAACTACCTTTTATTTACAACATGGTCATGTTGACTCCAGCTGAACATTTTGAGCTCATGTGTCCATCAAAAAATGCAGACAAAATAAATTCCTAAGAAGCCAGCAGAGACCACGTGATTATTTAGAAACACGATACCTGGTGAAAAGACAGGTCACCCCTGCCATTTTAGTATTAAAAGGAAAGGATGATAAAGGAAAAATGTTGGGTACCGTATCAGAACAGAAGGGGTAGCAACCCAACACAAATTATCATTAGTCTTCTACAGACATAAAGAGGACGGCTGCGAAAGTGGCAAGGGAGGAGCCAACAGGCAGTGCGGGGAAGAACAGCTTGCCGCAGAAGCAGGGTTAGAGAGGTGCTGAGGCTGGAAGGGGGCAGGCGGGAGGGGGCAGATGGGAGGGGTGAAGAAGGGATGCCTGGCCAGGCACGGAGAAGTTTCATTGTGAAATAAGGGATCAGAATATATGACACAAAGCATTTATTTGGTGAAACTGAGTAACACCACAGGTAACAGAGAAAGGAGATAGTTGGTATAGACCCTTTCCCTTTGTTGCATTCTATCACTGTAAAGGGTAAAATAATATGAAGGAATTGTTTTTTACAATGAAAAATACATAATCATTTATGTAAGGTATTTGTTTGCCTTGGGTCTAAAATATATGCTGTACATGTCTTGGTGAGGAAGAATAACATGTCCTTGTCTCTTAAATCCATTATCTTTCTAATTGTATTTACTGCATAAATATCCCCTAAAGGATAATGCTTGTTTGGTTGCAGAAGCATAATCTTTGAATTTCTTGTGAAGATTTGTCTGTTTTATTTTGTATCCTTCTTTATGGTGATCATTTTATAAAAATAAATTGTTTTACTTTAAAAAACCTCATAGGCTTATAACAAAGCTTAAAAAAATAAAGCAAAACAATGTCTACTACACCCTTTCAAACTTCACTTTCTACAGAGGTAACTACTTCCAACAGAATTTACCTCTTTATTCCCAAACACTGTGCTCCCATGCTATACCCTTCTGCTACACACACACACACACACACACACACACACACACACACACACACACACACACACACACACCACTTGCCCAGAATGGGAATAGACAGGTTTTCTCATATGAACCATAGACCAGCCCTTAGAGGCCCCTCTAGATGACGTTCTGCTAAACAACCTGCAAGAACACTGTCCCCATTTCCTTCTGAGCTCTCGTGATATGTGGCACTGGCCCAAATAGATCCAGAAGTCAGTTTGGGAATATAATGCTCAGAAACCTGAACCCTAGGCATAGTCTCCATCTTTTCTGAGAGAAATTTTAGATACTCCTTGCTAATTTGGATGGTGTTGTTGTTATTCAGAGTTCATCCTTCTAATTTGAGTCACATCTGTGACTGCTTAGCTGAACTGGGAGCCGAAGCATTAAGCTCTGTCTTCATTTGCTCAAGGGGACACATGGTGTGTGTAGGAGCCATCATGCTTTGTTTTTACAAATCAAACTCTTAATTAATTACTGAACATACTGCAATTCACTAATCAAGCTGTATTTTTTGAGACATTTCTGACTGATAAATATCTAGTCATCTGGCTTTGCAATGTATCCTCTTGTCTTTGCTTTAGACAAAAATGGTGGAAGTTATTGGAAATTTTTTTTATTTGTGATTTGTTCTTCATCATGCATGAACTTGAAAGAAGAGAGTTTCCCAAAGGACGTTGTCTGCATTCTTCTGGCCTATGTTGAAAGGCAATGTTTTTGCATCGGAGGGGTTACTGAATGCAAAATCATAAAAGTCTTGGGTTCAAATTCTGGCTTTGCCATTTCCAGCTGATCGAACTTCAAATCTCACTTTCTTATTTGTAAATTTTTTTTTGAAAATAACATGAGAAAAAATCACATAAAGCACCTACTGCTGCGCTTGGCATGTAGTCAGCAAGGAAGTTTCTATTCACTCATTCATTCATTCATTCATTCACTCCCACAGATGGAATACATACAGTTTCCTGGGCTCTTCGGCATGGAGGAAACAGTGGTGGGTAAGACAGACATAGCACCGCTTCATGGGAAGCGTACACTCTGGGAAGGAGGATTCATAATGAATCAGAAACAAGCAAGTGAAATAGTTGCACATATATTATAACAGCTCTCTATTTTTTTTTCATAACTGCACACATATCTCATTTTCCATTAGATAAAATGCCTTGTGAGAAGGGTCTCTTGTACCCTCTTTTGTATTAAGATCACTATTACACATGTTAGGAAACATACCTGTTGAGTAAATAAATGAGCAAATGTAAGAAAATCTGATGTGTCTATATTTAGAATGGCTTATTGTTTTATAGTAATATTTTAATAAGCATATCAGTTACAAAATTAAAATTATTCCTGAGATTCTTGAAGAGGTAATATAGTGCGAAAGTCAAGAAAAATAGATGCTCTGCATCCAGACTTCCTGGGTTCAAATTGCAGTGCCAGTTAGGAGCTGTGTGACTGAAACTCTCTGTGCCTCAGATCCCTCATAGGGAAAACATGGGTAACAAATACGTATATAACATAGTTGTCATGCATATTAAAAGAGTTATTTCATGCAGAACATTTAAGAATAATGGTACATGGAGTTTTGCGGGAGAAGCGTGGCTCTGTGACAGGAGGCAGAACCATCTAAGTCCAGAGGTCCGTGGGGTTTATAATGGGTCCCAATGCTACTGCTGTTTCACTGAACAAGAGGCCGAAGGAGGCCAAGAAGAAGCAGTAGAAGAGGAGGCTGCTGGAGCCAGATGGGTGGGATAAAGGCCTTGGGGGTAGCCCTCCTGGGACTCAACACCTTGTCCCGCAGCCCTGTCCCAGGTTCAGGGTCTGAGTTGGCTGGGACAACCTCCGATCACAGAAATCAGGACAATCATGAGAGTCCCAGGCCCCTGCTGGGCAGAGTACTACTTCCTCTTCCTTCTGCTTCTGTGATGCTTTAGAGACGAGGGCACTGAAACACCTTGTGAGCAGAGGATGTCTTTAGGAGGTTTGTTCAGAAGTTGGGTCAGCTTACAGAGTCACACGTTTCCTTACCTAATCACCCTATCCAGGCTTTAGTCACTTGCCTTGGAGATTTACACTACATTTTAAAGTCATTATCTAATGCCGATAAGCAATGCCCTCTCCCATTGTTTGTGCACCACAGATCTCCTGCTAATCGGCCACCTTTGTCTCTGCTTGTGCAGATAGAGCCAGGCCAGGCCTTAGCCTGTTTAGGTCAAAATGCCACGCACTCTTCAATGTTAGTGGTCCCAGGAGTACAACAACTGGATCTGAAAGATGCCTGGCATGAGAGCCAGCAGAAGACTCGGGCCAGAGTAATGCCTGGTTCTCCTCCAGCAGACACAAGGAATTTTGTTTAAAGAGGGCATGGTTCTTGGGCCCAAACTTTCTGAGTCTCTGAAATGAGAGGCTCGTCAATCCCAGACCGACCTCTTTTCACCCTATTATAGCGCATCTGAGATGTACCTTTTGGCTCCACCTGGTCGATTACACTGCCGCCCCTGCTCTCCGCCAAACCCCACTCCCAATTCTTTCATCCTCTGACCAGGGGGAAAATTTGGGGGGGAAGTAAATTGTCCCACATGCTAGGTAAAAAAACAAAACAAAACAACATGGCATGCACTCAATAAATGTTACCTATTTTTTTTTTTAACTAGAGAGCTATTTATCAACCAGTCTCTAGAAACACATGGGCGTTCTTGGGATTATACTCAGGGGTCTTCTATTTGGCATAAGAATTTTAGATTTTGTATTTTCAGTTCATGAAATGTTTCAAAATATTAAACTTAGCCTATTTTGGAATACCTGCCAAGCATTTTCAGTGCCCATATTTGTACTTACAGTTAAAGTTGCTTTGAGTGATCACCTGACGTGACAATGTTTAACTTTTAGTTTCTTAAACTGGGATTCCATATATTCTTGGGTGTTTAAAATATTTCAAGATGAAAAAATACTATTTTAAAGCATCAAGCACACATGTACCACAGACCATAATATAAATGTCCACAATGCAAAAATCATCTGTCATTCAACACATATATATTATATCCATCACTCATGCTGTCTCCCAATTCTTTGGGATTCTCTGTGTTCAGGGTACATAATAGAAACTTAATTCTTGGCCTTGTTTGTATTTGCATGGTAAGGGGATCTGTGGCTACTTTTGGCCAATGAGTGGCGAGCATAATTGACATGTGTTCCTTCTGCACCAGGGTGTTTAATTGCTGGCGCAAGACTGTCCAGAACCCATTTTTCAAGTTTTAGCTGTTCATTGGCTGCAACTCTGAGCTTCCCTGCCAACTTATGTTGGACATGTTAGCATGCATGAGAAATAATGTATTTGTTGATTTAAGCTATTGAGATTTGTGTGTTGTTTTACACCATTGCATCCTGACTAGTATGTACTCTTAATGAATTTATTGTGTGTAGGACATCATGATAGTGGTCAATTTCTTAGTGCAGGCTTTCCCTCACAGTTCATACCCTGCCAGATGATATATCCTGAAGTCATGTAAGTCTTCTATTATCCTAGACTTGCACTCGACTTGTAATTTCATCAGATTTGTATTGTTTTTTTAATCAATGAGGAAAATAATAAAGCTACTATAATCTCTAAACTTCTCACCCAATGCTAGGTAAACAGTAAGGATTTACATTTTATTCCCCCAAGAGCTCACACCAATAAAATATACTACTTGGGAAGATGGTCTTTCTCAGCCTGATATGCTACTCCTGGGCTGGTTCTCTGGAGTTGACTAGTAGTGGTTCTTATGGGTAGCTTGAAGCAGGCCAAGAGACTGGTGGTTTCTGTTAACAGTGGTTTCTTAATGCTCCATTTTCTGTCGTGATTCTCAGCAAAGGCTCAGAGATCTTTCAGAAGTCATATGTGCCTACGTTATTCTTAGTCACAAGACCCACTGAGTCCATTGGAGCTAATTGGATGTTCTTTAAAATAACAGATCTTTTAAAGAATTGCCTATAGCATTGCTCTGGCAGCAAGCTTAAGTCTAGTGATCTAGTGGGAAAAGCAAATGGTCTTCTTGCTTTTATTACTATGCAGTCTAATAACATCTCTGCTTTGTCATAAAATTAAACATGGGCCCAATGTCCTACAGACTCTTCCTTATTTCCAAGCTCATTTTCCAAACCCCTCAGAGATGTTTTTCTAAGAAGCTGGAGTTTATATCCCAATATTTTCTTGTGGAAGGACCAGAACTCAAAGAAAGAGACTTAATCACGAGGAGAAAAGTCTATTTCATAAACTACCCCCTCCCATAGGTTTAGTCCAAAATTTTCTCCCAAGACATAAGAAAGTTCTAGTTCATATTTAAAAACATAAACTTTGATGTGAGATACTCTTTTAGCAACATTTAGACCTTATGCCACATTGATTAATACATTCAAGAATTTTTTTCTGAGACACCAGTATACGCAAGTAAGATACCATATTAGACAAAAGGTAGGGTGTGGAAAGAAATAAGACTGGAACTTTTAATGGGAACATGATTATGAAAGATTTGTAAGACATGTCAAAAAGTTTGGATTTATCCTAAGCACAAGAAAGGACTATTAAAACATTTGGTAAGATTTACATTTTAAACAATCACTCTGGCTACAGCAAGATGGTGGAGTAAAGACAGGGAGTAAAAATAGAAGTAAAGAAATTGTCTCAGACATTCAGACAAAGGAGGTGGTGGCTTTGACCTGATGATCATGGGAGAGATTTACTAGGGAGCTACTAATTTGGGAGTCAGCATAGACCTGGGCATGGAAGCCCCAGGAGTGGTTGACAGCACAAGCAGTGTATGAAGAGGACAGGTCAGGACAGAACCAAGGAGAACATCAATCCTTAAGGACTTGGTATGAAAAATAACTAGTGAAGGAAACTAAGAAGTACCAGAGAACAGATATGCCAGGAGACTGTGGTATCAGAGTCTCAGGAAGAGATATCACAAATACCAGAGTTATTAAAAGCTTACATACATTAGGGACCAGACCTTTCTAATGAACTTAGTAACTAGAAGGTATATATTGGAGCAAACAGCGTCAACGAACCATGTTAGAAAAAATCAAATTTTGAGAGGTTGATGAGTAAAAGAAAAGATTTATATTTCTTTCCAGAAACTTGACTTTGAAAAAAAAGGAAGGGGAGACATCAGGAAGTTTTCTTTTGTTTTACTGCATACGTGGAGAAATTTAGATAAGAGGGACAACATCTCCCATTGTAACTGGAGAGAGGCAGAAAGAATGGCTGTGGAAACAGCTAAGTTTCTAGGTTTGGTAGCATGCAGTAAAGGAGGGCTCACCTCTTGGCTATTTTCTTTTTGGAGCTGGAGGTGAGAGCATCTGTTGAGATTGAGTGGGGATGTGGAGGCTGGAAATCTGGGCAGTGAGTGGAGATTCTTTGAAATGATTACTGTAAACAATTAAGAGAGTTGGTGATGGAAATACAAAAGGCTTCATTTTCACTATGAGAATGATTAAACCTTGCCCACAGTGGGTGTGGTTAAATGATATGTGGAAAGTTATATGTAGTTGGTAAGAAATAATTCAATAAATAGTAGCTATGATTATTATCAACATCATTGTTTTTCTTCTTTTTTGTACAACCACACTAATTCTATCTTTCGTTTGTAGCTCCACCTTCTCCTTTAAGTTTGGTCTATTTGATTTCTTTCAGTTTCCTCCTTCACTCTACTTCCAGGCCTTGGCTTTCATCTCTTCATTTTCGTTTCTCTCAAATCTGTCAGCTTGGTGACTTTAATACTGTCTTCTTAATACTGTATCTTCTAAGATGGCCTGGGCCCCAGTGTATTCTCTTCTGATTCTTTCCCTGTAGGACAGTCCCTCACCTCTCTCCTAAGCTCCTCAACAGGAAGCCAAACTACGCCAGGGGAACCAACAAAATCCATGTGCATTCTGTAGTTTACCATAGCTTATTTGCAAGTGACATTCCAACAATGACCCTGTTCCAACAGTATGCTTTTAAGAAAATAATCTAGTAGATTAGAGGATCAGGTTTAACAATTATAATAAAATAAAGCCAAACGTCTTAGATATGTTTATGGTTCCAGCATGCAAAACGAGGTCGTTATTTTGTCTTTTATATAATTGCAAAGGCCAACCCATATCTTAGGTCGATCTATTTTTAGAAACTTATATGTAACAAAACACAACTGGTATTCTTCACAGTTCTTTTTCTTCCACTGCTTGAGCTGTTATCATAGAAACTTCTGCCCATTTGTCTAGTGCTTTCAACCCCAACTTGAGCTCTTCGCTGTAGCTCATGATCTTCTCTCCATGTCCCATGTCTGGAATTCTGGGGACTTGCCTCTATATATAGTGTGTAATTTGAGAACATGGAGCAACCATCCTGCCCGTCTCAACTCCTTCTCAGTCATTATCATGGCTAAGCTCTTCCCAGTTCCTGTCCCCAGGGCCCACCCATGTCTTCTTCCCCTCTTGCCACAACCAAGTGAAGAATATGAAACTGGACACTTTATAAGTGAGTGACAGTAAAAATGCACACAATAGATGGCTTTTGAACACCATGGAGAAATTAATCTTCAACTTCAAGAAATGATAAGCTCTTCTCATTGACTAGTGGTCCAAAACAATATTTTATGAGGTTGACTGTGCATATGTCAAACTCTAAAACTCTTGCCTTGACTGCAATTTCAGGGGTTTCCATTATCTATTTCAATTTGATTATTAAGGCAGTACAGCTTCACTGTTGCTCACTGCACAGGAAATCATGTGAAAGTCTGTTAAGTTTAGAAGTACACAAGGCATGAGTTTTTGAAGCCTGGCAGGGGGCATGTGTAGACACAACAGAACATCATCAGCTTCTTTTCTCAGTGAAGTTTGTTTGAAAGAAACTGAGGATACAGGTACCAAATGGCTGAGTGATTTTTTTTCTGACCAACAGAGCTGCTCGTTAGCAACTTGAAAGGACGCCTAGATCCAAAATAGTATTAAACAAGTGTTTCTTCAATATGAGATCATTATGTTTCTCTTCTAAATCCAAATACTAATTGCAACCTTGCTGTGAGCATACAATATTAAGGCCATCATAGCCATGGCAACAGAATGCAACATGAAGTGGAATCCTATCATCTGCAGATTGTTGCTAGTGGTTTGGGCGGCAGACAGCACTTTCTTCCAGTATCTCTAATGTTCAACTCTAAAGAGGGGATTGCATTGCATACCTTTAGGCAGTTTTGCCATACACATTCTGTTATCTTTGAATGTTTTGTATATCTCTGTAATTAATTTCAATACAGGATGGCTTGTTGATCCATAGACAAAAATAAAAGCACAAATTAAAATTTCAACAGGCACTTTACAATGGCCATTTACATTTCAAAATTAAGCCCATAATAAAAACTTTTGTGTACTCATAATTGGACTGATTTTTAACACCCAATGATAAACATCTATGTAAATAGCCTCCCAAAGATTTTACACTTAAGAAAAAGTACTTTAAATGAGCTGCTTAAAGTCACCTTCTCTGCTTTGCATGGTAATTGTAATGCGAAATAATAAACAGCACAGAGCAGGAGTATAACACTTCTAGGATGATAGGGTGCCATTTATACGAAGATAATTAGGCATTTAAAACCTACCAATACCAACTGTAAAACCTACCAATTAAAAAAAACACAGTGTGCTTACAGTAAACTCATTGAAATAAATTTCCATCCCCCTTTGCTGTGCTTTCATTACAAAAATGTCCACAGCTTGTGTAGCCCCAAGGATTCTGTTTTTGTGTGTAGGAACTGAGGTGCAGATTAAGAGTTCATAACCCAGCCTATCTTTCTAGAAAAACAGAAAAAATATTTTGTAGAGGCTTGCTGGAAACATATGCACCATATGCCATTGTTAAAAAGAAAGAAAACAGTTGTGTCGGCAGAAAGATTTGTTACTATTAGGAAGACGGAGGGATGCACAGAGCTCTATATTCATTTTCTCCTAAATGATGCTGGGAAGAGCAAAGGAGACAATGGGATCTGCCATCAGCATTCGGAGGCAAATGCATTGGGCTTTGCTTTCATAGTTAATGAAACAAAATCAGCTTCTCAAGAGTGTACCTAAAAATGAACCATGAAATTCATGTGAAAGCAACAAAGAGGTCATGTAGCTCTCCCAAACATATTAACCATGGCATGCCATTTAGACTGCAAGAAAATTTTAACACTTGAATAATAAAGAAATATCTAGCAGATAGGTCAGTAGATTATTTTTACTATTATTAGTGCTGCATTCATTCATTTATTCACTCCTTTATTGAACATTTACTCATCTCCTTTGTGTTAGGCATTATACTAGATGCTTGCAATTCAGATAAGAATTCAACTCTCAAAGAAATGAAATATATATGTTAACAAGTAATTTTTGTAAAATAGGGAAAAGTTGTGAGTGAGTTGTGTACAAAGTGCAATGGAACCAGAAAGGAGAAAATGACAATCTGATGCTATAAAGGAAGATTTCATAATAATGAGCAATGTTTGAACTAAGTGTTCAAAGATAAAGCAGGCGTTTATTGGAGGATTAAGAGAATAAAACAGGTTGAGAAATCTAGGAGGGGCTTCAGAAACTGGAGACACCACGGCACTGGCACTGGATTTTGGTTCCTGCCAGCAGCTGTGCCTAGAACAGAGGGTGAGCATCCGGAGGGTGCTCAGTGTTTTCATATTTACATTTTCATTTTGTTTTACTTCTTCAATCTGGTCGACAAAGCCTTTCATACTAATTTAGGGGGTCAAATATTTAACTTACTAAATGTAAAACTCAGGAGAATTATTTCAGGCATGACTGGATTTAAGTACTTAAAAGAATCTGTCTCTATCTCTTGAATTTGCTTTCCTCAGTGTTGGTTCCATTCTGAAGGTTACACTCCAGGTATAAGCTTAGCAAACCCACCAGAAATTTGCATTTGTATAGGGGTGATTTTTCCCAAAGAAAAAACTAGAATATTGTCCCTGAATTGCTCATGAATTTCCCAGAATCATTTATTGAATAATCAAAGTTGTTTTATATCTACCAAAAATAAAGCAGGCATTGTTCTTGACTATGGAATTTGGTTGAATTCATGAATTAATTAATTCAATTAATATCTATTAGTGCTTACTGTGTGTCAGGCACATTTAAGTGATTTGTGTAGATATACTGGACACGCTATTATTTTTTTAAATCTTTGCAGCTTGTTTTATTGTCTATTGAGTCTATTTCACAATATATGGAACACATACTCCTGAGGATACTGAGGTTATTTTAGATCCAGAAATGAAAGATGTTGAATCAAGCAGTGTGAAATTTTTTCCCTTTCAGTTCTCTTTTAATCCTTCTAATTATGTCAGCAGAAAGTCTGTCTAGTACCTGTAACATCCTTCTTAAAAGGAGAGCTTCTGGTAGGCTCAATGCTAGCCAAAATTTAGTGACAGTGTTTTATTTATTTCAAAAAGCTTTTAACTAAACAACTTTTATGTAATTTTAATGCAATTCATTTATAAAATATTTTACATAAAATAATTTATTTTTATTTAATAATTTTATTCTATTAAAGAGAAAATGGCTCACTTCACAGTTCTATTACTGGTATGAAGTTTCTTTTCTTAAGTAAAGTTATTTAATTAATACATGCAAGCTGTATAAAAAGATTTGAAATAATTAATTGATCAGTGATGCATGAATAGGTGTGAAATTGTGAGGGCAATATGTAAGTAACTGAAATTTGGAATATTCCTTAACAGGGCAGGATCCCCCGCCCCATTGTACAATTTTTCATACATTTGTATGAGTATGTGTTCATTTGTTCATATGATCTTTCTAATAACTTTGTCAAATTCTATGAAGCCCCATTGATATCTTCTATACTTTAATTATATCTGTAAGTTAATATATAGATGAAAATTTCCTTTGTTATCTTCTTTTCTAGGAACATAGCTTAGTTCTTTATGCAAAATCATTTATGCACCTTGTTAAGATTCTATCTGTTTCTTCATTAAATCCCATACATTTCCCATACTTTTAAACATATATTCAGATATTTTGTAATTTTGTTTTTGTTAAAGAGAATTTTTTAAGTATATTTTTATCTAATTATTACTTATAAGAAATACAGCTCTTGTTTTTGCATACATTTGTTTCCAACCATCCTTCTAAATTATTTTGTTAGTTGGAATAGTGTTTTATTTTATTCTCACTTTATTTCTGGGCAGGCAATCTTTATTTAATATAAAATCAAATATTTTTCGTATTGGTTTCAGGTGCACAGCATAGTGGTTAGACAATCACATGCTTTACAAAGTACTTCCCCTGCTATTACCAGTACCTACCTGACACCACACATAATTACAATATTATTGACACTATTTCTTATGCTGTACTTCACATCTCCATGACTAGTTTGTAACTACCAATGTGTACTTATTAATCCCTTCACCTCTTTCACCCAGTCTCCATTCCCTTTGAAAACCACCTGTCCCCTTTCTGTGCCTGAGTCCAAGACTGAATTTAAATTGTTGGTAGAAACTTTGTTTTCAAAAGAGCCAATTTGATTGCATTTAACAGTCTCCTTAACCCTAAACTAGACTTCATATGTGGCAAAAACAAACTTAACAAATGTTTTATTTTGTTTTCTCCCAATATTTTACTTGAAAGTGCTTACAAATTGACAAAACATTTTTGTTAAAGCGAAATAATTACCACCTAGATTTAACTATAGTTAACATTTCACCATTCATATGTGGGTACATACATATGTATAGTCTTTTTTAATTGACAAATATTAATGAAATAAAATTTTTGCATAATGGCCACTCTGGAAGATTATATATCAAGAAAATAAAAGTTCTTCATTTCTAAAAAAATCAGAATTTCAAAAACTAGACTAGAATTTACAGATTATCAAATTAAAACACTTATATTTTATAGATAACCAATAGAATTCTATAGGGTTTAAATGACTCTGAGCAATACTGTGGACTCTGATTTATTTTTAAGATCCATTTGCATAGGTCATCATTTATTTATTTTGTATTAGTCTATTAGTATTAGTTAAGGAAGGGAAAAATTCTTATCTTTATTTTTTCAAATTAGCTTATTAAGTTCAATCAGTCTTTATGCTTCCTAATTTTTATTTTACTATACATTTATTAATAATTGATGAAATAAAGCAAGGAGGTTTGTCTTTGTTATACTGGCTCTGAGGTATTTGTAGACTATTGGGTTAGAGATAACATGAGTTTTTCAGAAACTCATACACTTTAAGTAGAGAATTTGGAGTTTGGAAGAACCTGTAGGAAACAGAAGAAATTTTAAGAAGTTGAAAGAGTCTCTTAAAATGAAGGGAAGATGGAAAACAGCCTCAGTGTGTCTATCAGCATAAAATTAATGGTTAAATTTAATCCAAAAATTTAAAAAGAGATAAAACATAGATAAAATAAAAATTCATTATAAAGAGAAAAATGGTCATTTATTTTCTTCCTTTTAAAAAATATACAAACACGTAGAACTTTAATTTACAGTGTAAAAAATAAATCACTGTTGAGCATGAAGGTGGGAGAAATTGACTTTCTTTCACTATGTTTCTCAATGCCACATGATTTCCTTGGCCTTTTTTTGTTTGCTATATTCAAAACAAATGCTCACTGAGAAATAAATAATAGATCAGATAAACAGAGAAGTAAATCTTCACATACAAAAAAAAAAGAACTATTTCTGCTCACCAAAACATTTGGATATTAACAATGCTTTAAATATTAAATTAGCAGACGATAATAGATTAATTCACCATGATTTACTTAAATTATTTTTACATATCTTCATCATTACACTTTAAATGAGGAAAATATAGAATAAATTTAAAGTGGTGGGTTTTATTAAATGTAAATAATAGCTCATATTTAATTGAGATCACATCTTTTATCTTTCTCTCACCAATGGCTCATTTTTATTCTTATTATCTTGTTTTCAGTACAGCATTATCACCCACTGTTTTCAATTACAGAGATGCCCATATTGATTCTACTCTTGATTTTAACTCACAACTGAAAAATTACTCATTTAGTCCTGTAAAGATGTATTCTGTAGCTAGTTTAAGTTCTTTTTAAAAATTATGTGGATTCAAAATACAGAAAGATAAAACTCATAAACAGAGCTGTTCAGTTACATGAAGCTATTGGGAAACAGACTTTAAATTATTTTAACTCAAATCACTATTAAAATGTAAAAGACAAATAGTAATCAAAAATGTCATCACCATATGGAGAAAAACTTGATGTCAGTCACAGCATTTATAAAGAACAGGTGGCGCTTAAGCAATCAAAAGCCCCTTATGGAATTATACAAATGTAACCTAAATTCCATAGATCTGTAGTAAAGTGATGTACATAAATTAGACAAAAGATCTTTCATTAACACATACATTTTAAGTTGTTTGACCATAATTTCCAAAGTTTCAGAGGGAATGAAAATATTCCCTTGCATATCACATTGTTTACTTCAACAATTTCCAAGGAAGTAATTGCATCTTTTGTTTCCTGTCGAAGACTGTGCGTATTATTTATTTTAATAAGGATCCATGTCTCTGAAACCCCATGGGTGTTTTAATGCCCACTGTCTCAAGGATCTGGCAACAGCAATGGGGGCAGATATTGGGGTCAGTGATCAGGAAGACTATCAGCTGAGTCACTGAGAGCCTGACTGGTCCACAAAGGTATCCGGCCATAGGATCTGCTAGCCAGAGAAACTATTCTGAATCCCTTCAGTCTGAGACAGGGCTGAACATGCAAATCTTAAACCAGAACCAATTTTTCTGAACTCAAATATTACACAATTTATAGGAAGCTATTTGGAGGATAAAGAAAGATATTTGGAACAAGTAAAAATAAAACCAAAACTTCAAAATGTTTTGAGGAAGAGCAGATTGATATTTTGAACTGTGCTTTTGTAGTATTCTCATAAGAAAATCTCGTTATATTTTGGCATTTCCAAATAATATTGATGGTTATGCCCACTGCTAATTGAAATAAAATTCTCATTTTGAAAAAACACCCTGGGGTTATATTTCATTTGAGGTCACCTATCTGACTTGAGGAGAGCAATTAGTGGCTGCAGATTTTCCACTGTTAATAGGTGAGCCTTGTAATTACCTACGAAAGGAAGTTCCCCTTTCCGAGTTCTTCCACATTAATCTAATTTCTGGAATTGACTGAGTAGTGCAAAATCCCAGATGGCGGACTAGAGTGCTACTGACTCAGTTTGTTTCACATTTTTATTCAGAAATCACATAAATGTCAACTTTCCACTGATTTTTTTAACATGAAAAGAAAACTCAAGGTTAAGTTTTTTGAAAAAAATAAATTGAATTTTTGTTTACTGCCCAGATATAGTAAGAAGGACTCAAGTATAAAGATCAGAACTAATCTGCTTCCATTTTTTATGCACTTTATTGCTTTTATGTCTACTTTGTTTAGGCTATGTCAAAAATATACTAGTTGCATTTGGATTACCTGATTTGTTGTTACCCTCTTTCTGATTCAATTGTTACACCCAACCAGAGATTTACAAGATGGTTGATACCACTAAAAGGTGCAGATTCAAGGTCATTTCTAACATACAAAATTACTTTAATCATACGGAAAAATTATTATTAACATTTCGACGTACTGATTCTTATAACACTTATTCTTTGCCTCTCTTCGGGTGCTTGCCGCTTTCTGTCTGGCGCAGGGTACATGTTAAGAGCTCCAACTGAACCTCTGTGAGTCCCTTGAGAAAAGGATCAGGACCTAGCTTATGTCTCTATTTGTAGGCTGTCTCATAGCACCTGGCATGAAATAAACTCAATGAATATCTATTGAATAAATAAAAGAGAGAATGAAAGAAAGTCTATTATATTAAGCCTCCTAATTTTTAAAAATTTATCAAATCAGATACAACTATTCCTTCAGTAGTGAATGGATTTGTTATTCAGTTTCTGATTTAAGGATAACATTGGATATCAGCATTTAGGATACAAATTCTTCCATCGGAAATATATTTATCCATGTTCCTGGATTTATTTAGGTAGATTCAGCTCTAATGTAATTTTTTAATCTGTAATATGAGTATACTACTTCCCACCTAATGTATTCATACTAAGTAGAGGAGATAAAGGCTGTTCCTAAATTGTATCAAGCATCTTTAAAAACTATTTATGGTGAAGGAAAGAATTGCTTTCCATTTTTTCAAAATTTCTAGGGCACACCAAGTTGCTAGAATATAAGTAAATAAATACAAAAATGTAAATATAAATTACATAAAACTAAAACAAGGAGAATTGAAGACTGTAATATGAATTCTCCTGTTGAAACATAAAATTACAAAAACAATAATTGTTGCTATTTATTTAGAGTTTATAATTATTTAGAATACACTGTGCTAAGTGCTTTATATGTAATTTCCAACTTAATCCCAAAAATCATCCTATGCTGTGGGTACTAATATTATCCCTTTTTTCCAGATACAAACACTGAAGTTTACAGAGATTGAATAATATACTCAAGAGGGACAGATGATAAGCAGCAAGGATAAGGATTCAAAGCCAGGCATATCTCACCCCAGTGCCTTCATTCTTTACTTTGCTCTATGGTCCCTATATTGGTGTGTGAGGTTGCTGAAACACAGTAGCCTGGCCAGTGGGGGGCATCATGTTCAATTAAAGATACCAATATTTATTTCCTATGTTAAATCTTCCTCCTTCTATCATCTATAAACATAGGGCAGTCAATGCCATTTGATTGCCAAATTTCAAATGAAATCTCTTTCTGGAAATGTACATTGAGGTAAGAGATTTGAATGACACCCTCTCATCCAGAGAGTGTAGATCTGGTGCTCTTGTCTAAGAAGAAAGATTTTTTTCCTTAATTTTTTTTTTTTTTATTGATTGATCTGAGAGAGAGAGAGAGAGAAAGACAAAGAAAGTTGACCCTTGCATGTGCTCTGACTGGAGATCTAACCCACAACCTTGGTGTACCTGGGTGATGATCTAACCAACTGAGCTACCCAACCACAGCAGAAAAAGGAAGAATTTAAATCCATCTACAAAATAAACTTTTTCTGGTAATCAGGGGATCTTCCCCCACTGGGTTCAAAGGGCTTCCCTGTGCTCTGTCGGGCTATTTCTAAAGCATTGTGCAATGCATAAAGGAAAGACCAAGAACACATCATTGCCTTGGAAACTGCTATGGAATTCGGCAGACTGTAGGTTGCTCAGAGCAAATGTTCTGTTGCCGCGCAGCGTCCATGCAGTAGTGATGGCTGGCCAAGTGGCGGAATGCTCATCTGCTAATCTTGATGTCAACTTAACTTGTCATCCTTGCCCTGAGGATGGGGTGGAAAGTTTGTCTTGTTTTGCTTTCTCTAAATAAGGACACTTGAATTATTTCTTTCCCAAATGTCAGTGATGAGATGCAAAGATAAGGGCTAAAGGCAAAACAGCAACTTTCCAGGGTAATTATCCATTTGGAGATGAGAATTTGCAACCTATATTTTTAATAAATGAATTCCAACAACACAGTCTTGGGAAACTATACTGCTTTTTTACAACATAATTGTGACGTTCATGTTGCATTTATAATAGCAAAAGATAAGGGGAAAAACCTTCTGGAATCAGAGAATGTCATTTACTGTGGTCCTTTCTAATGAATGTCTAGGAAAACAAATAAAACTCTGTAAAATAGGGGAAAAAATTAAGTAAGAGATGAAAGTAGGGAGTCAGTCCTTCGGAGCTGTTTCCCAAAAAGCAAATGCTACACTCTGGCCAGTTATAACCTTTTAATTTGTTTGTTGGTGGGAATACGGAAAATAAAAATAAAAGTGATCCTTTTGTGATCCTGTTTGGCTGTGACAGATTCCTTCAGTATTGCCATAGTAACTGAAAGAATTGAATTTATGAATAGACTTAGATTTCTAAGGCTTGAGTTTCCTGTCAAGAAAAGAACACAGGGTGGAGAAACAGAGGAAAGTCAAGGCAAAGGGAAAGAAAACAGATCGAGGTGTTGATTTCCCAGCTCTCTCATTTGGAGAGTGCAGGCACACACCAAGTCACGGCAATTTCACCTTATTGGACCTCCTGAGATTTTCAGGTGTTGAAATGAGTCCTCTTTCAGCAGAATATGTTTAGGCAATTTCTTCAGCACCTTTTGATGTCAAGAAGGGGGAAACGATACTCTGGATTATCAAAATTTATGCACAAGATGGGGGGGTGTAACTTCAGATATGGTTGGATAAGGACATGGAATGGAGGTGACAGTTGCAAGTGCTTTTGGCAAGTAACACACTGAGAAGTGAAATGACCCCGATTAAAGAAAAATCACCCAGCCAGTTTGTCCTACATTTTATGTGCTAAGTGTCTTGAGAAATATTTTTAAACTAACAACAATAAAACAAAGGGCGACGGAAAGTTGATAAACAGTAATCCGACATGAGTTCTGTCAGACAGAATGGAGTGGAGTTGACGACTAGGGGAGCCCAGGTCCCGGAGAAGCAGTGAGCGATTCCAGCCAGTTTCTGGCAAGAAGGAATGTGAGCTCAGGGTCGCCAGGTCTTCCTATTTTTCAAGTGAACCTGGAAGTCAGGATTTTTACATGAACTCTTCTGATATTTTAGTTATGCTCAAAAATTTTAAAATACCATTGGGCCAAACAAAATATACAAACAAAAGATACCGTATGATCTCACCTATAAGTGGAAACTAATCAACAAAATAAACAAGCAAACAAAATATAACCAGTAACACTGAAATAAAAAACAAATTGACAGTAACCAGAGGGGTGGATGGAGAGAAATAACAGGGGAAAAGGAGGGGAAGGGTCATCAAGGAACATGCATAAAGGACCCATCGACAAAGCCAAATGGGGGAAGGATTGAAGGCAGGAGGTGCAGAGGGGCGGGACTGGGGAAAGTGGTGGTGGGAAAATGTTGATTTGGGGATGATGGGATGGAGTGCGGGGCAGAGGGGGAAAGGGGAGAAAAAAATGAGACAACTGTAATAGCATAATCAATAAAATATACAAAAAAAATTTTAATACCATTAGGCCAAACAAAATATGCCTAGAAATTACATTTAGCTAATAGATGAACAGTTTCATGTCTCTAGAGCATGAGCCATTGGTAACAAGGAAGTGACCAGGGATGAGAGAGGTTCAGAAGATGGAAATAGGCAGAGGGGGTGATGTCATAAGAAGTCCAGAACAACAACCAGATTGAGAGACAGATACTACCAATCTCCAGGGCTTGAGATAGAAAGCAGACGCTTTGGGCTTCATATTTTAATATTCAGTGTTTGTGGAGTGCCTGCTCGGTGTCAGAAAGTATGCTAACCAGGAAACATCCCATACTGCTTCGTTTGCCAGTCTGACTTTCTTATTTGTGATGTAACTTTTATTAAGAAACAATAAACACATATAAGATTAGACATATTCACACATATGAAATTATATGGAGCATATGTATAAAATTTAAGGAATAGTAATAAAATGAGCCTCCATCTATCTACTTCCCAGCTTATGAAAGAGGTCATTATGAGGATGTTTGAGGTTCTTTGTGTCCTAGTTCCCAATCTCTGCCCTGCCCAGATGTAATAGCAATCCTGAATTTTGTGAAAAAAGCTCCTGTACACTTTTTTCTTTTAGTTTTTATGGTCTTGGTGTGGTTGTTTATATTTGTTTCTATATGGTTATTTCTACTTTGTTGTTTGTAGCATAACATACTATATTATGTATTATACACTATTATTATCACTGTACTATTACATGCATATGGTTAAGTTGTTTGTGGTTACTTTTTATAAGCACTTGGTTTTTCCCATATTTGAATCGTGCATAAATTGAATCATACTCTATATTTTTCTAACTTGCTTTTTAAAAAATTAAAGTAGAGTTGACATACAATAGTATATCAGTTTCAGGTGTACAAAAATAGTGGTTTGACATTTATATTCTTTACAATGTGATCACCACACTAAGTCTAGTAACCATCTGCCACCACGTCACATTATTACAACGTTATTGACTGTATTTCCTGGGCGGTACACCACCTCTCCATGGCTTATTTACTTTACTACTGGAAGCCTGTATCTCTTATTTCCCTTTCCTTTTTTCATTGGGGTCACCCATGTGCCCACCTCTACCTTCTATAACAACTATCCGTTTGTTCTCTGTTTCTGTGAGTCTGTTTTAGTTTTTTGTTTGTTCATTTACTTTGTCTTTTAAATTTTACATATTAGTGAAATCATATGGTAGTTACCTTTCTCTGTCTGACTTACTTCACTTGGCATAATACCCTCTAGGTCCATCCATGTTGCAAACGGTAAGATGTCATTCTTTTTTATTGCTGAGTAACATCCATTCTACATATATACCATATCTTCACAATTCATTCATCTACCGATGGACACTTAAAAAGCTTCTGTATTTTAGCTATTGTAAACAGTGTTGCAACCAACATAGAGGCATATATTTCTTTTCAAATGAGTGTTTTTTATTTTTATTTTATTTTTTGGATAAATACCTAGAAATGGAATTGCTATGTCATACAGTTGTTCTATTTTTAATTTTTTGGGTAATATCCGTACTGTTTTCCATAGTGGCTGCTCTATCCAAGGGCCTGTGGGATTTTCTCCATATCCTCACCCATACTTGTTATTTTTTGACTTTTTAATAATAGCCATTTTGACTGGTGTGAGTTCGTATCTCATTGTGCTTTCCATTTGCATTTCTGTTGATTAGTGGTGTCAATAATTTTCTCACATGTCTGTTGGCTATCTGTACATCTTCCTTGGAGAACTGTCTATTCATGACCTCTGCCCGTTTTTTAATCAGATTGGTTTTTTTTTTTTGATGTTGAATTGTATGTGTTCCTTATACATTTTGTGTATTAACCCCTTATTGGACATATTTGTAGATATCTTTTTTTTTTGTTTTGCTAATGGTTTTCTTCACAATGAGAAGATTTTTAGTTTAATATAGTTGAACTTCTATATTTTTGCTTTTGTTTCCCTTGCCTGAGGAGACATATCCAAAAAGATATTGCCAAGACCAATGTCAGAGGGATTACTACCTATGTTTTCTTCTAGGAGTTTTATGGTTTCAGGTCTTACATTTAAGTATTTAATCCATTGTGTGTTTGTTTGTATATGCTGTAAGAGAGTGGTCCAAATTTATTTTTTCCCAGCACCGCTTATTGAAGAGACTGTCATTTTTCCATTGTTTATTCTTGCCTCCTTTGTCATAGATTAATTGACCAGATAAATGAGGGTTTATTTCTGGGCTCTCTAATTTGTTCTATTGATCTATGTTTCTGTTTTTGTGCCAGTATCATAGTGTTTTGATTGTTATAGTTTTTGTAGTACAGTTTGAAATCAGGGAATATGATACCCTCAACTTTGTTTTTTTTTGAAGATTGCTTTGGTTATTTAAAGTCTTTTGTAGTTCTATATAAATTTTAGGATTATTTGTTCTCACCCCAAGAAGAATACCAGTGGTATGTTGATAGAAATTTCACTGAATGTATAGATTGCTTTGGGTGGTACAGACATTTTAACAATATTAATCTTTCCAATTCAGAAGCACGGCACACACTTGTGTTGCTTTGTGTCCTCTTCAGTTTCTTTCTCTAATGTCTTTTAGTTTTCATAGTGTGAGTCCTTAACACCCTTGGTCAAATTTATTGTGGGGTACTATTTTATTCTTGTTTATTTTATTATGATTTTCCCAATGTTTCCTCCTTTGCTCCTCTATCCCACTCCACCCCACCCTCATTGCCATAGACTTGATGCAATTGTAAATGGGATTGTTTTCTTAATTTCTCCTTCTGATCACCTGTTATTAGTGTATAGAAATGCCATGAATTTCTGTATATTAATTTTGTAGCCTGAAAATTTACTGAATCCGTTTATTAGTTCTAATAAATTTTTTTAATATAGTCTTTAGGGTTTTATATAGTATGATGTCACTTGCAAATGACAGTTTTACTTTTTCCTTTCCAATTTGGATGTCTTTTATTTCCTTTTCTTGTCTGAACTATCACTAGGACTTCTAATACTGTCCTGAATAACAGCGGTGAGAATGAGCATCCTTGTCTTGTTTTTCCATATTTGAATTCTATATAAATTGAATAATATTCTATATTTTTCTACCCTGACCTTTTTTTGGTCCAGCAATATTTTTTAAATTAACTTATACTGATGTTTACAGCTATATTTACTGTATTCTCATCACCATTTATTTATTCCATTGTACTGTATTTTGGAATGTGTGTATCTTTTCTACTGTTAAGAGCCATTTGGGGTGTTTCTGGTTCTTTGCTGTCATAAACTATGTTGTTATGAACATTTTCACTTATGTTTCCTGTATTAAGTTCTCCAGAGCAACAGAACCAATGGGGGGGCAGGGAGGATAAAGAGATGATAAGATGATAAATTGGCTCATGTTACTTACAGCCAAGATGGAGGCATAGGTAGATACACTTTGCCTCCTCGCACAACCAAAAGAAGGACAACAACAAATTTAAAAACAAAAATCAACCAGAACTGCCAGAAAATCGAACTGTATGGAAGTCCAACAACCAGGGAGTTAAACAAGAAACATTCATTCAGACTGGTAGGAGGGGCAGATGGGGTGAAAAGGACTCATGGCCAGGTGGCGGCTGGTGACCGGGGTGGGCAAGGCAACAGCTGGAAGATGGGGAGGTCCCACATTTGCATGCAGATAAACCAGGAGGAACAACTGGGGAGTGAGAGAGACTGTGCAACCCAGGGCTCCAGCCCAGGAAAAGAAAGCCTCTAAACCTCTACCGGTAAAAACCTGTGGGGCTTGCAACGGTGGGAGAAACTGCCAGTCTCATAGGAGAGTTTATGTGAGAGACCCACAGGGTCTTAGAATGTACACAAACCTACCCACCTAGGAATCAGCACCAGAGAGACACAATTTGCTTGAGGGTAACAGGGGAAGCACTGAGAGCAGGCCAAGAACCAAGCAAGTGCCATTGTTCCCTCTCAGACCCCTCCCCCACATATAGCACCACAAGGCAGTGATGTGGGTTGCCCCTCCCTGGTGAATACCTAAGGCTCCACCCTACACAACTTAATAGGCATGCCGAGACAAAAAAAAAAAAAATATGACCCAAACAAGAAAACAGATCAAAGCTCCAAAAATAGAACTAAACAATGAAGAGATAACTAACTTAATAGATGCAGAATTCAAAACACTGGTAATCTGGATGCCCACAGAAATGGTGGAACATGGTCGAAAAATGGAGGAACAAGTGAACGCTATGCAAAGTGAAATAAAGGAAAATATACAGGGAACCAACAGTGAAGGGAAGGAAACTGGGACTCAAATCAACAATTTGGAGCAGAAAGAAGAAAGAAACATTCCACCAGAATAGAATGAAGAAACTAGAATTCAAAAAAATGAGGAGAGGCTGAGGATCCTCTGGGACAACTTTAAGCACTCTAACATCCAAATCATAGGGGTGCCAGGAGGAGAAAAGGAAGAGCAAGAAATTGAAAACTTATTTAAAAAATAATGGAGAACTTCCCCAGTCTGGTAAAAGAAACAGGCTTCCGGGAAGTCCAGGAAGCTCAGAGAGTCCCAAAGAGGTTGTACCCAAGGAAGCACACACCAAGGCACATCACAGTTCCATTCCCCAAGATTAAAGATAAGGAGAGAATCTTAAAAGCAGCAAGAGAATAGGAGACAATTACTTACAAAGGAGTTCCCATCATACTGTCAGCTGATTTCTCAAAAGAAACATTACAGGCAAGAAGGGGCTGGCAAGAAGTATTCAAAGTCATGAAAGGCAAGGGCCTATATCCAAGAATACTCTATCTGGCAAAGCTATCATTTAGAATGGAAGGGCAGAGAAAGTGCTTCCCCAGTAGAGCAAAGTTAAAGGAGTTCATCATCACCAAGCCCTTATTAAATGAAATGTTAAAGAGACTAATCTAAGAATAAGAAGAAGATCAAAACTATGAACAGTAAAATGGCAATAAACTCACTCACAACTATCAGCAACTGAACCTAAAACAAAAACTAAGCCAAGAACTAGAAAAGGAAGAGAATCACAGAAATACAGATCACCTGGAGAGCTATCGGCAGGGATGGGGAGAAGGGAGAATGTGGGAAAAGGTACAGGGAATAAGAAGCATAAATGGTAAGTACAAAACAGATAGGGGGAGGTTAAGAATAGTATAGGAAATGGAGAAGCCAAGAACTTACATGTACTACCCATGGATATGAACTAAGTAGGGGAATGCTGGTGGGAGGTCAGGTGCAGGGTGGAGAGGAATAAAGGGGAGAAAAAAATGGGACAACTGTAATAGCATAATCAATAAAATATATGATAAAAAAAAGAAATTGGCTCATGCAAATATGGAGGGTTACAAGTTCCAAAAGCTGCAATTTGCAAGCTGGATACCTAAGACAGCCGATAAGCAGTTTTAGTCTGAAACTTGACATGCATTAGGACCCAAGAAGAGCTGCTGATGTTTCAGTTCATGTTTAAAGGCCCCAAAAGACCAATGTCTTAGCTCTAACAGACAGGCAGGAGGAGGTCCAGCCTTTTTGTTCTGTTGAGGCCTTCATCTAATTGGTTGAGGCCTACCCACATAGGCAGGAGGGTGCAATCAGCTCTACTCAGTTTACCAATTCAGATGCTGTTCTCATTCAAAAACACCCTCACAGAGATACCTAAACTAATGTTTGACCAAATATCTGGGCACCCTGTGGCCCAGTCAAGTTGACACATAAAATTAACCATCACACTTTCTGATCTACTTGTACAAGAATTATTCTAGAATATATATATACAGGAATACAATTTCAGAATCACTGAGCATGTGCATATTAAATTTCAATTTATTTTTCAAAGTGGACCAATGCACGTTTCTACTAAAAATCTCTGAGAGCTGCCATTGTGACCACATGCTTTCCAAAATTTTTATCAGCTTTTTTGACAACATGGTGGATGTGAAGTGGAATCTGACTATGGTTTTGAGAAGCATAAGTTAAGCATCCCACTAAAAAAGCAGAAAAACTAAAGCAGAATATGCCCAAAGAAAATAAAATTAAGGAAATAATAAAAAAGGTGCAGAAATCAATGTAATATTTAATAAAAGGATACGATAGAGAGGAAACAAAGCCAAAAGTTGGTTCTTTGTAAAGCTGTTCAAAATATCTTCTAGTCAACATCATACCAGTTTATGAGCAGCAGATAAGGCAAGAAAAAAACCCCTCATATTATCAAGGAAAATTACTATTATTCACATTCGATTTGATTGTCTGTATAGAAAACTTAAAAGACTCCATGGACAATTTATTAAAATAAATAAGAGAGTTTAGCAAATTTTCTATGTATAAAATTAACATATAAAAGGTAATTGTCTTTCTATAAATTATATAGAAATACCTAGAAAATATAATAAAATATGAAACTACTTAAAATAATAACAAAATTGTATACCATAATGGAATAAATATAACAAAAATGTTCAAGAATTTCAGGTAGTTAAAATTTAAATTTTATTTCAAGACAATAAAGATATGAATAATGCAGAGACACATCCTGTTCTTGGTTAGAAAGACAATATTCATTATATAGATTCAATATTATTTCAATCAGTATCTTAACAGTTTTCATGACTTGGTAAACCGATTCTACTTTATATGAACAAAGGGTCAAGAATAGCCAAACGCTTTAAAAATGATGTTATCCAGAAATCAAAACTTATTACTACAGAATGGCTAGCATATGCTCTACTCTGGCTGGTCAAAACTTGAATGTCTCCTAGATGTGTTCAAGCTCCAGCAATACTCAGGTCACAACTCCCCAATATTTATTATTTTACTGGCTTCCTGGAATCTCACCCTATGCATATGCAGTTCAGTATTTAATCATAAACTCAAAGAGGCCTCTAAGCATATTTCTGGAGCGCTCTATCTACCCAGCTGCCCTCTGGTACTCATTTCATCAAATTCCAGCTTTTCTTCATTTACCTAAACTCCAATTTCTGTCTTTTGAACTCAGAGAAACTACTGTGCTCTTCTTAGACTCCCTTTCTGTGGTGCTTCTGGGTTGAAAGCTTGGGAGGCTCCCCTTGCTTGTATCCTTCCTCTAGAGGATCTAGCCCTGTGTTGCCTGCTGTCCAGTATCTGATGAGCTGTTCAAATATATTTTGCTGTTTTCAGCTGTTTATAGCAGCAGTTTTAGCGTGGTATCAGATTGTCCATCACAACCACACTTTCATGACTCCTTCTGAAATCTGAAGATACTTTTTTCAAGCTGGTATGACAAGATGTCGCAGATAAATCTCACACAAAACTTCAGCAGTAGAGCTGACATCAGTTTTTTTCCTCTAAGGAGACCTTGTTTCTTTTATGGGAAATCGTATTTGAAGACCACACTCCAGATGCTAGAGGAAGTCATGCTACTGAGTTAATTGTGTTTCTAGATTCTTTCAGTTGACAGAGCTAGGATTTCTCTAGATCTGTATCCACGTCAACAGGTACATCTAGATACACAATAAATTCATATTATTCCTTCTTGAAACAACTCCATCAGACTTTTACTTTATACCTACACTTCTACTGTCAAAATCACCATTGTCTTTCTACTTACTAAATCCCATAGACAGTCTTCAGTCTTTTATCATTTTCAACACATCAGAAGCTTTTTGACACAGTTGATCTTTCTCCCTCCTGTTTGAAATACATTATCCTTACCTTACAGTACACATCATTTTCTCCTCTTGGATAGCCTCATATTTAATATGTACAAACTGAGACTCATGATTTCCCTTCTGAAATTTTCTCCTTCATAATCATCTTCATCTCAGTAAATAGTAACTCCATGCTTCCAGTTTCTCAAGTCAAAACACTGGAACAAGTATTGACTCTACTCTTTCTTCCAGACCCAAAATTCTATCCATCAAATCTATTCCTTTCAGCTCCGTCTTCAAAACACATCTAGGCTCTGACCACCTCTCATCACTTACATCACCACAATCCTGGTACAAGTCACCATTATTTCTCAACTGGATTATTGCTATAATCTTCCAACTTGTCTCCCGGTTTCCACATTTACCCCCTAGACCCCAGGTAAGAATAAGACCACTAAAACATAAGTCACTTTATATAGTATGACTCTAAGCTCTTTAACACCTTTATGTCTTCGCAGAATAAAAGACCAATGTTATTAGAATGGCCTACAAGATTCTGCGTCCATCACCTCCTCTGACTTTACCTTACTCTCCCCTCACTCGCTCTGCAGCAGCTACACTGTCACTCTTGTTATTTCTTGAGCAGGCCAAGGATGCTTCTATATTAGCAGTTTGTACTTGCTGTCCCCACCACCTGGAGTATGCTTTCCCCAAATATTTCCATGGCTCGTGCCCCTCCTCTTTAGGTCACCCTCTCCATCACATTTGTCACTTTCTGGGATTACATATATTTTATTTATCTATTGGTTTGTTTTATATTAGTATCACTAGAATCTTAGTTTCATAAGGGCAAGAAGATTGAATAGAATACTGCAGGAATTTAACAAACACTTTAAGGAATGAATAACAACTATTTACTGAGCACCAGCTATGTGTCAGGGTCTGTGCCACTTGCTAGTACATATACGTAACATATAATTCCTTCCCTCAAGATAAGTGGGAGGCAAATGGTCGATTTTCTTATAAAGCCTTTGACACTAGCCTAATGCTTCCATGAATCTAGTCTATAGTTATTCCTACACATTTTTAAAAGCTTTATATGTAAGTACCTTTGATACATTATAGCCCTTTGACCTTTGAGAAAAACATGCTCTAAAAATAGTCTAGAGGACCAGCTCTGAGAAAACCAAATTGGAAACTGATGCCACCTCTTTTGTGGCTTTGGGCAAATCCAAGAACCTTTCTGCTTCTGTTTCCCCAGCTGTAAAATAGGATTAATAGTTCCTGCTTCCCGGGAGTCTTTTGAGGATTCTTTCATTCATGTAGTAATATTTATTGAAAATGGTAAGTGCTAAGTAGTATTATGCCTAATTAATTAGGTCCTCGTCTCCCTGGTGTGGGTTATGGTGTCTGGCTGGTCATTAATAAAATATGCTGGAAGCTTGGCAGATTTTCCTCGCAGAACCCTCCTGATGGCTGCGTGCGCCGTGCACCCATTGGGCGTCCGGCCTTGTAGTTAAATACATACAGCTGTTTGAGTTCTACTGTGTTCATATTTATTTAGTTTTCAGACAATACAAAATTGGAAGGTGCTAAAAACACCAGTTAAGAAAAAGAAATACTACAAAGGATTCTAGGGTGGTTAGTAATAAAGCCAGGAAATAAAACTAAGACTCAATTTGGATCTGCCAGATAATGCCAATGGGAATCCTAAGATCTCCTCTGAAAAACTGGACTAGTAGTGAGATAATAGCGAAATAATAAGCAATATTATAACTAGGTGCCATGGATGACATTATAGAGGAAATTATATAAGGATATAAGATGACATCACTAATGGATGATATTTTTTATATTATTGTTTATCATATCACAAAAGCATATTTTTGAGAATATACTTATAATAAAACTGTTATCATCTGAGCTACCCAGAAAACAGAGTCTAAGTGCTCCTAATTTAAAATCAAATACAATCCCAGAAAGCAGAAATGAGACATGAGCAAAGTGAAACGCAGGAGGAGGGAAAAGCAATACTAGAATATGTTACTGACCTGATCATTGCTACATGCAATTGATGGCTCAGTGTATGGAATGACATCCTTCTGGACCTTCTAAGGAAACATAGTATGGATGCGGTCTCAGGGCTTCCATGGCATATCCATTCAAATATTCCCACCCCTCCCTGAGCCTTCTAACCTTTCCTTTCATGCTATGCCAAGGAAGAACCAGTATATTGACTTCATTCACTCTTGTCCATCACTGCATCCAAGTGTCAAGGGGTCATTCTAATAGACTATTAGGGCTGGTTCCAGAAATCCTTGACAGAATATTGAATCCTGAGTGTCTCTTGTCAATAAAATCTCTCCTCTCCAGCCTTATACCCAACCCCTTCTCATCCTCTGCTCTTCTCCTACGTCAGGACATACTGTTTTAGAGCTGGAGGGACAGACTGAAAAGACAATTTAATGCAATCTTTTACCTGATGGGAGAATTCTCCCCAAAATACTGTTTAATGACAGTCATTGAGTCACTGTTTGTATAATTCAGTGAAAAGGCATTCTTCTGATAAGAAAACCTGTTTCCTTTTCCACCGTTTTGTTAGACAATCCTTTGTATCAAGCAATAAAATTAATCCAACCATATTCTCACTTTTATCTTTTCTATTGTTGGTTTATTTAATCTCCCTTCACATATACTCCTTTGGGCATATGTCTGAAACTTTTCTTAGACTTCAATCTGCTCTCGGCCTCTCTGATACCTGATTTTTTCTTTTATATCTATGGTTCTTCTTACCAAGTCTCCTTGTCAGTTTTCCTTCCTCAGCTTGTTACTTGAATGACCACATTTCCCTGGCTCCCTCTTTGATCACCTGATTTAATCCTTCAATACATAACTATTGTGTATCCTCATATAAATCTCTGACTTCAACTACCAGCTCCCCATCCTCCATCTCTTACCCAGGACACTCAGAGGGCTCCAGCTCTGTAATTTTAATTCTCTGCTAAGTATCTTTCATTGGACGTGTCCCAAACAGAACTCATCTTCTTTTCCTTCCCAATCCATTCTGCCTGCTGTTTCGTCGTTTTGGTACACGGGACTATGAAGCAACCATCTACCCAAGCCAGAGTATTAGAAACATAATCTAGATGCTTTCTTCCCTCATTAGCCTACCTTCTATGTAAACCCCCAAGTAATTCTAAATCCTTCAAAATCTTTCTACTCAATTAGGCCAGTGCTTATCCTTCACAAACAGATTTTTAGAAGTAAATTCATTATGCCTCAGAACCTATATTTCAAGTCAATGTCCAACCTGTAGGTAGGTCTGGCCATTGATCACCTGTCTTACCATCACCCCCACATTGCTTTATACTTTGGTGAACTAACCCAGTCCTCCACTTATCCCCTGTCCTCTAAACTGTCCACAATGTCCCCTGGGACTGATTGCCACAAAGAACCCATTTCAAGATATCATCAAGCTCTTCGGGAAGTATTTCGCACATCTTCATTGTTATAGCTGATATCTACTTCTTACTAAAGAATACTCTTTTTTCCTACAATTCTCCACCTGCCCTAGAATTCTCCCTTCTTACCTACATTCCTCAAGGCTGAGAGATTCCACCACGTTCTTGATTCTTAGAACTAAACTTTGTACATAGTAAAAACTAAATAAAAACTTTGAGTAAATGGATCTACCCCTTTCACTTATTTCCACTTTCGCTGCCATAATTTGAGTGCTCATCAATTATAACTTAGATTACAAAATCACAGTTGATCCTCATTATCTGTAGATTCCACATCTGAAAATTCTCCTATTTGCTAAAATTTATTTAGAATCCCCCCAAATCAATATTTTCAGGCTTTCACAGTAACATTTAGACATTCTCAGAGTGATGAAAAATTTAAGTCACCCAGTGAGCACATTTACAGCTGAAAAAGACAGTGCTCTACTTTCTTGTTTCTGCTCTCAGTATCCTTTTGGTGATTTATTTAGTGCTACCATTTTTTGTATTTTGGTGCTTTTTTGGGGGGGGGGGTGATTCTGCTATTTAAAATGACCACAAAGTGTACTTCTGAAGTTCTGTCTAGTGTTCCCAAATGCAAGAAGGCTGTGATGTTCCTTACGGAGAAAATATGTGTTAAATAAGCTTTGTTCAGGCATGAGTTACAATGCTATTTGTCAGAGCTTTCATGTTAATGAGTCAGCAGCAGGGTACATCAGAGAAAGGAAGATGAAATTTGTTGATCTGTACATGAGGTGCTCAGAAAGTGCTAGAGTAACATCTGTAGTACATGATGAAGCTTATGGACAAGATGGAAAAGTAGCTAAATTTTGGATTCATGAGATGATAATCCTGAACTTTCCCCAGAGCCAGTGACTCAGTATTTACTAACTCATTGTTTGCCATAACTTTATAGAGCATAACTACTGCAAATTATGAGTTTGACTAAATCTCCTAACCGGTCCTAATGCCTTCAGCCCAGCCCCATTATAGCTTGAAGGATCTCTCTAAAACGAAAATCTAATCACATCATTGCCCAGTTTTAAATGTTTTAAGGCTCCACGTAGCTTCCAGGATAAAGCTCAAATTCCTTAGTGTAGAGTACAACTCAGCCTCATTTCCTGTCAACACTCCCACACACATGTCCTTCCTTCCAATTACCAGAACTACTGTTTTCACCAATCCCTTTATATTCTTTTGATTTTCCCATATATTCACACATGCTGTTCCCCCTGCTTGCCGTGTCCTTACTTCCTCCCCCTACTTCAGCTAGTCAGTGCCTATTTAACTTTCTAATCTTATCTCAAGTACACTTTTTTCTGACCCCTTTACTAACCACGCAGTCTGCTCCCGATGCCGTTTCTCTGGGCCCTGGAAATATCTCTAGCATAGCACACACTGTGATGCTTGACTTCCTTTGTCTTTCTTACTAGACTAAAAAGTCTTTCAGAGCAGGAATCAAGCCTTTTAAAAAATTTTATTTATTAATTTATCTTCTAAAGATTCTATTTATTTATGTTTAGAGAGAGGGGAAGGGAGGGAGAAAGAGAAAGAGAAAGAGAGAAACATTGATGTGAGAGAGAAACATCGACGGGTTGCCTCTAGCATGCACCCTGACCAGGCACCGAACCTGCAACCCAGGCATGTGCCCTGATTGGTGACCTTTCCGTTTGCAGAAAAACACCCAACTAACTGAGCCACACTGGTCAGGGCTAAAGTTTTTGTTTTTTTTGTGTGTTTATTTTAAAATATTTTCTTCCTAGTACCAAGGACAGTGCCTGATGTATTTTGGCATATAGCAAAAACTAAATGTATATTTGTTCAATGAATTCAGAATGAATTTAGAATGAATGAAAGAATAACTAGTTTAATGACATCTACTTTTTTCTATATTTGAAGAATTTTAAGGTTAAACATTCTAAGTTTGTACAACTTCCTCAATGGACATGTTACTGAAAACTTTTTTCATGTCTTCTCACTAAGACCCCTCTTGTGTCACAATTCAATTATTCGAAAGTTCATTTTAAATCACGGTATACCTGAAACACTGTAACTTGTATATGAGATATGGTATGAAGTGTGTAGAGTAAAATGGTCTTTTATTTCTTTTGATTAGGATATGTTAAATAGAAATAAATGAACAAATGAATGAATGCTAATTTCAGTGTTAAGACTTCTTCCTCCCCCTACTTCTTTTATCTACACACCGCTGTGCTGGATCCTACTGAGGTTGCTCTTAATTAAAATCCTTATGTCTTTTTCATATCTATCGCTGATAAACAAGTATCCTCAATACCCCGCATATTTGGAAAGATTATATTTTTCTATTTTGAATGCAGGATTTATCGTTGAGTTCCTATTTAATTTTACCCAGTTAGTTTTGGTTTATTGTTATACCTTGTACATACTTTTAAATATGAATTCTTTTATATAAAATGTTAGTTAGCCTTCTTGACTCCATGACATATGTTTTTACTCATGTCGTCGATAATAACATTAAACAGTCACAAGGACGTTGGCCTGGGTTTTATATCTGAAATTTTTCAAAGAAATTTTAGTGCTATTATTTATTTATTAGAAATGCTCCCAAACATATTATTAACTGGTCCAAATTTACACATATGATTATAACGGAGGTTGTGCAGTACATAGGAAGACCACAGGTTTAGAAGAAATCTGTTCTCATAGCCATCTCTCCCTCTACTATCTGACAACTCTGGAAAATTACTTAACCTCTCTGAGCCTCATCTGTGATTTGTAAATATTGTACCAATTCAGGGCTTTGTAAGTTTTAGAGGTAATGAACACGAAATACCTACCACAGAGTGTGTCATATAGTTTATAAATGGCTGCAATGAGAGAATTGTCAAATGCCCTTCTGAAGTCTAGATATCTACAGCATCATATTGAACTTCAATTGGTAAGCATGCCAAGGAAAGAAGGAAGGAATGTAGGAAGGAAGGAAGGGAGGGAGGGAGAGGGGGGAGGAGGAAACCTAAATGAGTTTGGCATTCAACTTATGTGACCTTAATAGAAACTTGTCTACTGATCAGTTTTTGCTACCTCAAGTAGTGCAAAGATCCCTTTTAGCATAAAAATTATAGGTTGTGACAATTTACTACTCTGCTCCAACTGATTATGGTTTAATACCCAAAAACAGTCCAGAAAAAGAAGTGAACTTTGCCCTGCATTATTAACACATGATAATAAGGGATGGTGTACATGCATTAGTCTGGTTTACTAACTTACTGATCAATAGTTGATCAGTTTTCTGAATTAGTGATCGATAGTCGACCAGTTGATCAGGGTACCCACTCTGTTTCCAGTCTGACATTAGCATATTTTTGCTCGTTTTAACATTTCCTGCTAGCATTCACCCAGTCCTTTTCCTTTCTGTTACTCCAGCTGACTGCTTTCTTTCCAGTTTTTTCCAGCTCATCCCAATTTTACCATCAGCAAACAGATACATACAATCTAGAGGAAACCACTGATTTGATCTTCTAGTTTCTCTTTGCCCACTCCACTTCTTCTTCTTTCTTTTTACTTTGCTTTTTTAGATCATTTTTAATTCCACTCTGTTCCTTCATCTTGTTCCTATCAAGATCCAAGAGGCATCTTGGCGTGTTCTGGTTTTAGCAAATCCGTATTGATTCCAAAAGGTTACCACATTCTTCTCAATGTACTTTTAAAACAACTTTTAAATGAAATTCCCTGACACTTTTCCAGGGATTATTGATGGCCACAGCATTCCCTTGTGTTTGCAATATACCATTTTCCACTTGTACAAAATCGAGACCTTTACTGATTTCCAGTCTTCTTCCATCATAACCCTTCTCCAGAAAGACTCAATGGCTGTTGCTGTGTGTCTCTGAGATCACATCTGCAAATTCCTCTAAATCCTTGGAAATAATTTTCCTGAATCTGGGGATTTGAATTTATTCAAAATCTCCCATCATCTCTTTACCTAATTTGGACGTGATTTTCCTCTTAACCATGTGTGTTCTTTTTTTTAACTTGAGGATCATTTTCCTTGACAGAGAAAGTAGAAGTGAATTAGGAGCTGAGTTGTTTTATCTTGTTATAATCTGTTAGCATAATAAGAAGAACATCAAACACTGAGCCATTTTTACCTCGTTCCTTTTTCACTCTAACATAGCTTTGAATGTTTCCCCGCTGTGGTCTTTGGCTATTTGACACACTCAAACTTATTTTGTAGTTTGGTTTTCTTGGTGAAATTCTCTTTACTTTTTTGCTTTCATTTTTAGTTGTATGTTCTTTAACTCTTTTTGTGTGTTCTTTTAAAACACAAACTAATAGCCTAAGTAGTTTCATTCAATCTCTACCTTCTTTTCATGATGTTTATATAATTTAAAATTAAATTTGATATATTTTATTTATGAGTGTGTCCCCACCCCTACCAAGCTGAAGTACAGCAGCAGGCTGACCGGTGGCGGAGCCCCCACTCTGAGCTTAAGCTGCCGCTAGAACAAGTTTTGTAAGCCAGTGTGGCAAGCCTGCTAGACGTCTATTTAGTGAGAGTCTCGGGAGTTTTGAGACAGAGAAATCCTGTGAGGAGACGGAGACAGACATCTCAGCTTGGCCTAGTAACAAAGCCTCTGATAAAACAGACGCGGTTCAAGGAAGAAAGAGTGATTTTTAGTATGATGTGGGGTGGTGGCTGTCACTTAAATGTATCCTTGTCCTTATCTAGTTCTCAGGGAGAGATAGAGTTCTTAGCGGGTGCCATCGAATATGTAAACTTGGCTCACACTCCCAATTCCATGACATGAGAAAACCCAAATCCCTTTTATGATTTTTGCCAGTACCTAGAATGGGGTCCTTTTCTGGATTCCCCAAGAAGTGTGTGTGTGTGTGTGTGTGTGTGTGTGTGTGTGTGTGTTGGGGGAGAAGTTATAGAGTCTGCAATCTACAAGCAGCTTAGAAGCCAGACTTAAGGAAATATGGGTTATTATCATAAATGTGATACCTTTGAATTCACAGCATAGTGAATCTGGTGCAGGGGAGGGGAATTTTGTTTTTTCTTTGACCTTTTTGAAAGTCTTCAAGGACAAAGATTCTCTCTACACACACACAGTCATGCACACACACATATGCTGGTGAATAAGCACATATAGTACACAGTAGTTACTTTTGGTAAATATTTCTGATTTAATAAAACCATTTCAACCTGGGACATAAATACAGATATTTAGCATTACGTTACTTGGTTGTTATGAAATTTAAAATGACATAGTTCTTTTCTCTTAAATTCCACATGATGCCCACTTGAACAAGTACCTTTCCTCTGTATTCACAATTAATTTCAGAGATGCAGTTCCTTCTTTTACTACCTCTTCTTTCTGTGAAATGACACAGCCAGCAGGCAAGTCAAGAAATTACCAGACATTCCACTTCTAGCAGAACGATTTTCCTAGCAGCTCCCTTGATACTTGAAGTCTCTCAATACCACTGCGTTTGATCTCCTCGCCAGTTATATCATGTGGGTTAGAATTATATTCAGAATCACGTAAACGAATATAACATGTTAAAATTAAATAGATTGTTATTTGTCCCTGTTTTTATTGTTATTCTTATTCAAAATATCTTCACATCATCATTTTTTGTATGTAACCCTGTAACATATTAGCTGTTCCAAAGAAAATATCCAGTTCTCTATCCTATACATTCCTGATGTATTCTTAACCAGGGAGTAAACTTCATACTGGAAGAAATGCATTATCTTCAAGGGCTTTTATTGGTCTTTGTAATTTACCCAAGTCCAAAGATGTATGTAAATGAAAGTTTGTGCTTCATCACAATCCTGACTTACCTGCCCAACAAACTTAAGACCCATCAGACCATAAGTGGCAATGTGTCCTTGGTAAAGTCTCCCTTTTATGACCTCTGAACTAGTACTAATCCTTGTATACATGTGTATTTCTATTACAAGATCATTTGCATTATTTCCTGATAACTTTGTGTTAGGCGAAAAATAGCATGTAAATAATTCTAATCTTTCCCCCATTCCTGGCTGCTAGAGATCATTGGCCCAGACAGGCCTGTTTCCTCCCTTACTCCTAAGATTCTCCCGGGCAAGTTTAAAACAGAATCAAGAGATGAAAATGTTTTGAACAAAATTTCATGGGAGTTAAAATTTCATGGGGAGAAGGAGATAAAGAAAGAGTCTGAGAGTTTGGAAGAAAAGCAGGAGTGCCTGCAATGAGGATAAAGTGGATGAGAATGGGATTTTTAAAAGATAGGTTATACCTCACTTCTTAGAGTTGGAGATACACAACTTGACTTACTTCAAAAGTACTTTTTTGGTTGTTTGACTGTTCTTCCATAACTGCTGTGAGACAGTACCACTTGCGATCATGGTTTCCATAAGGTTTCATTTTGATTAGTCATCTTTCCGATCTTTTCTGTAAGTTCCTTTCATGCAGGGGCTCATTAATTCCCATATCCCCAGTTCTTAGCCAATAATAGGTACTTAAGAAATATTTGCTGGATGGAAAACCAGAAGTGTTTTATTTAACAAATAGAGAAGTCAAGAGGTCCCCCAAATCTGTACAGTAAACCTGAAGTGCTTGAAATTTTATGATCAACATTTAATTTAAAATTTCTCCTTAACTAATGCTACTTTGTTGCTGTTAATTTTAATAGAAAATAAATCATAGGATCTTCTAATATGATCAAACATTATGTCTCAGTGAGCAATTACAACAGGAGATTTAGGGAGAGGTATATGCGACCTGATCCCAAGGCTATTTAAATATAACTGTTAAATATATCTGTCCTATGATAAACTACTGCCTCTATCCAGGAAGTGCATGTTGTCTAAATGGTCTTTGTGGCTAGGGCATTTGAAGTCCTATGCACTAAAATGTTTGGGGTTCCTCTCTCTCCAGAGATAGAATCAAAGATTTTTGACAGTACTAAACTAAAAAATGAAAGGGACAATAACCAAGTTCTGGTTTTTCCTGTGGTATATATTTGAATTTTTAAAACCTATCAGGTATAAAAGTCTTTTGCAAACTTTTTTTCTTATCTTTTTGAACTAGCTCTGTTAGGGCTCTTTCTATGAACACACAATTTTTCAAAACTAAAGAGAACAAAATGTTCATCAAAAAACTAACTTTCTAGTATCCTGTTATTAATGAAGGAATGGTGAAAGTCTGAAGTGATGGGAAACATATGCATTTGAGTTTTGGGGACTTAAATGCCTTTTCAGGCAAGGAATTTGAAATCTATAGAGTCCAAGACAAACTTTTGTCAAATGTCATTAATTATGTGTTCAGAAAAATAATCCAGACTTTTAGACTCCCATTCTAGTATTCTTTCAGCATGCCTGATATTTCAATACAATCCTAATTTTTCCAGAGCAAAATGTAATAAAAAACCTTCTGATGCTTTTTTGATGTTTTCCTTTATATATAGTGAAAGGAGAAAATATTATTCACTCAAGTATTTATTCACTCTTTATTATATATTGAGAATTATCTGAGGTCATGAAATATGCAAAAAAGAAGAAAAAAATAAAGCATCATTCCAGCCAGCTCTGAATTTATTGCACTGTTGCTATTGGTTACAGAAAAACTGTACTTGTTTAGAGGAGATAAATGATAATTATGTTACTGAAAATTAATTTTAATAATCATAAAACAAACTCATTTGTATAGCACTTTAGAGTTTACAAAAACTTAATCTCAGATTGTCTCAAGGTGGCAGAATCTGAGTGACAAAGGGAAACAGACTAATCAATTCTTATTTGTACTACAGAGCCAGTGTGAGGGAAATTATTTAAAAAATGGGTATTTTTGTAGTAAGTTACGCATGGAAAATCCTGTAGTAACAATATGAAAGGTTGTAATGTATAATAAAGTCAAATGTCAGCAAATATAAGATATTAAAATGTTAGAGTACACATCCAAAAGAGGAAAGCCTCATTATATTTTTTAAACAACTTTATTGTAGTGATGACATACAATAAATTATACATATTTAACATGATGAGGAATGTTAACTAGGCTTATAATATATTATTTCACAATATATACCAGTATTGAATTGTGTTGTACATCTGAAAATCACATATCAATTATACCTCTATTAAAAAGTAAAATGTATGATTTGATGAGTTTTGACACATATATAAAACATATATCTGTAAAAATGTCACCATAATCAAGATAATGAACATATCTATCATCCCTCAAAGTTTCCTCGTGTTTCATTGTAGTCTTTTCCTTTTGCCCCTTCCCAACCCACCCCTCTTTTCCCAGACAACTGCTGATTGGTGTTCTGTCCTATAGATTATTTTGCTTTTCTATGATTTCATGTAAATATGCAACTACACACTATGTATTTTATTTCTCTAGTTCATTTTACTCAGCATAATGAATTTGAGATTTACCCATGTTGTAGATTGTATCAGTAGTTCATGCCTTTTTATTGTTGAGTAGTATTTTGTAGGATGGATATAAGTTTGTTTATTCCTTCACCTGTTGATGAACTTTTGGATAGCTTCCAGATTTCAGCTATGACAGTGCTGTTTGAACATTTCCATTTGCCTGTATAGGGATGTATTCTTTTATTTCTTTTGGGTAAATATCTAGGGGTGAAATGGCTGGCTTAACTTTTTAAGACACTGCCAATATGTTTTCAAAAGGGATAGTATCATTTTACATTTTCACCACCATCACATGAGAATATCAGTTCCTTCACATCCTCATCAATGCTTGGTTTGGCCAGTCTTTTTAACCTTAACCATTGTAATAAGTATATAACAGTATCTCACTGTGATTTTAATTTGTGTTTTTCTAAGAACTAATGGTATGAGTGTTTTTTTTCTTCTGTTTATTTGCCATCTGTATATCTTCTTTGGTGAAATGTATGTTTAAATCTTTTGTCTATTTTTATTGTTTTTTCTCTTAATATTGACATCAATTCTCTACATATTCTGGACACAAGTTTTTTGTTAGAGAAAATATCTGAAAATATTTTCTACTAGTCTCTGCCTCATCTTTTTATTCTTTATCCAGTAGCTTTCAAAGAACAAATATTTTAAATTTTGATATAGTCCAATTTATCAATGTGTTCTTTTACTGATTATGCTTTTGAGGTCAGATCCAAGAAATAGTTGCCTAACCCCACAATGCAAAGGTTTTGCCCTATGTTTTCTTGTACCTGTTTAATACTTTTAGATATTACAGTTAGGTACATAATCCATTGTGAGTTAATCTTTGTATATTGTGCAGAAAATCTCACTTTAATATCAGACAACTTTTCCAATTCAGCATAGGCTGCCAAGAAGAGTTGTGGAAACTGTTCTGTTGGAGTAATTTTCAGTAAAATTGGTAAAAGCATTAAGAAATTGACTAAAGAAACAGCACTGACATGCTCAGAAAATGGTACCAACTGGTGTGCTTTTTATTATGCCATTTGCCTACTTTCTGATTCTTTGCCTGCTTTTATGAAAAAATTTTGATCTATCAAGGAAACTAAAATCCCTAAAATTCACAAGTTGATTAATTTCACATAATTTAAGGCTATTAGATATTGTTTTCATGCATGTTCCAACTGCTCCTCATTTTATTCCTTTGAAAATACAAAAGGCATAGGTTTCTCTCCAATCCTCTAAAAAAATTCCAAGTATCTCCTTTGAGTAGCCTATCTCTTCTATTTTTGTGACACTCTAATTGATATCTGGGGTGATATGTAAGAGACTTCTTTGAATTCATTTACTTCATTTTACAAGGAGAAGATTCTCTTGAGTACTAGCCTTTATATTGGGTTTTAGCTGGGAGATGGTATCTTTTCAAAAAATGATAACTTCCTGTCATATCCATTGTTCCACATAGATTTCTTCTTTGTAGTTTAATCTTTATAATTAAAAATTTAACTAGGTGAAAGATAGGATACCAGAGTTCTATTTAGAATAATGACTAATGTCGTCTTATTCAAAATTGGGGTCCTAACCCCTAGGAAGTTCTAGAGAGATTTTGGGAGGTATGGAAATTTCCAGAAACCTAAGTTTTGTGGAGCATTTAGCTACCTTGCATGTAGCCACAGAGTTACGTGCACTTGGGAAAAAGATGGCTCTCCCCTCTCTAGAGTCTCTACCTGCCCTTCACTCTTCTCTGCCTTGAACATACCTTAAAATACAGATACTCGTCTTGGAATTGAGACATTCAGTTTTGTTCTAATTAATACTTATACTTGCAAAATGAATTGTTTGATTTTTGTGTGAGAAATATAACATAAAATGAAATATGGATTAGAGGACATTTTAGGGGGAAGGTTAAATATATATGTATACATATTATTTATAGATATCCAGGATTGGCAAATTAGCATCAAGAAATTATTTGTTCAATTGAATTAATTTGCCAAATTAAAATTTATTTAATTTCGGTCGAGGTTTTGCTGATAAACCCAGTGTATCCCTTATCCACTATGCCTCTTTGTTCCCTCACTTCAGGGATAGTACAAAGGCAGAAAGTCCACCTTGGCTGCTATTTCTTCAAAACTTTTTCACAGCAGCCAATATAATACCTTTGGCAGAGGCTGCTAGATGCTACCCAATGTCTATTCCCCCTTTTTTGTTAGTAACAGAAGCTCAGGGTTTTGAGCAAAGTATATCCAACCAGAAGATTAAATTTTCCAACCTTTTTGTAGCTGGGTACATGTACATGGTTAACTTCTGGCCAATTAGATATGAGCATATTTGTTTTGTGAGGTTTCTGAGTGAGCAGTTTAGAAATCATTTGCCTTTTCTTTTTTGAGAGATCAATAAGCTAATTTATTTAAATCTCTGTGGAGTTTTCTGTTATTTGCAGCTGACCATCATCCTAACTTGATAACAATATGACATTATAATTACAAGCAGATTCTAAAAGATTATACACAGGTAAAAACAGCATCTCAGCATGTTCAGGGACATCCCTGAAAACCCTCTTCAATCTGAAGTTTTTAATTTAAACTTTGAGCATCTCAGTTTCTGTTGAGAGTCAACCAGGAAGGAAGTAGAGATGCTCTTTGACTTACAATGGGGTTTCATCCTGATAAACGAATTATAAGTTGAAAATGTTGTAAGTTAAAGATGTATTTAATATTCCTCCCCTACCAAACATCAAAGATTAACCTAGCCTACCTTAAATGTATTCAGAACATTTACATCAGCCTACAGCTTGGCAATTACCCTGAGTTTCATCTTGAAAGTAATTGCCTTCTTCTTCTCACCAGAAGTAGGAGACAGGGATGGGTGTTCTGTAGACATCATGGGATGCAAAAACACGAAACACAACATCCAAAGAAAGCTGGCAGCACAGCACACCACCCAGCAGTTGTTTGCCCTCGTGATCACATGGCTGACTGGGAGCAGCCCCGCTGCTGCTGCCTACCATGGCAGGAGTGCTGCATAGTGCTAGCCTGGGGAAAGATCAAACTTCAAAGTCTAAAGAACAATTTCTGTTGAACGTATATTGCTTTTGCACCATCATGAAGTAAAAGACTTGTAAGTTGAACCATCATCATAAGCTGGAACTGCTTGTATTGTTCTAAGGAGGGTCTGTACAACTCTTTAACATGTTTCTTTCATATATAAATATATCGCAATATGATTTTCTACTCTGTTTTTTTCTTCTTAAAAGATGAGAAAACACTTGATGCTTTTATTATTTTTATCGAGTGGGCATAGCATTATCTACCTAATCATTCACATACACTGTTAGTTATTTTGGTTTTTAACTGATGATGTGATAGAGCAACAGGAAAACTAGGGTGTATAATTCTACTGAAGTTGTGACTCGCATAGTTTTGTCCCAGACCTGTGTACAATTAGAGAGGCACAATCTAATAGGCAAAGAAAACTGTGGAGGGTTTTCCAGATTCACTGTCCCCTGAGTAATGTAGCAGAGTGGTAAGTTGGCAGTAATTAGAGTCGAACTACAACACAGTCTTCATCTCTATGTTGAGGGGTGAAAAGGAGTTCTTCCTAATTAATTAAGAAAGTCTTCATACTAGAATTTGAAGGAAACAATGAAACTAATTATTCACAACAACCTAAGAGACTTACTGAGGTTAATTCATATTTCATGAAATATGAAGGCAAATTGGATGGGGAATTTCCTATCCAAAATGATATAATATCTTTTTTTAAATATGCTATTCTGACTTCTGGTCAAGATGGAGGCATAGGTAAACATGGCTTGTCTCCTCACACAACCATAGAAATAATTGCAACCAGACTACAAAACAAATATCACTGAGAATTGTCAGAAAATCGAGCTGTACTAAAGTTTGACAACCAAGGAATTAAAAAAGCCACATTCATCCAGGTGGGTACGAGGGTTGAAGAGGTGAAGAGATGCAGAGACATGGAATGGGCAGTACCACACCCATCTGTGGTGGATAAAAATTGGAAGGAATACCTCAGGAGCAAGAGATCCAAGACTTACCCTAGACCACACAGACCAGGGTTCTAGAGCTGGAAAGATAAGTCCCCAAAACTTCTGGCTGTAAAAACCAGTGAGGGTTAGGGCAACAGAAGAAAAGGATTCTCAGGAGTCTCTCTCAAAGGGCTTGCAACAGACTTAGGACTTACACAGACTCACTCCCTCTGGGCTATAGCCCAGGACAACAGCTGGAAGGGCATCAGTGGCATACAGGGAAAAACTGAAGTGTCTGACATCATGGTCAGTGCTGGGTGACAGCTTCTGCCTGGGCAAAACTCCAGAGGCCAGGCAGCAGCACTTTTCCCTTTCTGAGCCCTTCCTGACACAGAGCCTCAGAGCAGTGACATGGGTTGCCCTGCCCTGGTGATTAACTAAGGTTCTGTCCTATCCAAATTACTGGTGCAATTTTCTACTATAGGCCACACTCCTAAGACAAGGAGTCAAAGCAACTCTACCTAAGGCAAAGGAAAAAACACAGGGAGGCTGCCAAAATGAGGAGACAAAGAAATATGACCCAATATGAAAAGAACAGAACAAAAGTCCAGATAAAGAGCTAAACAAAATAGAAATAAGCAATCTCTCTGATGCAGATTCAAAACACTGGTTGTTAGGATACTCAAGGAGCTCACTGAGTACTTCAACAGCATAAAAAAAAAACAACAACAACAAAAAGAACCCAGGCAGAAATGAAGGTTACACTAAGTGAAACAAAGAAAAATTTACAGAAACAACAGATGAGGTTGAGAATCAAATCAATGATTTGGAACACAAGGAAGGAAAAAACATTCAATCGGAACATCAGGAAGAAAAAAGAATTAAAACAAACAACAACAACAAAAAAGGATAAGCTAAGGAGCCTCTGGGACATCTTCAAATGAACCAACATTCAAATCATAGGGGTACCAGAAGGAGAAGACGAAGAGTAAGAAATTGAAAACTTATATGAAAAAGTAATTAAGAAAACTTCCTGAATTTGGTGAAGGAAATAGACATACAAGTCCAGGAAGCAAAGAAAGTCTCAAACAAGATAGACCCAGGGAGGACCACACTAATACACATCATATTTAAAATGCCAAAGGTTAAAGATAAAGAGAGAATCTTAAGAGCGGCAAGAGAAAGGCAGGTAGTTACCTACAAAGGAGTTCCCGTGAGACTGCCAGCTGATTTCTCAAAAGAAACTTTGCAGGCTAGAAGGGACTGGCAAGAAGTATTCAAAGTGATGAAAAGCAAGGTACTACAACCTAGATTACTCTACCCAGCAAAGCTATCATTTAGAATGGAAGGGCAGATAAAGTGCTTCCCAGATAAGGTAAAGCTAAGGGAGTTCATCACAGCAAGCCATATTACATGAAATGTTACAGGGACTTATTTAAGAAAAAAAAGGCCAAAACTATAAATATTAAAATGGCAATCAATTCACAACTATGAACAATTGAATCTGAAAAACGAACTAAGAAAACAAGCAGAACAGGAATAGAATCATTGATATGGAAGTCATTGGATGGTTATCAGTTGGGAGGGGGAAGGGGAGGGTGCAGGAAAGATTCTGGGATTAAGAAGCACAAATTGGTAGGTACAAAATGGAGGGGGTGTTAAGAAGAGTATGGGAAATGGATTAGCCTAAGAACATGTATGCATGATCCATGGATGCAAACAAAGGATAGGGATTGCTGGAGGGAATGGGGTGTACCAAATGGAGGGGGGCAAAGGGAAAAAAACTGGGACAATTGTAAAAGTGTAATCAATAAAATGTATTTAAAAATATGCTATTCTTCTTGAAAGAAGGTTCTTCATAGATATTTGCAATAGTCAAGACCTCAGAATAAATGGCTCCTGTTGGTCACCAGCATGTGAAGCACAGCATGACATTGTTTTTCTCAACCAAATACTGGGTTGGCCCAAAAGTTCATTTTGTTTTTCTATAAGATGGCCCTGGTAGTGCTTAGGTGTCTTTAACTTCATTCAGAACAATTTTGTTAGATTATACTGTGATAGCTGTCATATCAGTGTGCATTAATACAAAAAAACTTACCAAAATTGGTGAATTTTGTGTAGCCATTTTAGCACTGAAGATGGAAGAAAATACGCAACGTTCGGCATACTATACTCTATTATTTCAAGAAAGATAAAAAGGCAACTGAAATGCAAGGAAGAAAAATTGTGCCATGTATTTGTACTGTGACTGATAAAACATATCAAAAATGGTTTGCAAAGTTTCATGCTGGAGGTTTCTTGCTGGATGATGCTCCACATTTGGGTAAAGCAGTTGAAATTGGTAGCAATCAAATCAAGACTTTAATTAAGAACAATCAACTTTATACCATGTGGGAGGTAGCCGACATATTCAAAATATCCAAATTAAGAAAGTTATTGATGAAAATGAAAAATGTGTCTTTTATTTTATGCAGAAACCATATGGACTTTTTGGCCAACCCAATATCTCATATTTTATGAATTCTACTATTCCTTCCCTAAAGCTTTGGTTTTCCAACTATTCACTCATTATTTTTCACTAAAATCATCAAACTGGGAGTTTTATTTTCATATTTTCTACTGCTCTTACATGATCCTGAAAAAGTAAGTCAAATTGCTAGTGCCTCAGTTTACATTTATCTAGTATGTATATAAAAAGAACTATTTTATGATTGTAATAACAGCTGGCTCTTATGATCCATAGAAACAAACTTTTAAACTCTTGGTGAAATGCATCATAAACTGCAAAACATACTTGATCTTCTGTTATTATTGATGAAATGAGAGCAGATTCAAAATCACAAACTGTAATTTGTTTCAGGAATGGCAAGTGAGGCATCTATATTGTACATTAAAGGCTATTATTCAAGAGACATACAAAGTAAATCTTGTGTGAGCTGAGTCGATTTTTGTCTTACCACACAAAAAGGTAGCTGGATAAAGAAGATGACCCTTGTTAAAAGGAAAAAAATTCTTCAATACCTTCAATACCTGGTGTTCACTGCCAGTGGGTATTCTGGTATTGGTTCTTAGAAAGAAGCAGGAATCTTATTGTCATTTCTTCTAGCTTTAATGATGAAATTTACTTTCAAGTTTGTGTTTAGTCTCAGGCTATAAAAGTTCAGTACCTCCCCAGCACTTGATTCTGGGTCATTTCTTGGAGACCCTCACTATATTCTGAGACAAAATAAGTGGCTATAGATAAAAAAAAGAAATAAGTAGCTATAGATAAAGAAAAAAAAACCTCTAAGCTTCAGCACTGAGAGACTCAGTGATGAAACTGGTGCAAGAGCAAGGCTGTTAATAGCAACTAAATTGAATTTGAATTTCAGGAGATTTGTCTCCACCCTGACTCTCAAGGCTTTGCTCTGACTAAGATTAAAGCTCTATCTGTTTAAATAGACAGAAGCTATACTGTTATAGAGGATGGGGGAGAGAGCAATAAATTATAAATTATGGAAGCACAAATAGACATGCAAAAGCAATCAGGGACTTTGATGGAATGCTATAATTTATAAACCATTCTGAGATATTAAGTCTACATTATTCTTAAGAATTTTAGCAAGAGATTACAGTTGAGTTGACCCAGCTTATTAGTAGTTGAAGGCAAATAAATATCCTTAGTCAGATAAAACATTCATGACTCTGGATGACTCTGTTTCGGTAAAGAGAATGGATTGTTTACTTTGCAAAATTTTGCCCACGAAGGACTAAATGAAGGAACCCTCAGAATGTATAATTTAAAGATCTTTCATAAGACCTTTAGGATATCAAATATGACTTCTCATCAGGAAAACATTGGTGAACACTACTTAGTACGCTGCACCTTTTCTCTCAAGCCCTCTTTTCTCCCTGTGGCAAATTGTGAAATTAATATAGCAACAACTGACTCACCTATCTTGTGAGAGTCCAGCATGTGTTGCTTCATTCATATATGCATTCATTCATTTAAAGGGTGATTTTGTATTCATTTAATTAAAGTAATACTTTATTAAATGCCTGACACAATACAAAGGGCTGGAAATACACACAAAAGCAAAATCTCTTCCCTCAAGGGACTTCCAGTCTGTTGAATGGAAGGCCAAGTTTTTAACTCAGCTGTTCCAGAAGTCCCCCCAAAGGTTAGTGATGTTTCTAGTTTATCTTTCAACCATACAGATCTGGAATTAACACTCAGACTGCTTTCTGCAGTATAGGAGTAGCTTTTGGCTAGGTCTTCGCTCATCTCACTTTGAAGGCAGTCAGGCTGCGAGGAAAGAGGCCCTTCTCTCTTCCTTCATCTCCACCCTTACCCCTAATGCCACTACCTCTAACGGGTAGAGTTTGGGTACTTGTGCTTGTTCTCATAAGAATTTAGAAAATGAAAAATGGCTTCTCTTTAGGAAATGATGGGAATCTCTGTTATAGATACTATTTTCTCTTGCCCGTCCTCACTGGTTTTTTGTTTGTTTGTTTTTTGTTTTGGATGAACTTTGGCAAATGAGCTACATGTAGTAGGGAGAAATTACAATGATTAAATCTCAAACAATAGAGATAATTTAAAGTTATTATGTGAAGGCAGGTAAAGGTAGCTCATTAAAATCTTAACAATTGTATTTGTATAAGAAGTAGAAAATAGTTTTGAGTCAGGCAATGGAGTAATTCTTAATTGGATCTTTGTGACACAATACTACATCTTGTCTAAAACTAGAAAATAACTTTAGACATTGTTTCCATTGTGATTTCAAGATTTGGACATGATAACAAAATACAACTTTAAGTGCTCTAGGAATCATACGACTAAACCACGACTTGGGAAATCTTTTGGGTATTTAGTTAAACTTCAGTGTGAACATTACCTTCCTAGTACAGGTTGGAACATAAGTAATTGGCAAACCATGACAATAATAAGACTATTAATCAGATTTGGGATTTTGACAATAAAATATATTATTTTAAATTTAGATAAGTAATGAAAAACACATACATATATAAAAAATTAAAATATACAGAAGTATTTGGATTAAAAATCAAAGACCTCCATCACTTCTATTCCAGATTATCCCATTCCCCACCCCCTGGTCATTTCTCATTTCCTTTCCCAAGAGGGAACTTCTAGAGTATATCCTTTTTATGGCATTTATATACATGTATAAATAAGCAATGGTTGTGTTTCTAATAAATGAGATTGCATCATTCTACAATTTGATTTTTTCACTTACTAATATGTCTAACAGATTGCAAATGTTAAAATATATACTGAGGTCTATCCAGAAAAAGTCCAGCCACTGTTAATATAATGAGAGCAGTTTGTGCGACACCAATGTAACTTGGCAGCCAAGGAGAGTGGACTGGAGTGAGCATGCAGGAACAATGATGACTTGGTAGTACTGGTCAGTGGGGGCAGTAGAACATGTGTAGTGTGTGGCCATCACATTCAAAATGACTGAGCCAGTAGAGCAACAAATCTGCACCAAATTTTGAGTAAGCTTGAACATTACTTTGTGTCAACTATTCAAATTATTCAGAAGGCCAGAGCTATGGGTAACTGGTGATTGGCAGCTTCAACATGACAACATGCCTGCTTCTGCATCACGTCTCATAGAGAATTTGTTTGCAAAACATCAAAACACCCTGGTGACTGAGCTCCCCTGCAGCCCAGATTAGGTGCTCTTTGACTTCTGGCTTTTCCCAAAACTAAAATCACCTTTGAAAGGAAAGAGATTTCAGACCATGAATGAGATTCAGGAAAATACAACAGGGCAGCTGATGGCGATATGGAGAACAGTGTGAGGTCCCAAGGTGCCTACTTTGAAGGGACTGAGGCATCGTTGTCCTATGTACAATGTTTCTTGTATCTTGTATCTTCTTCAATAAATGCCTTTGTTTTTCATAGTACATGGTTGGATGCTTTCTGGACACATCTTGGATTCTTAGATTCTTGCTAACCAATGCATTTTATTCAGCATAGATACATCATAGTCTACTTAATGATTCTTCTTAATATGAATATTTGTGCAGTTTGTTGTTTTTCACTATTATAAGCTAATGCTGAAATAAATACCTTTACATATCCATATCTGAGGACATATATATGTATTTTTATAAGGTAAATTTTAAAATTGAATACTTAGATTAATATCATTAAAAATCTACCCAAAATTCCATACCAATTTAACTATAATGTATGTATGTTAGTGTTCATTGCTATTTTTATCAAAATTAGGTAGTAAATTTTTAAAACACTCTGGAGATTTTACAAATATATACACACATACATATGAGTGTGTGTGCGTATATATAATTGTTCTACTTGAATTTTTACAATTACTAATTATGGTTTAGTTTTACATTATATAAATATATGTTTTTGTCTTTATACACATACATATATTCTGATTTACTTACATATGTTCTTTTGTCATTTTTATACTAGACTGTTTTTTTTCAATTGATCATTAATTTTAACCCTTTGTGGGTTATATAGTTTTGTCATGTTTTCTTATTCTGTCACATATCTTTTTTCTTGAAGTATGGTGTTAGGGTAAGAAAATATTGTAACATTTTTATATAACCAAATCTGTGATTATTTTATGGTCTCTAAATCTGGGCTTTGCCTATGAAGTTTTCAGCACACTAAGATGATAGAACATTTTCTCTTCCATATTCTTCTAATAATCTCATTGATTACTGTTTTACTTTCTTTGTTAAATTCCCTTGTAATTTATTTTCATGTTTTTTGTTATGTAGGAATCTAACTTAATTATTTTATATAAATTTCCAATTTCCACATACTATCAACTATAAGATAATTTCTTCTCATTTCTAACACAACCATTTCTAAATGTCTGTGTACGTGCGTTTCTTTATGACCTTTCTATTCCATCGAATAGATGAGTGTTCATCACTTTGCCCAAACCATGGCACTTAAATTTCTATATTTTATAACTTTGTATGGTACATAATAGGACGAATTCCCAGCATTGATTTTTTTCCTTTCCTTAAAAGTTCCTTGGTAATTCTTGTATATCACCTATTCTTTGTGAATTTTGGAATCGGTTTGTCAAATACTATAACAAATTCTCTTATACTTTTTGCATTCTTTTTAGTCAGTATTAGTTATGATCACTGAAATGTGAATTTCAACATTAAAAATATTTTTAAAAAATCATTTATACCTTAAAATAACTTAAAATGTTGTCGGAGAAACTAATGATTTCGACAAACTCTTCATGAACAGTTTCCTAATAAGGTCAAGAAAAACATTTGTCACTTGCCTCAAGATCACTTAAAACACTGGAAATATTTTCAGTGGTTCAGTAGAAGTCATTTTTAAAAGCATTGCAAAATCATCTTTAAATAGTCCTTCCACTTGGGGATTTTTAAATTGATGAAATGACGTCATCAATATAATTTCTCAAATATTATAATGTGTCAAGTCAGTGGGATGTCTAAATGAATTTAAATCATTTATTTTTAATTTAAGTCAATAATAAAACAACATATCAGCTGTGTGTTTGTTAATTGTATTTTTCTTGAAGTTGTTGAATAGGAGACTATCTACTCCTACATGAAGCCGTGAAACAATATATGGTCTTTTTTTAACTATAAGCAATAAGATAATTTAATAAGGTAGAATGGGGGAGATAGTACCCAGAAGTGTCCAACAATTGGCAATAGAACATTTAAATAAATTATGGTAGATCCATAGAATATGATCTCATTATGCTTTTAAAAAATGAGGATACTCTGTATTCTGACATGGTAATATTTCTAAGATATATCATTAAATTTAAAAAGCAAGTTGCACGACAATGTATACAGTGTGCCTTCTTTGTGTAATGGAGCATATTTGGATTCATGGAGCATAAATAAGCATATTTCTGTAAGGGAGCTCGAATAATAACAAGAAACTCTGAAAGTTTTTGCCCTTGGACAGGGAGAGTAGAGGTTGGAAGTTGAGAGTGGGCAGTGTGGGGGCAAGGCTTTTTACTGAACACGTCACTGAGTTTTGAATCACGTAAGTTTAATACCTATTTAAAGACTTGCAACTAGTACAAAATAAAAAACAAACAAACCTCAGGCATGAGAGCAAGTCCAGCGAGGTAACTGGGAATTTGGGCTTGGCATTGGGCAGACCTGTGTCTAATCCCATGCCTTCACCTACCAGTCTTCAGAGTTTAGGAAAGCCATGGATTCCCTGAGTTACCATTTCCTCTTTTGTGATGTGGAAATGACAATCCTCAAAATAACCTTTTGATTTTTAATGTTTTTTTATTTTTAATGTTTTAATGTTTGTAATGTGATTAACACAGTGTTTTATATAAAATTAGCATTTGGTATTTTATATTTACTTATATACAAACACATATAAATACATACATATATTCATCTAATCATTAACATATACACCTGTGTATATAACTATACTGTATATGATTAATACATTGTACTGATATTATCAAATGATCTGTTTGTGTCTTTATCTCTCTGCATCCACTCTTACTGCCCCCCTTCCCAGAACATAGGTAGCTATAATGTATTCATATTTTTATCTCTAGTACAACACATTGTAGTTGCTCAAGAAATATTAGTTAAATTGAAGAACTAAGCATAGCCAGTTCTTAAGACCCCCTGAACAGAGGGGGAAAACCAGCAAGAACATCCTGAAAATACACGGTTTTAATGTGTCAGCACTCTGCCACTATTTGGCACGCCCAAAGCCTCTTCACGCTGTGCTTTAAAGGCAATGGAGAGGCAGAAAATTCCAAGATGACTCGTTCCCTCATATCATACATGTTAAATTATGCATTATGGATCCAGATAATAATTATAATGTTTTTGGCCCCAAGTACCCCCATATAGCCTAATAACTACACACTCTATCCCCACTGAAAACCACACACACATATGTATGTATATTTTAAATAGACAAAACTTTACAGATGGACATATACATATATGCATATATCGACACACAAATATATGTTTTGCCACATGCACATGCATACATTGGAAAGAGTAGAGCCAACAAACAAAATAAACAAGGAAAAATAAAATTAAAAGATGAAGATACATACAGGAAACTTTGAGGAAGGGTCCACGGGTTCAGAGTGAAAGAGAGCACGGAAGAGGATGAACACACATGGAAAAGGTAGGGAGTGGTGGCAAGGAACCTGTAGAGCAGTGGAATCATTTAATGCAAAATGCAGCTGCATCAGCAAGTTTGTATCTGACCTAGATTGTCTTAGCCTTCTCACCTTCCAAAGTGAAATGCGGAGGGAGGATTTTGAGAAGGTACATGTAGTTTTCTAAAATTACATCTGTAATGAGCTCAATAAGGTTATGAGAACTTCTTCATTTGGCTAAGAATGAATTATATGTTTGCTCTAAATAGGTATACATACCAAATAAGAAACGGAGTTGTTTTAGAACATTGTTCTGTGCATATATGCTGGCAGAAAAACAATGCACTTCTTGAGAAGGGAGCATAATGTACAGCACCTAATGTCAGAAAATCATATCAAAATTTTCTCACTTCCAAATGATTTTTCTTATTAAGAGAAAAAAATTGGTGCTATTGAATTTGCGCATAATATAAAAAGGGACATATAGCTGGCAAATAATGATATTATTTGAGTGATATTACATTTAGCTCACTATTTATCTACATGCTAGAACTTCATTTTGCATACTTATGAATTGAGTATTTTTCTGAGTGAATGAAGCCAGATCTATAGACAGTCATTCTGGAGAATACTGTGATTCTGGGATAACATGCTGTGGTTAATGTTACTCCTGATATATCCATTAAAGGTTAAACATCATAAAAACGAGACATCCTATTTAAGAGGCAGCCTTTAGCTAAACACCAACTTTTATCTTCTTAAAAAAACCTTTTATTGATATGGCAACTTGTATAAGAAATTAATGAAATGATGAATGGAAACCATCGGCCCTCCTTTCTCTCATAATTAGTGTAAATATGGTGAAAATATATATTTCTACCAGATGTGATCAATAGAACCAAGAACATAAACATCAGCAACAGCTTCTAGAGGGTGAAAGAAGAAGTGACGTTCGCAGGCACAGTTATGCAGCCCACGGGGAAACGGTGCTTCCGGTGGCCGTCAGTAAATGCTGAATGCCTTATGGTAAAACACAGCCCAGCCTGGGTCATTCTGCTGAGGGCAAAGCGGACATGCCCAAATATGGGGTCATCTGTTGCTAATGTCAAACTTAGAAAATTTTGGAATTACTAAAGGAGTGACTTGATACATTGTCCCTCGGATGAATTATTCCTAAAACAATTTCTCCCACCAAGGCTTTTGACATACACTGGGCATGACAGTTATTCTATCAAGAACCTGAAATACTGGTACCCTAATTGCTTTGGGACAGCAAATAAGCAGGCCATTAAATTAATATTCTTTTATAAAAATCAGAAAGTGTAACTGGATTTATTCTTACCTGAATAAAAAGGTACCTCACTCATACATGTAGCCAATGTAAGAACTTACCTCAGGAAGCACTCACCAGAGACCATGGCACTCCATTGGGAGCACACAGCCAGGATTACTGAGCTTGAGAAATGTTGAACAAGCACGTGGTCCCAGGCATCCCATCCCTCTAAGCCATATGCTATTCTCAGTAATCCTTGAAAGAGTCTTTGAAGCATGGCCCCTGCTATGCCACCAGACAATAATTGTGGACAGAAGCTTACAGCACTAAATAAATTAACCTGCTACATTGAGTCTTGCATATTCACCTCCAATGGATTAGAGACTCTTAGATACTTGTTATAACCCTTCTTCTTGATAATAAGGACATATTAGACTTATTCATCTCTCTTTTAATAGCATTTCTGGTTAATTCTCCACCTAAAAATGGATATTCATGTTATGTGCTATGGCAAATATTAGGTTCAAGTAAAATCCATTAACACAGAAAGAAAAATGAAGGAGGTTAAAATGCCTTTTCAGAGACTTAACACTTTTCTTTGTATACTCCTCTGACTTCTTGTTTCTTGCCCTCCTCCGCGTCTCAGATCACTCTGCTCTTTTGCTCTCCTCTGTTCCCCTCTATACCTGGCTTCCACCTGTTCTCCAAAATCAAAGTTGCTTTACTTCCTTAATTACCCGGCCACATTCCATTTCTGTAATGCGTATGTTATTAGCTCGTCCGAACAGATGAGGTCTTTAAATTAATTCATATTAAGTTAAAACACCTGATAAAACGAACTCTCCAAAGGGATACTTGCACATAAGAAGGGGTGTTTATTAAGTCAAATTAATCTCTAATTACAAAATGCTTGAGGAATGTACTCCGTTGAGCAGCAAACCATGAAATCAGAATATCTAGAAACACTACTTTTGAAAGGTTGTCATAAGACATGGGGAAGGTATAGCTAACTATGGTCTTCCTTGTGCCGGTGAGCCACAGACAATAGAAAAACATATTCCATTAATATATTGTGTCATCAATTGAGAAAGTATATCTGAGAGTGTTTCAAGCTAATAGTTTAAGTAATCTGTTTAGTCATATATTGTAAAATAATCAAATTCACAATGACGTGAAGGTTAAAAGAGAAACTACAATTTCATTTAGACATTTTGGTAAGGTTAAAAACCCAAATCTATAATCTTGCAAAAGGTTTTATCTAGGAACTTGGACCCATCCTACCAATATACATACAAATCATGAGTAAATTAATTTTAAACAAGCATTTCCATAGCATCAGGCTGCTTTTCAAGTGTTAAATAATAACCTCAGATGAAATAACCAGATTGAAAGCAAGATTCCTACAGATTACATGATTTATTTTGAAATGGTTCTATATCATTAGTTTTCATGCTTTTCCCAAGATCTAGACTTATTTTTACAACTGTGTGCTCAACTTCCTCTATATTCTTGCCTTTCTCTTGACTCTCATGTTTACTAGTTTCGAACTCTTATAAATTTCTGATTACATAAGGTCATTTGATCCACTTGTTTTCATCAAAGCCACTCTATTCAGACCACTTTTATCTTACCCTGAGACTATTCTAACAGCTTTCAAAATTGGTACCTGGGTTCCCAGTCTGGACCATGCTACACACGGTAAATAATGGCTCCCCACACAATTGCTTAAAACGCAGGCTCCTGGTGACCTATGAAGTTAAGAGAAATTCCTTGGTTTGAGGTTCAAAGACAGATTTGGCCCCAAACTACTTTTACAAACTTTTGCACATTTTTCTCTGCTTTTTTTCATTCTGCAATTCAACTGAATTCTACCCTTGTCATTTGCTTGTTCTTTTTCCAACCCGTGCACCCTCTGTTATTTTTGCAGGTTGAAAATATGTATTCTTTAAATTAATTCTCTGTTCCAAAAGCCTTTTCTGATATCACAATATTCTCTCCTTTATTCTTAAATGTTTTTTTTATCTATTCATGTAAAATCCATATTAGTATTCTTAACAATTGTGTACTTCTAAAGATATTGTAAGCTCTTTTAGAGTTAGAATTGTGTTTTGCATGCCTTTTTACTAATAATATTTTATACAAAGTAAAATCTCAATAAATATTATAACTGAAATAAATTAAAGTTGACATAATTTTTTTATTTGGCTTTCACTTAGACTTAACTTTTTTGAATTCCATGTGTCATCTCAAGAAAAAATATTTCCATCAGACAAATTTAAACATATATATAAAATTTGACCTTTCCCTGCTTTCTTCATTCTCTCTCCCAGTGATTATGTATTTTCAAAGATTTACATACTTGTGAGGGCAAAACTTTGATGGTGCCTTAGAAGCCAAAGGTTTTGTAAAGATGCTTCAAATATGCAATTCTTTCTTTACTATTGAAAGTATATTTGAGGATTGGGAGGGTAGTGTCCCCATTTTTTTAAAATGATATATTCAGAATAAAATATTTAATATAGGATAGCTGAGTACAAAAACAATTTTTTTTCTTTTCCTATAGCCATCATGTATGACATTCTTCTTATTTCTGATAAATTATGAAGTTTCTACTTTTGAATTTAAGGAATGTATCCTAATATACATTATTTCTCCCTCTTGGGGCAATAGATTGTATTTGTCTAATGTTCTAAGAAAGGGTTCTGTGTATTTGGCCTTATTGTGGCATAAATTGAAAACTGCTACTTATAGACCCTGCTATTATCCTTAAAAAGAAGAGAAAAAAACCTTTGTTTTAAAATTTCCTTGGACTGAGTGCAGAGAGTGCCTTTCCTGAAGTGTAGAGTGATACAAGCTGCTACATAAATAATGAAAGGTACTATAAAACTTGTGTCCCGCTAATACTCCCTTGATATTAAACAAGGGAAGTTCTGTCTTTAAATTACTAACCTGTTTATTCTTATAACATTCGATCTCTTCTAGGAATTTCAACTGCTTTTGAACTTATAGATTGTTTCGGATTATTCACAGTGAGTGGCCTGTTTCTCCCTGAGCTTCTTTGAATTGAGAAGTCCCCAAGGGATGCCGGATAGAAGAGAAAGGAAACAAACCTGATTTACCATAGTCCAGTCAGTTTACAGTTTAAAGTGAGTAATGGAGCTACATGACCAGCAGCGTGACCTTCAACTAGTAAGAGCTCCTGGTGGACTTACAACTCGGAGCCTTTTAATGCAGTCTCTAGTCCTGTCCAATATAAGTCTTAATTAATCCCTTTGTCATTTTGCAGCCTAACTTGTAACAATGATACTAACAACTGGGGGTGCTGTATCGATTTAATTCACCTATGGTCTGCTATACATCAGCATTCAAATACATTTATACATTAATGTTAACTAATTGATCCTGTTTTGAGGGTAGTAATTATACACACACACACACACACACACACAAATATGATATTATTGTCCATCTATCGTGACATTTACACTGATATGGTTTTACTCTTTATTTTAAAAGACAAAGTGCTGAAGAGTTTAGAATAATGTTATTTCCCCCATGTTCATAATAAAAGTAATGTGAGAGAAGGAATATAATCTTACTTTAAATAATTATATTGGCTAAAGGCCAGTTAGGACAAAAATATTAAATCCCAATTACTCAAATGCCAAAAATCTCCTCTTCACTCAGCTGCAGAGGCTGGTGCCCACTTCCACCGGAAGGGATGCTGTATTAGGAGCATCCCCTAATTTTACATAGAATTACCTGTACGTAAGCAATTCGCCTGGAAAGATAGAAAAACAACACTGTATGAATATCACAGCTTTAGGAATAGTTATTCTCCATTTTTCTCCAGGCTGAATAACAATCTATGTTTTTGATCTGGGCACCTCAAGGGAGATTAAGCTGGTAATATTTATTGAACACATTCAAAGTGCTTGGAAATGTCAGTCAGGAGAGAATATAAGAGAACATGATCCCTGCATTCAAGTGTCTCTATTAAAAAGAGACATGATCTTTCGAGGCTGCTCCAGGTGCCTTTACTGAATATAATATGGTTCCTCGAGAGGTATATGTTAATTTATAGTTCTGAACACTGAATCAGATTTTCTTATCTGTTAAACGTAATCTTCATACCCACTTTATACAAGATTCTGCCTGTCCATTTCAGTAGATTCCCTAAAATTTGATAACCCAGTGATAAAAGAATCATTTCAAAGTACATAGAACAACTACTTCCATCACAGTTCTCCCAGTTCTGAGGGGAGTGACAGGCTTGAGGGGAAATCTCGGGGTTTTCCTAGTTAGCTTCAGAAAACAGCCTTGAATGGAGGGAGCCACCCAACTTTTCTCAAAGCCGGGGTTTGCTCAGTTTGCTTTGGCGACATTAGACATGGAGCCCCCCCGTGGGTGAGCTGTTGGTAAGCCCTGGGTGAGTTGCCCCCAGCCGGCTTTTGTCTGATTGCTTCTTCCTTTACTCTCCAGGAGAAACCACTTAGGCTATAGGAACCATCGCTGGAGCAACAGTAAAGTTATCATTGCTTTCTCCACGATGAGTTCATGCATTCCTCCTTAAGTTAGAAAGCACATTACAAACTGTAAGAATACGCAGGTGTGTGCGAGGATGTAGCTTCCCTTCTCACCATCTCAATGAGGTGCCAGCTCTCTCTTCCTACTTGTGGTAAGAAAGATACAGCTGTCTACAGCAAAACGTCTTAGGTCTCTATAAGTGGTTCTCCTACTTCTTCCAGTTTAATTCCCCGCTAAGGAACTATGGATGCCGAACAAGATCAAGGGGACAAGGCCTCAGAGGATTCCCCAAAGATTCAACAGTCATAAATGAGGCTTAAGTTAGGGCATCTGTGAGAGGATCTTCTATTTGAGATAACAGCATTTCCCCTGAGTGGAAGAAGTAGGACACGTTTTAAAATACTCTTTGAGCTCCAGCCAACTTAACTAAAAAGACCGTCATTCTATAAGATTTTTTAAAAACTGGAGTCTTACTGGATTTTCACTTAATGGAACTGGCTTGGTAACTTCACTAAGCTCTGTCCCAGGCAGATAGTAGTCAGAAAACAAACATTTAAACGTGAAGAGGGGTTTCGAGAAAAAGGTAAACTTTTTGAAGCCCGAATAGTTTGATCATTTGCAGAAACCACTTAGTGCAGACTTCAGAATTTTGGATATGAAATACATGGGGCTTGGGAGTGGTCTAATCGGGGACAGACACTGACCCACGAGGTAGCTGAAGCAGGCGATGCAACCAGCAGAGGAAGGTGTTGCGATCAGAAGAATGAAGGCTGAAAATGAATTCAAAATCACTTATGAAAGTTAGCTCCAAGTGAATTACAAACATAAATGTAAAACCCAAAACTACAAAAACTCTAGAAGAATACATAGGAGAATGTTTTCGTGACCTTGAGTTTAGGAGAATTTTTTTTTTTTTTTAGGTAGGACATCAAAATCACAAATGATAAAAGAAACTTTGATAAAATGGATTTCATCAAATTAAAATATTTTGTTCTTTGAAAGACATTGTTAAGAGAATGAAAAGGCAAGCCACAGGCTGGCAGACAGTTGTAAAAAATCATATATCAGATGAAAAACTTAAATCCAGAGTACACAAAGAATTCTTAAATCTTAATAATAAAAAGGCAAACAACATAATTTTTTTAAATGGGCCAAAGATTTGAATAAACATTTCCCCAAAGAAAACATGCAGCTGGAAAAGAACACATAAAAAGATGCTCAGTATTTTTATTCATCGGGGAAATTAAACCCACAATGGGATACCACTATGTGCCAACTAAAATGCTAAATTGGCACTCACTGACCACACCAAGGTGTTGGTAAGAAGGCAGGGCAACTGGAATTCTCAAACATAGCTGGTGGGGATGTAAAGCAGTACAACCAACCGGGAAAATAATGAGGTAGATTCTTATAAAGGTGAGCGTACGCTTAATGTAAAACACAGTTTTTACTTTATAAGCTTTTACTGAAGAGCATTAAAAGCATGTGACCACACGTATACTTGTACATGAACATTTAGAGCAGCTTCATTTATCATGGCCAGGAACTGGGAGCAGCCGCGTTCATCAACTGGTGAATAGATAAACAAATTATGCTGTATTTTAAAAACAGGCTCTTTAATAATAAAAAGAACAAACTATGGATGTATAGAACGTGTGTGAAAAAAAACCAGACATATAAAACCCCATGCTGTAAGATACATGCTTATGAAATTCTAAAAAAGGCACAACTATAGTGAGAAAGAAAACTGACTACTTGAGTCAGGATACAGAGAAAAGGGCATGAGGGGACTTTTTAGAGTGATGAAAATGTTCTGTATTTTAGTTATGGCGGTAGTTATTCAGCTGTATCCATTGGTCAAAACTTATTAAAGTTTACAATCGGTGAATTTTGCAGCATGAAAATTATACTTAAATACATCTAATTTTAAAAATTGACTCAAAGTGACTGACTTTGAAAATGGAACCAGTGAAGGAAGGAATTAAAGGGAACAGTAGAGATATTGTCATGCTCTAAGTCGAGAGAGAGAACATGCTGAGAGAAAATCCTATCTCACTAACTAAATGGGCAACCTTGCACAAATCACATAACTTCTCTGATCCTGTTTCCTCAAACTTAAAACAAAGAGCTTGAACAAAATGACCTTTCTTTACAGCTCTGAAATTGACAAAAGGTTTATGTGTTTTTGTATCAAGGATAGCTAATTTTGAGGAACCTTTAATCAAGAATTTTGGTTCCATTTTATCAGGCTATATTAATAAAATTGAAAAACAGAAACTGATTTACATAGTTTGACAGTATTTCAAAACAAGTTGAAATAGAAAGGTTGTATAAGCAAATACAGGAAAGAAAGCGGCTCCCTAAATAAAGCCTTCATATAAAAAATTCCTCTGATGTACCTCTATTTGTACAGAAGGTTTTAACAGTGCTGAGGATTAGTCACTATCAACACAGACCAGTGGAGTTCAGGGTATCAAAAACACATGGGGTTATTAAGTGGTAGACTTGAAAATATCCATTGGTGCTTGTCATTAAGAAAAAAAGAAACAATAGATGAAGTGTTAAAATGGTGGAAATGTAACAGGGAAACCTTGTGTTTTAAGAGCCACAATACTGAAATAACTTCAAGGGATTGGCTTACACTCAAACAGGAAATTGACCAAATCAACATTTGGCTTGAGATAATGAAGTGATAAAAGGAGCAGTGGGGGGAGCACAACTGTGAGTGAGAAGGAGGCAATGGGTGTTCTGCGTTAACCTATGAGGCTGTTTCTGAAAAGTGTTTTTAATTAAACCTCTCCATCCCATGCTCATGAAACCTAAATACAATACTGAATGAGTGCCTTTGGGAACAGGTATAATATAAAAAATAAAAAAAAACAACCCAACAAAAAACTGCAGTAACAAATTGGACTAGCAAAAGCACCTCCGTCTCTTCCAGCCCAAATGCTACACCATTTTTCTTTATTGACGGTCCTATTTCAGCTAGTAACAAGGTAATTAAGAAAACAAACCTATTGTGAAAGCAGATGAAGAAGAGACCAAATTGCACGAAAACGCCTAAAAATGAGTGCTGCTGTTCCTCAGTCCCTACCTCCTTGTCTCTGACTGTGACTGGAGCCGAGTTCAGCTCCAGGACCTGGTAGTGGGAATGCTGTGTTAGGAGGCAAGACCTGGCAGCAGGCCCCGGGACCAAACTGGAGCGGAAAAAGTAGACCAGCGTTAAACCCGCTGCCTCTGAGTCCAAAACAGAGTTAGTAAGCACAGGTGGCCTGGGGCTGAACTGTTAAGGTTTTCAGAAGTTGCACCAATACGCCCTAAAATCTCCCTCTCTCTCTCTCTCAACCCTTAACCCCTCTCTCTTCCACTCCCTACAATTATCTATTTTCTTATTCAAATCTGAAGCTAGACCGCCACAAATCAGAGTCGCCACAGGACTCTAAATGGCATAGAGTATTTTAGTCTGTAAGCTAGGGAGTCTTTGAAGTGATAAATAATAATAATGGCTAACTTCTATAGAATACTTTCTATGCGCTGGGCACTTTTCTTAGCATTTTACAAAACAAGACACAGCAAAAAAAATTGTATGAGAAAGGTACTGTTATCACCATCAGTTTACAATGATCCACAATGTTTAAGTGACTTGCCAAAGGTTGCAGAGCTTGAGAATAACAGAGTAGGAATTAAAACCCAAGATATCTGGCTTTAACCAAGAGCCAGTGGTGTAGCCTGGAAGGGACCCAGATCAAAATGAAAACCACCTTTAGGATGGAGCTAATCTCTGGAGCTAATCTCAAATGCAGGTGCAGGGAGGAACTTTGGTCCTGTGGGCAGAGCATGGTATCCAGAGGGTGTGGCAAAATTTAACAGGTGGCGGTACAGTCCAGCAGTCAGACCCAAAGGGGTTCACCGGGGTTGAGGAGTTCCAACAGGTCAAGCAAGAGCATTGAAAGGAGATTCAGACAGGCAGCTACCAGGAGGGCCCTGGGAGACCCCTTCAGGGTGGACCCTGTTTCATCAGGATGGCACTAAAATAGAACTTAAGCAAAGAAAACAGGAATGGAATCTAGTTACCTCTACTGTGGGGACTGAAGCCATCGCCTTAAGTCTCAATGCCCCACCCCATCTACCACCCACCCTGACGACTCCCAGCTAATGACTGAGTGTGGTGAGGCAATCAAGGCAGGTCATGTCCTGGGAGATGTGGCATTCCTCAGACAGGAAACTTTGGTTCAAAAAGCCTGGCCAAATACTTCTTAGGTGGCATAGTAAGCTTGCACACAACACTCCTTTCCTCCCTCCTTCACTCACCATCCGCTGTGGCCTGACAGCTTTCCCAGCAGCCCCGGCCTCCTTCCTCCCCATTTCCGCTCAACAGAGATTTCCCCTAAAAAAGAAGTCGCTCCACCTTTCATTTCATCTGGGCTTCTGCTACTCGGAAGACCCAGACCAGTAAAAGCATCTTACATTTGTTTGTACTTTAGAGTTTATAAAGCAATTTTACATATAGTTGCTGTTTTGAGCTTATGAGTTCTGGGACATAAACAGGGTAGGTACAGTTATACCCAGTTTACAGGTTTGGAAATTGAAGCTCAAAGAGTTCAAGTGCTGAGCCTATGATAGGCAGCTTCTAATGTGACTTGGCAATCCCTGCCTCCTGGTCCTCACCTCCTTGTGTATTCTTCACCCCCGACCCCTTTGAGTGTGGGCTACACTTATTGAATGGCTTCTAATGAATAGAATATGACAGAACTAATGGACTGTCACCTCAGAGATTAGATTATAAAAGACTGCAGCTTCATCTTGAGCACTCTCTCTTGCTCTCTCTTGGATCATTTGCCCTGAGAGAAAACACCTGCCATGTTGTAAGGCAGCCCCATGGAGAAATCCATGCGTCGAGAGACCAAGGCCTGCCAACAACATGTGAGTGAGTTTGGAAACGATCCTCCCCCTTCCCTCTGCATTAAGCCTACAGAGGAGACCACGGCTCTGGCCGACAGCTTGACTGCAGCCGCATGAGATGAGCCATGTTGAGCCAGAGACACCCTGCTAAGCCACACCAGTATTCCTGATCCACAGGAACTGTGACATAATAAGTGTTTATTATTTTAAATTGCTAAGTTTGGAATTAATTTTTAAAAGCAATAGGAAACTAATATAGTACCCAATGTTCGGAGCGAGTAAGTGGCAGAATACACCACTGAAACTTGTTCCAAAGCTCTGCCTGCAGTTTATTTTCATCTCTACCCCAATTTTCGGTACTGCATTTCTCTATTTCTTTCACAAATAAATTTGAACCACTTACCCTTTTTTTAAAATTGTGTGTCCCATTAAACATTTTTGCTGTGGCAACAAACATTCCTCAAATCACAGTGGCCTTTAATATTGAACATTTAGTTGTGATTCCCTGGTCTGTCAGTCGGCTATGGCTCTGCTGGGCTTCTCTCAGGTCTGTTCAGCTTTGCTCTACATGAGGTCTGTCTAGAAGGTGTCCAGCCACGTACTATGAAAAATAGAGACATGTACTGAAGAAGATACAAGAAACATAGTACATGGACAATGACTCCTCAGTCTCCTTTAAAGTAGACACCTCGGGACCTCACACAGTTCTCCCAAACACCATCAGCCATGCCATTGTATTTTCCTAAATCTCATTGACAGTCTGAAACCTCTTCCCTTTCAAAGGTGATTTTAGTTTTGGGAAAAGCCAGGACTTTCAGGGTGCCAAACCTGGGCTGTAGGGAGGCTGAGACACCTAGGTGATTTGATGTTTCCCCAAAAACTCTGCATGAGACGTGATGCATGAGCAGGCAGGTTGTCATGATGAATTAGCCAATCACCACTTGCCCATAGCTGTGGCCTTCTGAATCATCCAAATAGTTTCCATGGAAGAATGTTAAAACTTAATGCAAAATTTGATGCAGATTCATTTGCTCTACACACTCAGTCATTGTGCTATGGCCACACAGTGCATATGCTCCGTCATCAGTGTCTTCCGCCCCCACTGACTAGTACAGTGAAGTCATCATTGTTCACACATGCACATGCTAGTCCACTCTCCTTGGCTGTCAGGCTATACTGATGTCTCTCAAATTGTTCTTGTTATATTAACAATGTCTGGACCTTCTTCCGGCCAGACCTCACATATTTTCACATCCCAGGCTAAAGGATAAAGGAGCTGCCTTTATCTGGAAATGGTAGAGGCAGGAATACAGGTCAAACTGAACCATCCAAATACGTCAATAGTTTCTACTCAGAAGTTGCATATATCATGTCTGTTCACATTCTATTGGCCAAAGCCAATCATTTAACCAACCCAACAATGTGACAGAATGGTATATGCTGCTTAGAGAGGCATGAGAAGTTACAAGGCAAAGTGCATGGATTTATAATATATGGAAACTATAGTTGGAAAGAACAATATAACCTACCACATATAATATTGAGTGGTTATGAAATTAGGTCATATCAATAATAGAAAAAATAATGCTTAGAAATTTAAAACATTAAAGCATTAAGTGTAACAAATTAGTCCCCATAGAGTACATTATGAAAACACCAGTGCTCACTGAAACCATTGAGCAGAAGGGTAGAAAATACTAGACTGTCATTTGAAAGAGGAATTGGCAGAACGGCCACATCCAAAATGAGTTACCATGCTTTAGTCATGATATCTTTGCAGTCATAACTTTTAGAGATAGGAAATTGGTTCCTTTCAATGCCACACTCATTTAAGAGGTATTTTTCTGCTCTGTTTTTAAAATGAGCATGAAGTCCCAGGGAAGAAAAACTGTTAGGTCCCTTGCTTAACCCATGAAATGGTTACCACAACCTATCAACCCTGAATTGGCCTTGGCCATGAACACTGTTAGAATTTCTGAAAAGTTGTTAGCACTATCCCTTAAAGGAAAAAAGAAAAAAAAAAGATGCAAATCTTTTTTTTTAAACAACCAAATGTTCCGGTAATGATTTTCCACTCTTTGCCTATCTTGATGCTTTAAATAGATTCTATGTTAAAAATATCTGCTATAATAAAATAAGAAATGGTCAGCTAACAAATTAGGAAGTAAGCAAAACTAATTAAAACAATTCTGACAGCTATTAAAGGTACAGTCCTAGTGGATTTTTTCAAGAGAAATGTCAGTGTTTCAGCCTTTTCTAGGCAGTATCTCACAGCTGATTTTGAGGTTAACTTCAATGGCACACTCACACTTTTAAACAAAAATATCACAGCAACGATATGTGTTGATGTTTGGTAGTCCTGCTTAAGCCACAACTATATTATAAGCCCGTCCCTTGTGCTTTCTGACAGCTCTATATAGAACATGCTCTAATAAGTACAGTGACCACTAAGGAGAAAATTGGGGTTTGAGGAATCTATGTATATTGCACAACACAAAATTATTCTGCTTCAAAGGAACAGCTGTGGGAGAGAAGATACATACACATAGATATGGTAAACTCTCTCTCCTTTCACTACCTAAAGGTGAGCGATGCCAACATTTTCAGGTTCGTATGAGCTTAATTTTCAACTTCCATATTAAAGGTTGGACTATCATTCTTTTTTTTTTAATCATAAGAGAAATAGGGAACTTCAGTTCTGTGAGCTACTTCTAGCTCCCAGTTCTTTCAGAGCTAGTTCATCTGAGTGAAAAAAATTACTTAGGTGTAATTAACCTGTTTATACCCAAAGTTGTAAAATTGAAACGTAGTTTTTGAGTCCTGTAGCAACATCCTAAAACACTACAGTGACTCTTATTCCCCGAAGGTGCGGGTTGTTCACTCTTCCTTTCTTCTCTACGTCCTCCCCTGAGTCCCTGGGTCCCTGGCTTTCCTGCCTTTCCCCCTGACATTTTTTGCTTTCCTAATACATATATTTTTTACATCTCTCATATGTAACTAACCATAAAACTCAAAAGAATTTTTATGTGTTATGTAGCACTTCAGGCTCTCTCGTTTTAAAAAATAATTTTGTAATGCAGATCAGTAAATTTTCTCTCTAAATACACTTTTTTTCCTTATGTGCCTTATTTTTCTATTGTTGTAAGGGACCTGATCAGTAAATGTCAACAACCAAAAAAGACCCTCTACTATTTCTGTAACACAATAGGATTGAACACTGTAATGTTGACGTCAGGACCTTCTACAGATGTCATTATGAATAGCGCTTAAACATCGAACTTTATAGAAGGTGAGTTTCATGTTAAATAAAATTAATATGTTCTGTTCAGTATTTGATTCCATAAAGAACTTTATAGCTTGCTAATGCTTTAAAAGAATTGATACATAAATAAAAATTTAAAACTATATCTAAATAGATAAATCCACATAGTGGTTTTGGCGTCTCTTAATAAATTTGTATTGGGATACACAAACTTTAGGTCTTAGTTTCCTTGTAAAACATGACAAGTGACTTAAACAAACTTCAAGTTCTATTCATTTATTTTATTTACATATTTTCTGAAAGTCATCAAACGATCTTTGCAAGTCACATGAACTTCAGTCACTCCTTCAAGATTTTTCATAGGGAGGATTATAAGTCCTTAGATCTTAAAAATATGCATACATTAAGTAAAATTGTACATTTTTTAAAGGAATCTAAAATACATTGAAAATTATAGTATATTTATGGTTGTGATTTTATGATATATGATAATATGATATATGATTATGATTATATGATATATGATAATATTTTGTTATACTTAAAAATATAAAATTGTAATTTACCCAGTTCTATTAAACATATTTAAATACAAATAAATATAAATAAATATAGTACTGGACAGTTCTGTGAGTTATAAGACCCACACGTTAGTTTACTGTACAGACTTTTGTATTAATTTGTTTTACAGTAGAAAATCTAAACTCATCCATCTTTGAATGCTAATATTACACATATAGATTTTGAAAAATACATGAGCTTATTATTTTAACCAAGAATATTAGTAATAACCAGACAGTCACCCAGGGAATGCCATTAAAATCTAACATAATTCATAGGAACATTTCATTCAAATTCTTCAGGGTTTCAGAACACTTGGTTAGAGCTCTTTCTGTCTTCTCAACAGTGCTTCCTGTTCTTGGCAAGATGCACAGCTGCACACAGAAGCACCACAAACTCTCAGAAAAGCCATTGTTGAAAAGAGTTGGAAACTGAGTCATTCTCCCAAGACTTCTAGTTATAAGTTCAAAATTAGAGGCATTCAGAGACACAAAAAGTCCCTGGCTATGCATTAGAACTGTGTTTCCAAATAGTTAATATGCAACTATCCACAATGATTATAAAAAATGTTACTAAAATGATTATATGAAAGCAATAAAAATCAGTGACCACAAACATTAGAATTCATTTCTATGTAGAGTGCTACTAGCAACACTTTGGTTCCATTTTTAGTCAAGGCTCCCTCCTCTATGGCTAACTGAAGCAGCCAAAGCCCAAATAAATCATCATATTGATGGCCCTTGGCTATGCAATTTGACAACTCAGACAAGGGTAGCCTACTAGTGTGCTATATAGAGATGAAACTGACATTCGCATTCAATCTGATGTTCAAGTTGCCTATTTTACAATAAAAGCTTTTGGAAGTAGGATGGTATTTTAAGCCCAGACAGTGATGCTGAATGAATGCTGCTCATTATACCGAATTTTCTTTTCATTTAATATAAATTCATTTCACCAACAGTTGCCAAATAATGGGTGGCAACCAAAATGAGGACTACTGTCCAGAAGAGCCAATGTCATATGTGGATGACTGCTTTTGTCACATGATTTCAGGTTCTAACTGGAGACTCTTGCTCTCTAATTTCAGTCTCCACTGTTTTCTGAAATCTCAGTAATAATTCCTTCCACTGGAGTACAGTGGATTATAATACTTCTCCAAATGCCTGTTTTTCAATACAGCTAATTTGGGGAGGGATGCCCAAGTTAAATACCCCAAATCTTAGAGTGAACAGGTTTTGCATGTATTTTACTCATTCACTTTTTCATTCATTCACTGATCTTATTAGGTCCTACAGCTGAAATGCATAGAGCGACTTTTCTTTTAAGATTTTATTTATTTATTTTTAGATGGGAAGGGAGGGAGAAAGAGAGGGAGAGAAACATCAATGTGTGGCTGCCTCTCGCGCGCCCCCTACTGGGGACCTGGACCACCACCCAGGCATGTGCCCTGCATGGGAATAAAACCAGCGACTCCTTGGTTCGAAGGCTGATGCTCAGTCTACTGAGCTACACGATCCAGGACTAGAGCGACTTCTATAAGCTAAGTCCTCGTTTAGGTAATGAAAATTTTGAGGAGAGCCCTTTAGTAGCTCACTCCTCCGTTGGCAGCAGAACTCTGAGCTAATGAGAGCACCCAAAGGAGGCAAAGAGGCACAGAAAAGGGAAAGGAGATTTGCTGCGTCCGATTCTGCTACTTCACAACTTTGCCTAAAGCAGACACTGGTGGTTCCCACAGGTGTCCAACCTCAGCCACAACTGGTGAAGCATGCAAAAACTGCCTTGAAAAGGGGAAGTTGACTTCGGAAATACAGGATTCCCTAGAGTCCATGATTTCATTGATTGAGAACAAGTTTTCTTCAGCATTTAAAAAAAGTGATACAATAAATGCTTTAGTGGCAGAACCTAATTAGCTTCCCAAAGAAGCTGCTCAACATGTTAAGATGGATATGTTTGGCAAATGTAAAATTGAAAATTTTATGTTCCTGATCAAGCCAACTGCTCTATTTTTACAAATGGTACTAGACACAAGACTCGAAATCAAAGTCACCTTTGACTATGCATTCCAATCCTTTGTGACCTCTCATTTGCATTTTTCACCCCATTCTATTCGTTCTCCTTTGCATTCTCTCTTCCCTCTTTCAGATGTTCCACGTCAATACAACCTAAGGTATCAACAACTCCTCACTTCCCTGACGTCAGTAGTTCCTTCCCTCTATGCATCCTGAAAACTGCCACAATAACATTATTTTATGTTGTTTATTATTTATTATTGTCTTTAGTGCATTCAATGTACAGTCCCCTAAAATTTAGCTTCAGGCCTTCATTGTACCTCAATCGCAATTTGTGCTACAACAGCCCTTTAACCCTGCTGAGCTTCAGATAAAATCTGAACTCCTTAGCTCGGTATTAAATTTGTGCTTAACCGGTCTTTACCATCTTCCACCTAACTACTCATTTTAAGGGTTCTACTTTAGAACAAATGGTTTACTCACCACTCCTTAGCTGCTCTTCATTTTCCCATGATTTCCAACAGTTTACTTACAATGATTTTACAGGAAGAGAGAGAGAGAATTACAAATTAAAGCTTCATCCTGCTTCTGACCATTTATGGAACTTCTCGGAGTCTTATTTTCAACTGTAAAGTGAGATTTACCACATCTTTCCTCTCCTGGGGACTTCATGAGGATCGAGGGAACTAATATTTATTGACCCTTTGTTATGTGCCAGATAGACTTTTCTGCTTTTAGCAAGGCAATGTGTTATCTTATAAAATCTTTGGATGATTCTGTGATATAGGTAGGTCTTATTTGCAGTTTGCAGATAAGGAAACTGAGGCAATAATTTGTGTGCAAATATTTTGTGGACTGAGAAACTATAAGAACATGTAGTTTTATCTGTTTTTCACCTCCTATTAAATCTTTTATTTTATGCAATATTAGTGTTTTCCCCAACTAAATTTTAAGTTATTTTAAGGTATAAATGATTTTATGTATCTTTTTATGTATCTTCTCATGATAATTGCTAGAGCTATTAGTTTCTTCAAAAATATTTTCAAATTTATTTTTATGTATAGCTTCTGTGATAGTTGATTAATGATTTCTTTCTAAAATTGTCTTTCCTCTATTTTGTCTATTAGGTGGCAATCACAGAACTGACAATAAAGAGGCTATGGAAGAGTTACCATAAAGAGAGAGATAAGTCTCATTTATGTCGTCTTTCTCAGAGTGTGTATACATAAGTATAAATAAGATTTGTTCTGTTTGCAAATATTTCAATATATATTTAAATAAGTTCATCAAACCTGACCTAACGGAGGGGAAAATATTACGACTAATTCAAAATGATTTGCAGCACATTTAAAAAAATCTATTAGCGATGAGGGAAATGAGGATGACTTCACTTCGCTGGTGATAAATACAACTGGCGAGATAATGACAGATGCTTATCACACACTAGCTTTGAAACTTGGTTTTGATGATTTAAAGAGAGAAATTAAAACTAGTTTATACTTGAGTAGGGATTTGTTTATTCTATTTATCTGACGTTAAAACCAACCATCTTATTAGGTTGAATGACCATAAGTCTCCATATTTGACCAGAAGTTAATGGACCATTTGGTGATAGATGAATTCCAGAAAATAAACCAACTCCCAAATTTGTGTGTGTGTATACTATGTATTATGCTACTCAGCTCTAAAAACAAATGTTCCTTTTATAGAAAAATTTAAATGGTAAGTTCTAAACAACTTTCTTTATAAATAAAAAAGCTAAAGTCAAAAGGCTGACATTTAATTTTTTAAAACATACTTAGGTATACCTAATAGTTGAAACTTCTTGGTTAAAAAAATACAAGTTCAATTTCTGCTATTTTTTCCTCTGATTAGAAAGAACTTGTTTTTATGGTAGTTTGCTCACTAGAAGTAAACATTTTAGGATGACGTCCTCAAAGTCCATTCTTTTCAATACGAAACAGGATGCCTGGTATGAACTTAATTTCCTTTATTGCACTGTGTTAAGTTCCAAACACTGGTATACATCTTAATATAAGTAATATGTGTGACATAGTGCCTTTTACAAGACAATATACTTGAAATAAAGTATGAACTAAGGAAATTAATTCATCAACCTATTAGATGATGGCAATTTCAGGAAACCAAATCTATCTTTTCCAACCATCAAGGCCATGTGTTTTGCCTTTATCCACTAGATGGGGTAATGTTCTTCCATCTAAAAGGACATGGAGTTATCCCAATAAGATTTAAATGCACAAGTGACCTTATTTCTTTTGAAACCAGGTTAATTAAATATTGTTATATAATGGATGCTAGAAATATCAGCGAAAGTTTGCTTCAAAAGTATTTGTGATACAAAGATTAGAACAACTGATTGTTCTTGTCTATCCTAAATTTTACAAAATCCCTGGTTGTAAAGATGGGTAAATTTGTTTTAGCTGGGAGAAGAAAATTTACATAAAGTAATGCTTTCTATTACCATTTCAAAAATACTGTACATTTTTCATGCAGTTAATTTCGGCATATTGGAGTTGATAATTGAATTGTTTGGTTCAGCAGGGAGGCAAATCATCTATTTATTTTTTAAGGATCAATTTAATAAATAATGGGGGAATTAAATAGATTTATAGAAGTTTATTATAAATATAAATGCATAAATTAGACATGCTATAACATGGTTAAAGAATGATTCAGCGTTCGGAAACTTGAAGATCAGTAACATATATACAGAACTTTTTTTTTCTTGTTGAAGGTATATGTACGATTGACACTGTTTATCATGGTAACAATTTTCCTTTAACAAATGTGAAGTCAGTAAGACAAGAATGTTATTTTTCTTTAAGTCTACTGAAAAGCAGTTTGAATTGCAGTATAACCAATCATGTTTGGTTGTTAAAATATAATCAAAACAATTGGTTAGAAATAACCAGTTGCCAAATTGATGAGATGTCATAATTATAATTAACTGTGCTATTAGGTCAGCTGTTTAGTTATTTCAATGAATAAGAAAAAAGCTTAATCAAAATGCAGACTAATTAGTTCAGTTGAAAAGAAGAGACATAATTTGTGAAAAGCAAGTATGTTACATCAACCATATTCTGAGTAATTCTAATCATTTTCTAAAATAAAATATATTTCTAGTTCCTGTAGATTATCCCCCTTACGTAATAGCTGCCGTAATGTTTTCAAGTGGTGGGTGAATACCAGACTCACCATACAGTTTTTGCAAATATCCTCCCTAGAACCCCCCTGCGGAAATGCCGATGCTGCATCTGGGGTGGGGTCTCCACAAGGGGACTTTTAAAAACTTTCCATAGGCTAATCTGCAGTCCTGGTTGAGCATCACTGAACTGCACAAGAAGCTCATCGTACCTGGTTAGGTTTTCCTCCTTGCTTTTTGATCCCTACTAGGTATAGTATTAAACAGTCTGTAGAGGCAAAAGAAGAAAATCATAGTGAATTATTATGACTTTTTACAGGAAAATCTCCAATTGTTTGAGTGAGAGTAAAGGCCTCAAAATACCTATGTGTGATAGTGAATTCCACATGATAGTGCAAATAAACATGCTTTTGAAGTCCTGTATTGTTTCTCAGTAATTTGTACTGCCTGGAGATTTTCCAAACACAGCGAACAAAGGCTTGCAGAAAGGACTTACAGCATCATGGAAAAATTTTTGCTCTAGACAAGAAAAAATATTTACAAACAAAAATTCCAAACAGACCAAAAACCCATTAATAATTACTGCGTTCTTGTAAATATAGTACCATAAAAATACAACTATTTAAAAAAGTGAGCAATATATTTATCCACTATATACATTAAAACAAATTATAGTGAGGTCACTGGGAAGTTAAATTATATGCATCTAAAACAAACTGGCCCGACCCTGCTGTGGCTCCATGGGTTGAGTGTCATCCTGCAAACCAGAGGTGGCCAGTTCAGTTCCCAGTCGGGACACACGCCTGGGTTGCGGGCCAGGTCCCCGGCTGGGGGCCTGCGAGAGGCAACCGATTGATGTTTCCCTCTTGCGCCAATGTCTCTCTCTCTTTTTCCCTCCCCTCCCCTCTCTCTAAAGATAAAATAAAAATCTTTAAAACAAACTGGCCTGTTTCATGATGAAATGTGTCACCTATAACTTCTTTTACTATAGAGTTTATATATATATGTATATATATATAAAATCAGTAGCTGTTATTAACTTATAGTACATGACTTACTTTAATCAATATAGGAAGTTACTGTAAAACAGAAAAAGATCCACTTTTTTTCCTCCTAGAGTGTCTTCTCTACCATTTTCTAACACACTGAGAAGGCACTATGGCTGCAAAGAGTAACAGGGCTTAAGTCAGAGGCCAGTGGAAGGAATTAATATGCACTCAAATAATTATAATGTAGTAGCACACTTTGCATATATTAAAGATGCTGGGAGCTATGGATACCCAGAAGAGAAGGTGTCCAAATCTTCCTGTAAGAAATCCAGAGGTAGTAAAGGTGGTAGCTGTGGATAATCACTAAAGAGTCAGAAATGGTCCCAGGATTCATAACTCATTCATTTCTTCAAAGTTTGTAGAGTATTTACTCTGCGCAGTCACAACATTTTAATTCAAAAAGCAAATAATACCTAAGAGATATCCCAAAATTAGTTAGAACAACAATGCAGAGTATAATGGATACCATGTGGAAATGCTGTAGATTGTTTAACGAAGGAATGATCTCCAAGAAGTCTGTGGCCTTGAAAGAGCCTTGAAGTCCAGGTAGGATTGTGTCTGGAGAAAGGAGTAACATCAGACGGCAGAGGCCGGAAAACCGGCAGAAGGCCTGGGGGAGACCTGAGGACCCTTGGTCTCTCCAGTTTGCTTGGAGAGCGCGTGTTATCCCTTTAAGCCAGGTCACGTTCTCCACTCCAGGAATAATTCCTGAGTTGTTCCACTCAGATCAGTACCTGAATTTGTACTTAGTTTATAACTGAAACCAGTTAAACATTTAATCGTATGCTATTTTGCATTGTTTTTGTTTAAATTGTTTATTATATTTTTAACCTCTTAGCCCTTTGCATTGTGAATTCTTTGATGGCAAGGATTGATTTTGTACACCTGTAATATGTTTTATATTATCTGCTATGCTTTTCAGACACAGTTTGAATTTAGTAAGTATTTGTTTATTAACTAATAATATGACAATGTAGCCATGGTGGGATTGCCGGGTAAAATATAGAAAACACATTTAAATTTTAATTTCAGATAAACAACAAAAGAATTCTAGTACAAAAATATTGATGGGACTTACATATACTAAAAAAACAAATTTCCTCCTAAATCTGGCAGCCCTACATAGTGGTTTATTTTTTATGGCTTTGTCAAAATCTCCAATGTACTGAATATCAATTCCTGACCTTTCATTTAAGAAGAAACTCACTTGTTTTATTGTTTGGAGGCTGGAACAAATGAACTGCATAAAATAAGAAGACCAAAAGAAAAAAAAGACACTTCTGAACAAAAGACCAGTGACTGAAGTTGAGTGAATGAAAAAAATCCAGTCATTGAATCAGAATGAGCGAACACCAGAGATGACACAGAAGACAGGGGTTGATACAGATTAAAAGAGAAAGTTATCTGAAGACATAGACAGGAAAATAAGACCGTAAATAAAGTTAAAGACAGGAAGAGATGGGAGAGGCAAGGTTTCTTTCTTTTTTTTTTTAAGGCAAATAGAAAAAAACGAATGAAAAGAGAAAACGGGTAAGAATGAAAAGTGGATAAAAACAGAATAGAATAAAAGTAGGAGAGAAAGAAAATGAGAACTGAGGAAGTATAAGAAGCTACAGAGCCCTTTCTCCTCCTACCTCGCCCCCCCCCCCACCCCCAGGCAATTGATCTGTCGCTGCTGCTGCTGCCGCCGCCGCCACTATTGGTAGCAAGTCATCTGGTACACGGTGAGAAGCTTTCACATTGCACCTCTCCAGTATAGACGAGGTAGAGAAGCTGGTCACCATCTCCAGAGAAAGGAGAGTCAAGTAGAGTGAGAAGAAGTAGACAGGGCTGCAGAGGGGGCATCAGGGACCCACACGCACACATACGCGTGGGGAAAAAAACCCTCATTACTGGGATGGCGTGACAAAGATAAGTTCTAGAGCAGGAACATGGACTAAGAATATAAACCCTTTAAAAATATGTTAATATTACATACAATGGATTATTATTCAACCTTAAAAAAGAAGGAAATTCAGCAATGTGAGAAAATGTGGATGAAACTTGAAGACATTATGCTAAGTGAAATAAGCCAGTCAAATACTGCATGATTTCTACTTATATGAGGTATCTGAAATAGTCAAATTCATAGACTCAGAGGCTGGGAGGAGGGGCAAGAGGGGAGTTACTAATCAATCTCCATGAGGTTTCAGCCAAACAAGGTAAGTTCTAGAGCTCTACTGAACAATACGGTACCTGTGGTCCACAGTACTGTATTGTGCATTTATAAATTTGTTAAGAGGGTAGATTCCTTTCTGTGACAAAATAAAATAATAAAATTATTATATATTATGAAAATCGTTGGCATTGAGGAAACTTTTTCAAACTGATGACCAATAATGAGTATTTGTATGGTAGCTCTCTCCAGATTGTCCCTGACAACTTTTTTCTTCCCAAACTACAGTGCACAGGCAAGGATCTAGAGCTCCAAATGCCATATTATTGGCTTTTTGTGGATCGGGAGACTTGTTTTTCTTTCCTATTGGAAGTGTTGAGGCATTAGCCAAACATGAAACAGGCATAGATGAGTAACACTTTTAAAAATTTTATTCAATTACAGTTTACATTCAATAATATTTTGTATTAGTTTCAGGTGTACAGCATAGTGGCTACAGTCATATATTTTGTAAAATGGTCCCTCTGATATTTCAAGTACCCCCCTGGCCCCTTACATAGTTATTGCAGTGCTATTGACTTTATTCCCTGTGCTGTACTTTACATCCCCATGACTATTTTCTAACTACCAGTCTGTACTTCTCGATCCCTTCACCTTTTGCACCCAATCCCTCAAACCCTCTCCCTCCTGGCAACTGTCAGTCTGATCTCTGTGTCTATATAAGTCTGTTTCTATTTTTTTTTGTTTATCTTGCTCTTCAGATTCCACATATAAGTGAAATCATAGAATTGGTCTCCGTCTGACAATAAGTAACGCTTTTAATTCATCTACTTCAAACTCCTGTAACATTTACCTAGAATCCTACATAACTGCTTAACAGCAGTTTTATAAGCCAAGCACTGTCGCTTCTTCCCCCAGGACCCTGCTTAGTTCCGGGGCTTCTTGGTCACATTGCACTGATAAATGGGATAAAATTTTTAAAAATTAGAAGATAATGAAAATAATTTTTACTTATAACTCTGATTCTTAACATGTATCCTGTGCATGTGCGGGAGGGTTGAGGGAAAGGGTTCACTGAAAAATTGTATTGTTTTGTTGCCAAAACTAATGAACAACAAAGAAAACCTGCTCTGATGACCCAAGTTTGTTTTCAGTTCAACTTTAAAGAGAGAAAACCTGCTTTTCTAGGGAACTGCAGGAGTGCTGCTCAACTGTCCTGCCATGAAAACCTGTCTCCCACATAAATCAGCTGTCTTGACAGACAGTACTTCCCTGTAAGAAACCACCATTTCTTCCTCTGTCTCCTGCTTATCTTTCATGCATGGCACTTACCAAACCTAGCTAGGATGAAGAATTATGGGCTACATATCCTTGTAATGTCATATATTATTACTTGTATGTCCAAAAATAAAACTGATTTTCTTATGTCAATTTAGAGGATGGTCTCTAGAGGCAAGCCTAAACTCTCTACCTTGTCCAGTTCACTTTTTTTCTTTTTGGTCAGAGACTTAGATGAAGATATATAGGAATGCATATCAAATTTGCATTGAAGTGTAATTTTGGGAGTTGAGAGAATTTCATGAATGATGGAGTTAAGATATACACAAAAACAAAAACACCAACATATGCAAAGAATGGTCAAATCTAACAACATGAAATTTAATATGAGTAAATTTGGAACTTAACATTTGGGTCTCTCTCTCTCCCTCTCTTTCACACACACACACACACACACACACACACACACACGCACCTGCATTACTGTAGGCTGAGTGGAGTTTGGCTTATTGACATTTGTATAACAAAGATACACAAATTTATTTCAATGAAAGCCAGCAGTATGACATGGCTACTAAGAAGGCTAACGCAACTTTTGAGCATGATGAAAGACCTGTAAGGTTTGAATTAGGGCAGCGATTGACCTGGTGTGTTACATTCAGGTCTGAGTATCTGGGAAACAAAGACAAATTAGACTCTGTTCGAAGGGGCATAATCCTTGGATGAAGAAAGTCGAAGACATTTTCTGAAAGATCAGCCTAGAGGAGAGAAGGTTCTTGGGTAATGATAGTTAATGTCAAATTATTCTTCAAAAATCTGAAAGGGTATTTAATGGAAAAGAAATCATACATGTTCTCATGAATGGCAGAGCTAGAGCTAATAAGTTGTTGCTGTAAGGAAATAGATATTGGCACAATATTAAAGAAAACCTGGCTGTCTGAACTTAGAGTAGGTTGTTTTAGAGGAGTTCCCCAGTTGGGGAAATTCAAAGACAGCCTGGAATCCACTGGTCTGGATGTTAGATAATTCAACATCAGAAGGATAAATATATTAGATAATATTTAAGGCCTGGGAGACAGTATACTATAGCCAGGAAAGTTACATTCTTTGAAGTCAAACAAATCAGACCCAACATTTAGAGTCCACGTGACAGTGACAAAATATATAACTTCTTTGTTCCCCTGTTTCTTCATCTATAAAATAAAAGTAATAGAAATTAAGTCAGATTATGAGGAGGTTTGAGGAATGCATGTACAGTGATTAGTACAGAGTAAGAGTAATTACTTAATTAAATAATGTTTTATTTTAAGATTTAGGTCCATTCCAACTCTGTCAGTTAGAAATGGTTTGTAAAAAAACATTTATGTTTGACATGGACAATCTTTGAATTGACTTTTCTTTCAATATTCTCTATTGCTACCATAATCTACCTATCTATCTATCTGTCATTTTTCTATAATCTATACTACTTAGTGTGATATAGAAACTCTGAAGAAACCGTAGGGCTCATTCACACTCTGCTGGCTGGGACTATAGTGTAATCATAGCCTATTAAGTGCCTAGAAAGTTTTTATTTCTTGTGAGTATCAATGTTACCTTGAGAAAATGCAGGTCTTGATTTCAACCTTATGAAAAACTTGTCACATATAATTTGCATCCCATTAATTAGCCTAGAGTGTTTTTTTTTTTATCATTGCTTCTGATGTGGCCTATTAAAACATGAAGAGAACTATATGGATGAGTTTAAACTCTCAAAAGTTGAAGTAAAGACAATGGACAGAGTTGTTCTGATAAGAAGATAGACAGATGATGCATCCCAGCTAGTGGGCAAGCTGCCCATTCATTCCTGCAGTACCCTGGGCTGTGATTTATCTGGACTGGAAGATCTGAATTATTTCGTGCAATGTGACTGGATTGCCTTAGCATTTAAGTATGGAACCACGTGTTTGTGGTATCATCTTTTTTTCCCCCTAAAGATATAATCTTTGCATTAAAGAAAAGATTAAATATGCATGTGTGTGTATGTACATAGTGTGTTTGTGTGTACATGCACAGGAACAGCTTCATGAATATGCTACCTGTATGGTTGTATAGGGCTCCATACTTGGAAGAATTCTGAGCTTGATTTAATGCTCTGTGGTTGAATATTCAAATTAATAATGGTTTTTGAATATGGAGCACACGTTTTTATTTTGGGTCCTGCCAATTGGTTACATCCGTGTGTGTGTGTGTGTGTGTGTGTGTGTGTGTAATCCTAGAAGTAAAAGCACCTTATCATTTGTCTAACTGAACACTTCTTTCCATCTCCATTCCATCTGCTTCATGGTTTTCTAGAGCATATGTGTCTCATTATTTATTGTTTTTGCTTTTATTTTTCATCTTAAAAACACTAGTAGTGAATACTTGGTGAACAACTCTCTGGTTATTTTTTATTAAATATAGATGAACAGATATTATTGCTTTTTTAAATATGTGGAAATCATACAATATGTATTAACTCTTGTTGCTCTTGATGACATGCATTAGAGATTTTTTAAAAAAGAGTTTACTGTTGACACTATTATAGATGTCCCCCATTTTACCTCCCTCTTTCCCCCTCCACCAGGTTCTACCCCCACACTGGCCTTCACCACATTGTTGTCTGTGTCCATGGAAGAGAATTTAACATTTGCACATATCAGTCATCATGATTTCTGAAGATTAGTAGTGGTAGTACAGCAAGTCACCCATTAGTTCTTGCAGTACCTTGGGCTGTGACTTATCTGGACAATAAGGTCTGTATTATTTTAATGCAGTAGGCACTGTCTTGTTATTTGGCATACTTTAGACCTCAGTTGTCTTTTGGCTTTATTTACCATATTCTTTCCTGCTTGAAGAGTATTTTTAAAATAAAAAGATGGAAACAATAGAGAGACGATGCCATTCTTCCCCCACTCTCTCATCTATTGAACTATATTATCTTGAGCAAAAGACATGATTCTTCCTTTTAATTTTTCTGTTAAATAGATAAAAATACTACTTGGTTGGCTTCAACTTTTTTCTTTCTTTTTCAATAATCTCAGTTTATTCGGAATTTTCAATTTTTCTGACACCTTTAAAAAATTTATGTCATTCTTTTGTATTTATTCTTATCTCACTTCCTTTGTAATTTATGCTTATCTTCTTCAAATCTGAGCTCATCAGGCAGTTTCCTAGCTTGCATTATATGCCTCCTCTAATTTATCCTCATTGAACTAATTAATACTAATTAAGGTACTACTTTTAGAGAATCCTCTTCCCCAACCAACCCCAAATATTGTTCGTTAGACCCTCTGATAATTAAGTATAACTTTATGTTCTTTGATCTTTAAAAAATGTGTTTTGATTCTTAACTTGCATATTCAAAATAAGCATAAATGAGATTTTGAGGAGATATTTGTAGTCTAGGCATGTTTTAAAAGACTACATGTGCCTAGCTCAGAGCAGGCCTCAAGTAGTCTAGTATTGGCAATAGTATTAGTAGAATGAATGAATGAATAAATGGATGAATGAACATATGAATTTAAGACCAGGGTCATATAATATTTGCTTCTTTAGAAAAATATGTAATTAGTTAAACTTTGTAGCTGTTATTATAGAGTTGCTTTCTTACATCATTTCTTTCTTACATTTCAACTTCGATCAACTTATGGAGTAAAATACTAACTTAAATGTGAAATTCTTACATTTATTGAAAGGATATAATTCTTTTAATAAATTGTTGAATTCAATCTCCTAATTGTTTGCTGAGGGTGTTTGCATCTGTTCATGAGATATATGGTCTGGTTTCTTTTCTTGGTGTTAGAATTAGGTTAAGGCTGTCTTCAAAGAATAACTTGGAAAGTATTCCCTCTGCTCCTTTGTTATTTGTTTGTTCACTTGTTTGTTTTTGCAATTGTAGAGAATTGGTCTTATTTTTTTCTTCAACGTTTGGTAGAGGCCACCAATGAAACCATTTGGACCTGGTGCTTTCTTTCTGGGAAAGTAATTATTGATCAATTTCTTTTGTAGATATAGAGTGATTCAGGTTATCTATGTTTCTTTGTGTGTGTTTTGGTAATTTGTGTCTTTCAGGGAATGGTCTGTTTCATCTAAGTTGCATGAGTTATAGGCATGTAGTTGTTTACAGATTTTTGTTATTATACTTTTATTGTCCATGAGACCAGTAGTGATTATTCCTTTCATTTTTTATACTGATAATTTGTATCATCTCTCTTTAATTCTTGGCTAGCCAGGGCAAGAGTTTATCAACATTATTAATCTTTTAAAAGAATCAGCTTTTGGTTTTTGCTGATTTTTTATATTGTTTTCTGTTTTCAATTTCATTTATTTCTGCTCTAATCTTTATTATTTCTTCTTTTCTTTTTAGGTTTAATTTTTATCTTTCTAATTTTCTAAAGCAAGCTGAAATATTGATTTTTAGATATTGTTTTCTTTTATAACATATGCATTAAATGCTATAAATTTCCCTTTAAGCACTTTGTTTGCTACATCCCACAAAATTTCCCTCTAAGCACTTTGTTTGCTACATCCCACAAATTTTGGTTAGCTGTAATTTCAGTTTCATTTAGTTCAAAATGTTTTAAAATTTCTCTTGAAACTTCCTCTTTAACTAATGGGTTATTTAGAAGTGTCCTAATATTCCCGAATACTTAGGGATTTTCCACCAATCTTTCTTCAGACTGATTTGTACTTTAAAATTTGGTCTAAGAACGTACTTTATATAATTTTTATACTTTTAAATTTGATGAGGTGTGTTTTGTTGTCAAAATGTGATTCATCTTGGTAAGTGTTCTATACAGAATGTATATTCACTGTGTTGTTAGTTGGAGTATTTTATTAATGTTAATTAGATCAGGTTGATTGATAGTGCTGTTCAGTCATCTATAGCCTTGTTGAATTCCTGCCTGCTGGAATAATTAATCACTGACAGGGAGATGGTGAAGTCTGCAATCATAATAGTAGATTTGTCTAGTTCTTTCAATTGCATCAGATTTTGCCTCATGTGTTTTGACACTCAGTTGTGAGGTGCTTACATGTTTAAGATAGTTCTATGTTTTGGATATTGACCTCTTTATCAGTATGTGGAGCCCCTCTTTATTCCTTGCATCTTGCTTGTTTTGAAGTTGGCTTTGTCTGAAATTAATACAGCTACTGTAGTTTTCTTTTGATTAGTTTAGCCTGGTGTATCTTTCTCTAAGCTTGAGTAATTATACTTAAATTGATTTCTTGTAGATAACATATAGTTGTATCTTCTTCACTTACTCTGACAATATGTATCATTTAATTGACATATTTAAACCATTCACATTTAAGGGATTATTGATACAGTAAGATTAATATCTATCATATCTGTTACTGTTTTCTCTGTGCTGCATTTGTTTTTCCTTTCCCTCTCCTTCTCCCCTGAATTCTTTGGTTTAATTGAATATTGTGTATAGTTGTATTTTATCTTCGCCCTTAGCATATCAATTATACGTTTTTTTTTAATTTAATGATTTTCCCCTAAAGTTTAAGATATGAGTTTTAAACTCATCAAAAAATCAAGCAAGTGAGCAAAATAGGACCAGAGACATGGAAATAAAGAACAAACTGACAGTGACCAGAGGGGAGGGGGATAACGGGGGAAAGAAGGGAAAGAGTCAAGTCAAGGAACGTGTATAAAGGACCCGTGGACAAAGACACCGGTGGGGGGTGGGGGTAGAGGAGAGGTCTGAAAGTGGAAATTGGGGGGCATAGGGCAGGGGAGAGTAATGGGGGAAAATGGGGACAACTGTAATTGAAAAATAAACATTTTTTAAATTAAAAAATAAATTTCAAAAATTAAAAAAATAAAATAAAATGAACTAGTCTAAGTCCACGTTCAAATAACACCATATTGCTCCCCATATAGTGCAAGTTACTTAGAACAGAGTATCTCACATTCTCCCCTTCTGTCCTTTGTGATGTTGCTCGTTTCATTCATCCATTTGTTCTATTCACCCAATACATTGTTACTATTATTACTTTATACAGGAATTTTTAGATCATTTAGAAATAAGAAAAATAAAAGACTTTATTTTACTTCCATTTGTTTATTTTTTAAGTCAGCAAAGAATGCTTTTTCCATTAGAACCCTTAATATACTGATTATAGTTACGTTAATTTTTGTCTGATAATTCCAAATCAGATCTCTAATATCCAAGTCTGATTATGATGATTGTTTTCTCTCTTCAGACTGTGTCCTTTCTTGCCTTTTGGCATGATTTGTAATTTTCTTTATTGAAAACTGGGCATGTTATATCACATATTAGAAACTGAGGTAAATAAGGCTTTACTGTGAGAATTTCCATTAATACAGCTAGGAGTCATGTTGGGTTTATGTCTCCTGTAGTAGTAGGTGCCAGATGATTCAAATTCTTCTAGTGTCCTTGTTTTGACCTCCCCTCCTGACTTTGGGCTTCCCTAAGTCCTCCTCCTCAGGGAAAGTCCATGTCTGGCAATTCATGCAGCTGTGATCCCAGCTGCACTGAAGCCCTGCAACAGTGGTGGTAAGGTGTAGGGGAGGGGGAAACATTCTATAATCTGATTAAATCTCAATTTTTTAGTGAGCCTGTATCTTGGGGCTGAGCTGTGATCTTCACAGTTTCTCTCATGTTACAGCCTTTCCTTCCATCTGTCTGTTCCCTTGTCTGGCTGAAGGGACCCTCTGAAAGCCCTGTTGACTATGTTTCTTTCCTCCTAAATGAAGCAGTTGAGACAAGAAGAGTAGAGGGGCTGAGTGGGAAAAATGCCCGTCTTCCAGCTAAAATAAAGCTCTGGGAAAGTCTTCTCTCCTAGAGAGTAGACTTTTGCTATAGAGAAAGCTCTGGGTGTGTTATTTTAAAATTATTACCTATCTCTTCGCATTGCCAGAGTCATGAGGCAATGCATCTTCCTAATGAGAATCTGGTGGGATTCCTGGAAGTAAAGTGCACCAAAGCAGGGTGGAGGCTAAAGATGGGAGTTTCTTACTCTCTCACCAATATATGGCCTCCAGAAACTCATAAAAATTACCATATAGGTGTTTCTACAAGTTTATGGCTCTAGCACCTTCTGATCCAGGTAAACAGACCTTGACTGTGATCCTTGGACTGTGCCTATTTCTCCATATTTTGAACATTTCACCCTGTGATCTCAGTTCTCTGATTGGTCCAAGAAGAGTCATTGAATTTTAGTTTTCCCAGCATGTTTTTTCTTAAGGATACAGGATTGGTCAAAAGTATGTTTACAGTTGTGAGTACACAAAGCAGTTTATTCTGGTATTATTATTTATTTATTATTGTATTATTTTCATAAAAAACAACTGTAAACCTACTTTTGCCCCATCCTGTATTTGGAATGATGACTTCCAAGCTCCTTACACTTCAGAGCTAAAATCAGGAACCCGTCGGGAATATATTTAATATTTTTACCTAATCTAAATATTTTTTGCTTATTTATAGCAGTACATTTAAATATATTTAAAAATATAAAATAAGAATTTAAAATTTTCTCCATATTTCGTTCCATTGTCTTGAGATATCAATTCATACCACAGAGGGTTGCTGTGTTTTTGCATTTCTCAGCATTTCTATTACACAGATATTAATCGTGTGACCTTGGGAAAGTTCCTTATCCTCTTCATGACCCAGTTTTCTCATTTAATATACAGTATGAATGTTACTTGTCTTTTAGATTATTATGGAGGCTAAACAAGATCATGTATATATGAAGGCTTAGCACAGTAAATATCTGGCACAAAACATGTTCTCAATGCTGTTAATTTCTTATTAATCCTTTTGTGGTCAATTTCATTCTCCAGATAGAGAAAATGAAGTTTAAGAAAAATTAATTGCAATTCTCACTTCTGGGGTTTTTTTTGTTTGTTTGTTTTAGACTTGTCTGCACTTTGAGCCGCAGCTGGTGGTAGAGATGTGGGAGACGCAGGCTGGACCACATTGGAAGCGGGCCAGGTGAAGAGCCGTCCTCCTGACCGTGTACTGGGGCACTGGTTCACTGAATTCGTTCCTTTAAACTCTCCTGCCCCTTCCTCATGCTGACAGCATAATACGGCATAAACAATAACTTCATATCAATCCAACAGGCAAATGGCCCTGGACAAAGGCATGAAGTAGTCTTCTTTGCTACTCTCTTAAAAATTTTAGAAATTAAAAAGGGAAGCTTTTTAGTTTTTACTTATGATAGACATGTTATATTTCGAAAGATTTCAGCTTGTTTATTTTGATTATATTTTTCTAGGAAGTCATCCTCTCTCAATTTTGCTAGTATTATATTGTATGTACTGAGGTATTGGTGATGGAGGAAAGATGGGGTTAGTGATTTCGAAGAAGGTCTTGCATGATTCAGAACTGCATAATCATAAGCTCCTTTCTAAAACTCCATTTACAGCAGGGGCCAAGGCTGGGAGATCTGACAATGCCTAAGGGAAGCATTCTCCTCAGAAAACTGTGGCATTGAATGATGATGAACACCAGTGCAAATGAGGGCACATTTAAAGAAATTCAACTTTAAAGGATGCCTGAATCTTAAAAAGACTTTATGTGAACTTTTAATAGGCAGATTTTCTTTATGGATATGTAGAGGAGAGAAGAAATCTAAGTTTTATGTCAGAATTTCTTTCATTTTTTTGTTACATTCAATTCTTGGAGTCTGTTTAGCTTTTTAAATATACCTGTAATCTCCTTTCTCCTGAAATTATGGTCAATTTTTATACACATATAAATGTTTTAATGTTTAATGCTTTTGTGTGGAACACTTGATGGGACAGCCAAAGTTTGTCTAGTCCAGCTCCTAGTATGTTCCAACCTAAGAGTTTATCAAAAACTGTGGGTTCTCTAGGTTTTCCTTTAAAATGAACAAGAATGGAATTCTATAACCTCTTCATTGTGTTTGATGAGTGTGTATATGGAACATGCTTAATCTTGACAAGTCATTATTCAATAGCACTTGATTTAACCATCTTTGAAGGTTACAAAACATGTTTGTTGCCCCATCTTATCTGACCCTTAAATAACACATGAACATGGAGGACAAGCAGCGCCTGCTAGAATTCTGACGTAACCAAATCTACGTGTTTGTCTAGAATTGTGGGGTATTAAAGAAGTGCCTGGGAATAGTTTTTATATAAGGATCTGACATTTCCTAGTGAGATGCACAGAGGATTTTGCATGCTATGCCTCCAGCATTCTCATGCTCAACAAAGAAAGCAAAGTTTTGGCATGAATAAGGATGGCTGGATGTAGAATATTCTGGAAAGTGGGGAACTCATCCCAAAGTAGAAGAGAAAAATAACATTAATCACAGTTTTAGGGCAGTTTTTCTTAATTCAAAGTAATTCCTGGTTCAACATAGTTCCCTCAGCCAATTAGTATCATTGTACATCCTTTTATTTTCTTTAAAGCACTTACCACTCTGTGATATTTTTAGTTGTTGTTATTTACTTCCTTAGCATTTGTCTTGTTCTTGTAGGATTTGTGATTTTGTAGAGCAAGGATCTGATCTTTTTGGTTATCACTGAATCCGCAGGACCTAGAATAACACCCGATAAACAGCAGGAGCTCCATAAATACCTCTCCCTGTGGTGTTAGTTCCAGGGCCGATAGGAATACGCTTAAGGGTAGTGTCTCTTAAATGAGCTCCATGCTGGTATTTGAGTGTCTTGGCCATTTGGGCTGCTATAACAAAAATACTCTAGGCTGAGTGTCTAAAACAATAAACATTTATTTTTCACAGTTCTGGAGACTGGAAGTCCATGATGAAGGTGCCGGCAGATTTGATAGCTAGTGAGGACCTGCTTCATGGTTCATAGACAGTAGTCTTCTCACAGGGTAGAAACAGTGAGAGAGATCCCTGGGGTCTTTTTTATAAGGAGCTAAATCTTATTCATGAGGGCTCCCTCCTTATGACCTAATCACCTTCCAGAGCTCCACATCCTAATATTGTCGCACTGGAGGTTAATGTTTCAACATGTGAATTTTGAGGGGACACAAGCATTCAGTCTATTATAGGGAACTTGCTTTAATTCCTCTATTAGTTACTATGCTTTTGAAGATGACATAAACTGATCTTGAACTGACTAAAGCAAAATAAAATTTATGAAATCTATTGGAATGATACTAGAGTAGATCAAAATTAGAACTATAAATGTGAACAGAAGCTAGGGTGGCTTGGAGGGCGTTTCTGGATGGAATGATGGCTTCATTTGCCCTCAGAACCCCCTCCCATTGCTTTCTGTGTGTCTGACTTACTTTCTCAGGTTGGCTGCCATCGTAAACTTGGATCCACAGCTGAAAGCAGCTTCTGGGCTTAAATTCTCACAAACAAGGCGTGAGTGAAAAAAAGGGCTATTCCTCCTACCTACCCCTGTCTCCAAGGAGATGGAACATGAAAGAAAAGGATGCTATAACTAAAGAAGAAGGAAGATCTTCTCATAAAGAAGGGAGAGCAATTTTCAGGAGAAGAGAAGGATACTGGACTCCTCCCCAAAATGTTTACTCATAACTGTACTCAGTTTCAAGTAACAGGAAACAGCAAAATTGTGGCATACAAATAAATTATTTGTCTCACATAATGAAAAACCCAGAGGTAGGCACTTAAATAGTCTTGGGAAATTTTCTAATCACTTCTAGAGCCTAAATCCCTTCCTTATTTCTTCTTAACCATCCTTAACATGTACTTGTCAGTCTTGGTCAGACAACCTCTAACATCATACCAATGCCCCAGGTCACTCCATGTGCTATGACACTTGATCTGGATCACCATTCCATTATTTTGTTTAAGCCATGTGCTGTGTCACCAAATAATTGCAGCCTTGATGTTATAGATGACATACCCCAGGGAGCAAAGGCCTCAGGAAGAGGGAATGAATTTGTATCAGAATGAAATAAGTTTGTATCAATGTTCATGTGTGTACATATTGGAGAGGAGTCACATTTGATGCTGCTTTTTATGGCATCGGGGACAGCAGAAGTATTTGGGGACGGCCAAGTCCACATGAGTTTTTCTGTTTTCATAGCATATTGATAATGATGATGAGTCAGCAGCAAGTCGAACTGCCTGCTGAAACTGCTGCTTCTTGCCAGACTGTGGTGCTGGATCTAGGAGATAGGAGTCATTTCTCACCTTGCCCTTAGCAGCTCCTCAGATCTGAGGTGTTCCCTCTGCGAGTACTGGGATTACTGTTCTTGTATAGCTATGAAACTAGCGTGTCTACCCCCAGAGTTATGACTTTACCTTTCTTTAATCAGCTTTGACTTGGACCTGGAAATTTTGTCTAAAAGATGCATGCGAGATGACATTTTTACAAAACTTACAGAGACCCATGATGTCCTCTTCCATTTTGACCTACGTGGGCCGCGTAGGGGAGCTGAGTGAGCCATGTACTCATCAACCTTATAACGTAGGAGCTCGTCAGCCCTAAGAGATATTCTGGGTGGCTGAACCTGAATTAAGTCTGAATTCCCTACACCCACTTTTGTCTGGGCTGCCCCCCGAAGAGTGTGGCCCAGCATTGCTGTTAGGGAAAGAAAGACTTGGCATGCCTAAGGATGGTGAGGGTTACATGCTCTGCATGCAGTGGGTTTGCATGGCAGATGAGGAACACTGAGCTTGGAGAATCCACGGCTTTTATAACAAACAGCGAAAACCTACTCTTTGTTTTGGATGGAGACATTATCCTCATCTCTCAAAGTCTGCTCATTGGAAACATAACCCTGAGAAATGGCTCATGTAAAGGTCAGGGAATTGCATTCTTGGTCTACCCTGCGTGACCTGGAAAAACATGACAGACCATGGGGGAATATGTCTCCCAACAGAGCTATAAGAAACAATCCTCTGAAACTCATTACTGCCTTGGCCAATAAAAAGTATTTCTTAACATGACTCAGTGTTCTTGATAAGAAGACCTCTACCCCAGGAAAATTTTCGACTGGTCTTGATGCCAGGAAAAATTGGGCTTCTCCCTACCAATTGTAAATATGAAAATGGACCCTTTTTCTTCTTTTCTTCTTGAATGCTGACGAAGTTGAAATTTAATATATACAGTCTCTGGCACAAGTCAGTCTTCAGTAAATAATGCTAATGATGGATACAGAACAGTAAAAGTGGGATGTGCATTTGGTAGTGAACTCCTGGGTGCATTTTATTCCCTTATTCCCTGCTCTTTTATACCTTTATCTCATTTTTCTTTCTTTCATTTAAAACTGTAGCAAAGATCTATACCTTTTATTTTTAATAAGCTGGAATTCAAATCCAGGTCTTCTGATGCCAGTGTTCTATATTATGTCTAGTTCTATTCTCTTTGAAGTTGGAGAACAGCTGGTCCATATTTCTATCTTTAAAAATTTGTGAGGAAAGTTATTCAATCACCCGTCATCTGTCTCCTCCTCTGTCACTACCCTGTTGGTTCTGTTTTCAATGGTTTAGTCAGTTTTGTCATTTTTCTCTGTACTCCAGGCTCTCTTATGTTTTGTACACTCAGACCCAGGCCCTCTGATGTTAATTTGAAGATTTCTTCTCATCTTTTTTTTTCCCAAGCCAATTCAACATTCGCAGGCCTTTCAGTTATGTATGTATGTTACCAGATAACCATCTCAAAGCTGGGTTTTTTTTCCTACAAACAATACCACACTCAATTATGTCCATTGACCTTCATTCTGTTTAGGACAAATCATGTCACTATTTCTTTCATTTCTTTTTGGACTGAAAAATCTATGAGGCTTTATAGTTGTAATTTTCTGCTATAGAAAGGCAGAGAAGTATATTGTCATCCCCAGAAATGTCCAGATAAACACTCAAAATTCACTAACTACTTACAGGAATCAAAATTTTTATTGTATAAGTGTTTTGTCATGTTCTTGTTTATGCAACAAAAATTAAAAGTGGCTGAAAAATTAAGAGATGTATTGCACAACCAAAGGGTAGCTAAAATAACTATAAGTGGTATGACCGAATATGACCAGTGGGGTAGTGATCCAATTGACTACTCTGTCCTGGGGCAAAGTTACCTGAAAAGCAGCAATTTTGAGTACATAATGCAGTTTAGTTTAGGATGCAATAATGTAGCATATTCTTTTTAAGAATCAACCTGTAAATTAAATTCTGTATTTGCTTCAGGCCATCAGCCCCAATGACAAGATGGGGGTAGAAGTCCTAGATATCTAGAGATTGTAATTTTATTTACTCTCTTCAAATAATTTACTGGGATTCAAATTAGTACCTATTTTAGTGACTTTTTATAATCACCATCTTCATGCTATTTTCAACCTTTCATTTTGTCCACTCTTTCACTTGCCCACCATATTTCACATATTATATGCAATATGCAATTTGCAATTGGTAATATAGTACCAAAAATCTGAAAGAATAGAAACAGAAGTTATCATGAGTTCTTAGACCCAAATACCTACACCTTACTGGCACTCAAGCTTAAAATATTGTTGCTCTGCTTCGCGATTGGTTCTGCCACCAACTCTAAGTCAGCAAAATATATCAGTCATTATCCTCCTCCTTATAAATAAAATCAATGTATCGCATTGCATGTAAACATCTCTCTCTATATATATTTATGATACAAATTTGTTAACAATAGAGAACACAGAATATATCGTGAAAGCTAAGTCTGAAAGAAATACATATAAAAATGATTTTTACATGTTTAAACCCTCCCCACATTGTACATTCATTATTAAAAATTAAAGGACAGAAGTCAGATTGAAAAACAGTAAATTAAGAGACAAGCTGCGGGGACTACAAGTTGTTTCACTTGAATAGAACCAACCTTGTTCTCTCTGGTTTTTCTCCCAGGAAAGGAAAATTTAATACTCAGAATAATAAACACACTTAACTAATAGGAGCAATGCAGTTGTGGTTTGGTTGTGTAAAGTATATGCATTATTTCTCTTTTCAAAACCGTGGCTGAAATCTTAAAAGGTCATCCTAAATATTTACCAAAATGAGAAAGTTTATAAAATTAGAATTTACTTTTAAACGAATATACTGCCTCGCATTTCAGTCACCTTCAGCGAAAAAACCAGCGTTGGCAGTTTTACCAACTGTTTTTAACCAGTTCAGTTCAGTCTGGCTGTCAGTCGTTAACACAGTACTACCAATCTTTAACTCGTACAACCACAAGGGAATGCTTAAATAAAAGAACACTTGATTTCATAGCAGTTTTTAAATGAAAACATATGTATCTGTAATAGGTCTTTAAAAGTTTTTTTCAGTAACAACTTAATGTGTGGCATCTGTTAGGTATAGGGTGTCTTTTTTAGTTTTTTGAAGAGGTACGTTAGGCCCAGTAAAATTAACGTAGATGTTGGTATCTCAGGACTTATCGGGATTAAGAGCCCATAAGAAAGGAAGATAGTTGTCAGTTTTCCTTCCATAGATAATCCTGTATATTTTATTTAGGGAGAAAAAAAGAGAAAGAGGAAAAGATCTCAAAATAGTTTCTCAACACTGGATTCGGAGAAGCTCATTTGTAAAATTTGATATGCATATTGTATTTGGTGAGACAGGTAAAAATAGACATGGGATAAACTACTCATATACTTGGGATTCTTATCAAATATTTTAAGGTTCCTTTGAGCAGTATCAGTGCTTGAGTACATAATTATTAACCTTAACTCACCAGTTTATAATACACTCTCGTTAATGGAGGGTTGACAATTATCCTAATTTTTTAGAAGAACAAATAATTCATAACTGTTAAGATGACGCGACATATTTGGTCTCTCATATTACCTGAATTTCCCTCCACTTCTCAGCTGACAGAAACTTACATGTATTAGTAACCCAATCTACCTACTTTAGGATTCTTAAGAACCTTGTCTCTGCTATCTTTAATATATGCAACCAAATAAATTCAAAATAAACTTTGTGTAAATCGGCTAGGGTCAAATATTATGTACCCTTATTATTTACCAGCATATCTCCAAATATGTTGGGGGGATTGAGGCTGCCTCAAATATTTTTAGAAGAATCTTGAATGTAAAGTGCTCTCTTACCAATATTTCTTATTGCCTCAGGATGCAGTTAGAATATGGGACTGCAGATTGATACATGTCTCAATTGATACGCCTTTCTTTTTTCCCTGTTTCGAGAGCTGCATATAATGTTTATCTGTCCATGAATGCATATATGTATATTATAAATACATCAGGGAATGTTTATGTATTGAAATGAAGCACAGCAAAGTGATTAAGAGTTTTGAAGCTAGATTACTTCGGTTTGAGTTCAGGCTCCATCACCTGCTAATTGTATAATCTTGGGCAAGTTATATAACCTTTCTGTGCCTCAGTTTACTGATGTGTAAAATGTTATAATAAAATTATGTACCTTGTGGAGTAGTTGTAAGAATTAAATGAGTTCATACAAATAAAGCACTTAGAACAATGCCTGTAAAGTTACAGGGATTCAAAAACTTTAGTAACTGTTATTATTATATATATCATATAGATATATACAGGGTAGGGCAAAGTAGGCTTACAGTTATTCATATAGAAAATAATATAATAAGTAATAACTAATAATGCAAGAATAAACTCTGTTTTGCATAGTCACAATATAAACCTATTTTTACTCCACACTGTACATATGCATATATATTATATAATTGCTTAACCTACAAAATAAGACAATTTCATATATATTACTAAATACCTTTTACATTTAATATGTGGCATGTATGAATGCTCCAGGTATGACACATATAAATTTTCTTGGCAATTTCAGTTATCTAATGACCAATGTGAGTGAAAAATACCAACATAGCTTGTGACTAGACTGTATGGAGTATAAATTCAGTATTTTTACCCTACCCACTTAGTGATATAATATTTCTCATTGGAAAGTGGACCCAATATTAAGTGTAAGTGGTGTCAAGATGAAGTAAAAGAGCACAAGCTTACAGTGCAGCCGGAGCAGTCTGGATTCGCATCCTGGCACCATCACTTAGAAGTTGTGTGATTCGGGGTAAGTAATTTAACTTTTCTGAGCATTAGTTTTCTAATTTGCAAGACAGGGATGTAACATTTCTTGCAAGTTTATGGTAAGAAGTAGAGATGACATAGACAAAAAAAAAAAAATCGCCTGGCCAACAGCCTGGCATATAGTAAATGCTTGATAAATGGATACACTGATCTTCGATATGTCAGTCCCACTTCAAATGTGGGTTTCTTTTTTTAAGTCCAATACAAACAAACATCCCACTGGAAGTTTTTGATCAGTTATGCTGTTTTAATATAATGATCGTGGGTTAATCTTAAGGGCATGTGGTTTCAATAACCATAATGGCTCGAAGTTTCACTGCCCATAGGAGCAAAAGGGAAGAGGTTGGTGTAATTCAAGGTTTACCAATATCTCACCAGGCGGTTTGCAACTTTACCTTATCTTCCTCTGCCCAGCCTCCCCTCTCCAGATAGAAAGCCTGCTTGCCCCAAACGCTGTTACACTGAAGAAGCAGTAGATGCTGAAACCCTGAGGCAGCGGCGCTTTGCTTTGTGAGGTTAAGCCAAGCAGGCCCCTTTGCTAGACACCCATGGGAAAAGGGTCTCCCTGTGTCCCGTTATTTTCAGAGTATGATCTGAGAGAAATGGATTAAAATCTAGGGGAAATTCTCTGTAAATGACAATCTCTTTTCAAATGTTATGGGTATTTTCATATATTTTGTAATGAGAAGACATTTATTTTTTGTAGTTGGGCCTGATGTCCCTCTTGCACGTTATGCAAGGATCTGGACCTGACATAGTAATAGGTAATTGCGGGAAGCAGCAACATAGGTATTATGCTAATAAATCACTTAAAGTATGCCAGGAACTCCTTAAAATAAAAATAACACTTAAATTCAAGGTACAGTACAATTACTGATGAATTCTTATATTATTGTTGAACAAGTGTCTCCGACTTGAAGCTTGGCTGATATCGGAAATGTGAGAAAAAGTAACACGTAGGAAAGATGTTTCATGTATACACATAGAGAATTTTTTCACATAGTTGTTGATGCCACATTGATCCAGCAATTTAAATATTATTATCCATGGTCTCGCTCATTAAATACTTAAGAAAGCAGTAAAATTGTTGAAGGATACACATTTAGAATGCCATATCCAGAGTAATATCCAAGCGGCAAATGATTACCCTGCTTATAAATTCTAGATAGATGATAATTTAGAGTGCCCATGAAAGTCCCGAATTTATTTGATTGCCCTCTTAATTACTGGGCTCTATGCGATCAAATATTTGTGGAAGAGGAAGCTTTTCTTTGTGGGAGTGGATAATAACTGTGCTTACACTTTGAAATTTTTGCCTTGAGTTATTAAGATTTGCATTTCTCACTTTTGTTCTAAGGAAAGGTGTTTAGCCTGTTTTAGAAAGCAGGTACCAAATAATCAATCATGAAACATCGCAGAAAGTTTCCACACTAGATAAGTGCAAAATCTTAGGTATTAGCAATCCACCCCCAGAAACAAATCTACAAAGGATGGGGTGGGGGCGGGGGGGGGAGAAAGGAGGTATCACTTTTCTAAGTGAATACATTGTGATTGGTAGGTGTTACATGCATCAAGAAACTATATTTGCTTACTAGCTGCCGTTTAGGAACCAGCCAGAAGTCTGAGAGATCGTACAGACAGGTAAGCCCTAAGCTTCCCTCCCATGCTGCTTCAGTGCCCTGCTCCTCCAGGCGCGTGAAGAATAAACAGACTGTGGTCATTGATCCCCTGGTGGTGGTGTTGCACTCTGGGAAATGCTTGGGGGGCCCAGGGACGCGGCTCACTTAATGGATGCGCATCTGAAAAAAATCACCGAGATGAGGAAAGAACATGCAAATCGGTGGAAAGCTAGAGAAGAGGAAGGGAACAGTGAGAAAAAGAAACGTGTTGCTTGTATTGTTTTAGTCCCCTTCTCCATCGTCCTCCTCCAGACCCGCTGCCTCCCTTGTGACACCTCCCTCCTCGCCCCTTTCTAGACACCAGTTCTGGGAAGATCAGTCAGGATCCTCCCACCCCCCTGGTTTGAGATTTAATAGGATTTTTTCCCCCTGGCAAACCGGCAGCTGTTTTAAGTCAATGAAAGTAAGATTGTTAGAGATAAGCGTCGGAGCAGCCCGGGAGCTGTCAGAGCACACTTAAATCAGTCCTCAGCTTCTGCTCAGGGCATCGCCTACAGAGTTTCTTTCGAGGGTGATGTAACTCTGGGGGTCTCTGTTTCGCCTTCACGCGCCAACTCGGGCAACGCAAAGGAGTCGTAGCCCAGCGCGGAGCTTTTTTCCCCTACATATCTTTCCCTGGTTCTTGGGCATTGGGTTTTTGGCTTCACCCACACAAAACAAAACCAGTTCAACCACCCCGGAGGCAGGGATGAGAGCGCCTTAAAACTTTTCTCCCCTCCCCCCTAACTAGGAGTAGGTGGGTGCCAAAGTGCGGGCGGCGCGAACTCGCGGGCGCAGAGCCGGCCCGGGGGAGGCAGTGGTCGCTTTAAAAACGGACCTATCGCCGCTCCAGCCTCAGCGCTGGGCAGTCGGCGGCTGCCTCTGAGAAGGCTCCGCGGACATCCGCAAACCCCCACACGCGCCCTCGGGACGAGCTTTACTGTGTGCAAACCCGGGTGGGGGCAAGAAGGGGCCCAAGTCACGGCCACAGGGCAGCGGGTGCGGTTCCAGCGCAGGGAAGAAGTTGACAAAGGGGACTTGACTAAACATGAATGCGTATTTATAGACGCGAGCTCCATCGAGATCTAGAGAGAGCGCACTCTCCCTGCTCCTTCCTCCCACTCCTGCCATTTCATTTTATCGCTCCTTTAAGTGGAGGGCAGATTTTTTTAAAAAAAACATTCCTGTATGGTGTGGGTAATCACCGCGTTATTTACAATCTAGTTACTCTGCAGCAGACGGGGAAGCAAACTCTGGGGCTCGTTCCCTTCGGATGGACAGAGAGGGCGGCCGGGCGGCGAGCTGCAGGAAGGAGGTCAGGGTGGGTTTGCGGGAGCTCGGGGGCGACCTGGCGGGAGCCGAAGCCCCCGGCGCCGCCCCCGCCCCCGCCCCCGCCGCACCTCCCGGGGCGGGCGCCCGGCCGTGGTGACCGGCGGCTGGTGCGCTGCCCTCGCCTCTCCCATTGTTCCTACTGTCTTTTTGCCTTTTGTTATTTGCACTCGCATTGTGTTGTTTGTCTCTGAAGCCGCCTCAAGACCAGCAAAGGGATTTCACCTCGTCCTTGAGAGCTGCACGGGGAGCGCGAGCGAGCGAGAGACCAGGGAGAGGGACGCGCGCGCGCACACACACTCATACACACTCACACACACAGACACACACACACAGAGTGAAAAAGGCGAGCCACCAAACCCATCTCCAGTCTCCTCCCGGGGGCCCCCAGCCCGCCACTGTGCCACTTTGCATCCCACGCCAGAGGAGACATTAAGGAGAACCGGTAAGGTGCGTGAATCGCAGCGTTTTAACTTTGTTGTTCGTCCCGATGTTGTTGTGGGCAGACCTCCAAGGCGCAGAGCGCCCCTCTGCCGCTCGCCGCGCCCGCCACTCAGCGCTCGTTCCCGGCTTCGGCTGGAGAGCCGGCTGGGGAGGGAGGGGGCCGCCACCGGAGTTTCCTCAAGTACAGAGGGAGAGGGACTGGAATGGGGGCGAGGGAGAGGCAGGAGGCGGCTCGAGACTGGAAGTGGCCCTGTCATCCTCGGGGGGCGCCTGTTCGGGGGTGGGGGGAACCCTGGGGTGTGTGCTCGAACCCAGATCGGGAAATGGGAAACTTTATATTTTTTGATGGGGAGCCTGCGTGTTGCCGGTATTGTTTTCTAAGTGGTGACGGTGGAGGTGGTGATTAGAGCTGAGGGCAGGAGCGCAGGCGAAATCCTAGGCTAGTCTGTGCACCTCGGTTACCGCCAAACGACAGATCCTAAAAGTTGGACAGAGCTCCTTCCCCTTCCTTGTATATACACTCGACCCCCAGCCCACCCCACAACCTGAATATTCCCCCTTTTTGTCTTTTTGTTTCGCTTTCTGCAGTCCCTCTCCCTACCACTCCCCCTCCCTCCTGTCCGGAATTTCGGAAACAAGTCTCATCCTTCAGGATTCTAGGGATTTCAGAGACCGGAAGCTTTATTAATTGCAACTGCTTTCCCCCCACCCCACTCCGCATACGAAGTGAAGACCTCTCACGTGCTGTCACTTTAAAGCGCGGGTTTGGGAAATCTCGCTTGCACTGTGGGGCTACAGTAATAAGCAAGGAAAAGAGTATATACAAGTTGAAATCAAATTGAATTTGGAAATGTTTCCATTTGATAGCAGCAGTTTCTTGCGTATTGATCAGCTGGCATCGGATGCACATGAAGCGTTACTAAACATATTTTAATAGTAATTTTCCTTACACTTTGCAAAGCGAATATATTAATAAATAGTTTGACCCTGGTGAGTGCCTGAAGACGTTGGCCTTTGTGGGTAAATTCAGAGTGTGGTGAATGTGAATTCATTTCAATGTCTTTCCTTCTCAACTAAAGCAGGTCAAAATGAGGAATTCTGTGAATATGCAGGGTGATATTCTCAGTGTCAGCCAACCCCAGGCACTCTGGGTGGCAGTCAACTGTACTTCTTTAGAAAAGTTTAGGAATTTGTGCTATCCCAGTTGGATCCTCACAATATCCAGATATCCAAAGTAGTTTGCCAGAAAGGCATGAGCCGATTTCCCCAGAGGCTGCCTTCAGACTCAGCGCAGTTCTTCAGTCAAGGGCAAGACCAAGGGAAATCTGTGGGATTTTGGGTAATAAGTGTGGGAATCTGCAAAGGGACTAGACAGAGCGATTTGTTTCCTTGATACTCATAAATAATGTCCCCTAGTATCCTTAAAACACACACACACACACACACACACACACTCTCTCACACACAAACAAAACAGGCCAGTGCCGTAGGCGTGTAAGAGATTCATAGGCAATGGACATTTCAATCAGAAAAACCATAGCAGAGTTTTTGATCAGGATTACAGGAGTCAAGCTCGATTGCCAAGACTTATTAGGTTAAGGACCAGATGGTTTTAAAGTATACGGAAATGTTTTTTAAGTTTGACTTTTATAGAATGTAAAAGGATGACGATTTCTTAGGGTCTTTACAGAACTGCTGGATTTTGATCTAATTTTGAAGGAACTCAGCTGTATTGTGAACTGCTGTTAACTGTGATAGGGAAGGGATCTGGTTTCAAATGCAGATACATGGGACAAAGTTTCTGAGGGTGCTTCTTCCTGATTTAAATATAGCTCGGAGGCTGAAGCCTAGATAAATTCAGCCACAATGATTTAAAACCATAAGCACTTACACTAAAGTTCTGTCAGGCATTGTGCAAAGTTCTGCTGCAAATTATGTCATCAAATGTTTACTTCTCAGAACTATACAAGATAAAAATCATAAGCATCACTCAAAACTGATGCAATACAGCCTGAAATCCTTACACTAGTAGGGATTGCTTTTGTTTGCCTGAAAGGTAGATCTTTCATCAGATGAGTTGTTTAAAAACATTTACTTGTGGGGGTGGGAAGGGATGTGCATAATTATTTAGTTATTTGTGTTAATTATATACTAGCATACTTGCTTGAAATTCTTTCTTTTTTCCTTTTCTTTCCAGTGGTCTTCTAACAACCTTATACATGAAGAATTTATAGAGTTTTTTATTTGCTTGTGGGTTTTTAAAAATCCTTTTTGTAGCCTTTTCGAATGGGCAAGAATGAACCTATCTGACATAGACTTGAAAGAGTAAACACTTAATATGTGAAAAAAGAGCCTCAACTCAATACAGAAACCCTGTACTAGTTTTACTGTTGAGCTTAAACAGTTCTGGTTGAATGGCATGTTATATACAGGATTCAAAACTCTCAAAGGTATTTGGTAAATAACCGGGCATTTGAGATCCAGTGGTTATTTCAAGTTAACTTAGTGCTATACATGTAAATGCACATCCTGTTTAGGCTGACATATGGTTTTGTAAAAGGAAAAGGAAAAAAATCTATGCTTATAAAGATGTTATCTGTGGAGTATATGGAGTAAATATTAAACAATAAAAAAATGAAGTTTATATTCAGATGTGATGGCTTCTTTTTCTGTCCTTGTTTTGGGGATATGGCACAGGATACCAGGGCAGTTTAAAATTTCATCTTCCAGTTAAAAGACTGAATTTGAAAGTTTGAGTAATTTTTTTCTTATAAAGCAAATGAAAAAGTACGATACAATAATTAAAAGAATATACTGTCTTCTTGAAAAAGCTCCACTCTCTGAGTGATAAGCAATCATCTTGAAGGCATATTCACATTATATAAAAAAGAAATATACGGGGCAGGATAAAACTTGTTTTTAGTACTCTAAAATACACCAGATTTCAAATAATTTAGAGTTCCAATGCTGAACACTGTTTAGATTTTCACAGGTAAAGTTGTTGAATATGATTGATTGGCATAACCTGGATCGTTCACCCAATATCTAACCACCTCCAGTGGTAGAGAATGCCATAATTTGAGTTTTGAGAGTAACCTGGAAAACTTATTTGTCTAGGCCTGAAGTCAATGCATTCCCTTACACACTGGTCACAATTTTTTAGCCTGTGAAATGTAGATTTATCTTAAAGGTGAAAAAAGTACTTGGCTGTTTTAAATAAACTATATCCTGAACTTAGATTTGTAGATAGTTAATAAAATGAAAGTCCAATTTTGTTGCAAACATTGTTTTAAAACACCCATTTGTAAATTGTCCACATTTGGTTTTCATATGTTAATGATTTGGGATCTGAAACTTCTTTCAGAAAGGCATTTTGGTTTATCTTTAAAAACACTACACAAGACTCTCTAAACAACTCTGTAAATAAATGGTTCCAAATGCCTCAATTTGATGAATGAATTAAAGAATTATAGTTCTTAATCCAATTATGATCAGCCTAGTCTTGTTATTACAATTCCCACTGGGGGCGGTGTGGGGAGTGGGAATGGTAAATGATTCTCAAATGCGAGTGGGTCTTTGCTGTTTATTTTCTGTGTGATGGAACGTGAATAATTACACCTAACATTTAGGAGAAGGATTTTAGAGGTAGGGAAGTTATTTAATGATCTTCAATTAAACCAAGAGTTTATTCGCATGAAAAGTTTGTTCTTAATAGAAGAGTAAAATGAAATTTTTAAGAATATGAAGCAAGGATCTAATCTTTTCCTTACGAAATTATTTTTTACTTTTTTTATTTAAAGGGAAAGAAGGGGAGCACTTGAGGCTCCGGAGCAGAGCAGACGCTCAGGCGCTTTTCGTCATTTTCAGTTGGGCTGCAGTGGGACACGTAGCTGGTATATTTAATAACCTTTACTGTATTCAGTCTCCTTGTCTTTAAAATTAAGGAGAATATGCTTTTTGGGTTGTTTCCTGTAAACCTCTACCCAATTAGCTACCTTCATGGGTTCTTTGTAATGTTCTCATCGTTGGCCTGAATTTTAGGATGGGCCCTTGATAACAACCCACTTTGCTTTAATGGACCCTTTTAAATTTCTGCTCCATTTGCCCAGTTTAACCTCTGGCTCAGAAATTAATTGATTCAAATATGTTAATAGTTTATTATGGCTTAATTCTCTAGGTGTTGTTATTATTACTATTATTGTTGCAGTTTATTATGACTATGTAATTACTTAGGAAAGACTTGTGGGGATTACACCTATCAAGTGAAGCTACCAAGAAGAAATATTTATAAACATAGGGATTTTTTTTTTTTTAGTATTACTCAAATCATACCTTATAGGCAAGTAATTACCCCACTTGCAGGTAAGAATGACATTCAGTAGGGACAACATGATAAAGCTAGGAGACAAATGAGTGCATTTAAATAGCACATCGAATAACCACCCTTTAAAAATTGAGCCTTAAAAAGTAAAAAACCACCCAGAAAAAAATGTTTTTTTCTGAGTCGTTGTGGTGGTGGTATTGCTTTCTACAGGTATAGGTCCATTCATTCTTTATTAAAGTTTATTATAATTTTTAAAACAAACTATATTTTTTCTTCCCAGTTACTCATCATTCAATTAATCTTCAGGATTATATGGTATTGCGTGTCCAACAGTATGGTAGAGCTCTGGCTTGACCTCTTGTTGACATTCTGTGGAGGCTCAGGTATTGAACTGTCACTAAAGCACCGATTAAGTCTTGGAGGTAGGGAATTCAGGAAAGAACCAGGATGTGGAAGAGGCGATCCCACTAGTTTTTGGAGCATTTCAGTTTAGGTCTGTTTGTCATTCTTCCATGACTTGGAGCTCTGAACATTCAGTGCGCTGCCCCTTTTCTTAATCTCTAAAGCTGGGGATTATAATGCTTTTTCTTACGGGGATATACATGCCTTATACTAGATTCATGTCAGATTCCTAGAACAGGGTCTGTCACGAACTAGGTGCTCAGTAAATGTCAGCTGTACTCTTCTCTGCCTCCAATCAAGTGTTTTTTTTATCATTAATAATGTTTGAAGCTTCATTTTGTACTTGCTTTGAACTTATTTGAGTCCAAGGAGAAAAATATATCACTTCTTTGAGGCTGAGATCAACACTTTAAAATAGTGATTCAGTTAACATCTATACATGATCTCTGACAATGTGGTTATATTAAGATACTTTATCTGGTGCAAGTGTGACTCTGTCTTTAATTCATATATATCTTCCTTTAGTAATTAACATTTTATCCTCATAATAGGTAAAAGAAAACAAAAACTTTAGGACCTAATCGTAGATCTCTTGTTACACTTTTTGATTTTCCATTACAGATATAAACTAGTGAAAATTTTTTTGTGTTTTTATCCATTGATAATTATCCACCACTAAGTTCTATTTCATTATAACACATGTGGATAGAGAGAAATTCTACTTAGAAAAAGAAAGAAATCTGACTTTGCAATATTTTGCTCTATGGAGTTAAGAGTTCTTTCAAAGAAAATCTGATAGGTTTGTTTGTTGAAATTAGTTGCAAGGAGAAAGGCACAATAAATATACTATCCCCTGATTGAAGAGATTTCGAGTAGCAGTAACATGGAGAAATTAGTGGTTATTTTCTCTTCCCAATGATAGAGAACATTTCTCTGTAAGTACAACGGATCAAAGATAAAGGAAAGACTTTTTAAAAAGCAAAGAAATGACATGGTTATTGCATTAATTTTGGTCCCTGAAGAAGCAGATGCCAAGATGAAGTTTAACATGTAAGAAGCTTATTGGGGGATGGAGAGGAGAAGGCTGGGACAACCTTTTGCCAGTGACCCAGGTTTGGCATTTATGTAAGGAGAGATGAAGGAAGGACAAAGGACTGAGACGGAAGAAGCTGAGGTTTGGCTAGGCAGAGGAGAGACAGTCATTGGAAGAGAGTCCTCTGTTCCCAAGGAATGACCTGCATTCACCCAACCTCTGTGCTCAGTCATTGGCTAGGAGCGGCCCCCTGAAGCATGGCCTTGGTGCACAAATGATGTGACGGACATAGGGGCAGCTGGTGGGGGCACTGAGTCCATTATATTCTTGCAGCAGGAGATCCGAGTGGTATCTTTATGGTTTGGTGGTATTGCCCAGGGGTTCATAGCAGTCACTCTGGTCAGGTGGACCTACCACTAAAAAAAGACTTGGCTTTTTTTTTTTTGAGTTCTCTGTTTCTTTATTTGCCTTCACTGTAAAAAGAGCATAATGATAGTATCAGCTCAAAGAGTGCTAGATTAAATGAGGTTATATGGGATTATATGTAAATCTATATATAGTACCATGCGTGGCATAGAAATGCTCAATACATATTGCACTCTTTTTAATGTACTCATAAAATGCGACTGAGAGGTATAGTTGAATTGTATCAGGTGATCATAAATATATTTAAACAATTTCTATTCCATGTAATTAGAAGGAATTGTTTATGCAAGCAAACATCCTCAGTGTTTGCCTTTTAAAAATAGCACAGTTCATTTCTCATGCTTTAATCCTCAGTTTTACCATGTTATAAACTGTACAGCAGATAGACCAACTGACCTTGACCATCTTCAGGTAAATTGCCTTAAAGCAATAGGTAGACAGAATGTTCTCTTAATTTCCTTACCCCTCTAGGCTTGCTATTCAGTTGAGGAGGAACTTGCACTGTAAGTCTGCATTTTATCTTGAGCCTCAAACACCTTGCCAGTCTTTGCTTCCCTGTGTTACTGTTCCTAAACCAAGTTGCCGCACGACAAAGCAGTGAACTCAAGTGGCCCTCAGCGCGAGCGCCTGCTGTGATGAGTCACAGAGCCACCAGCACTTTGTTGCCTTAGATTTGATCACTGCCATGAGCAGTCCTTCGCTTGTCAGCTAAGAGACCCTTCAGGGAGTTGTCCCTTAATAGAAAGTCTCTTTTCTTCCCTCCTGTTGTAACTTTAAATTAAAAGAAACTGTAGAGAGCTGGTGGCATAGCAGCAGTTCATTCTTCTACCCACTGGGAGAACAACATCTGAGAAAAGACGTTATTGGACTGAGAATTGAGTTGTTGCTATTTTTGGGGGGCCAGCATGGGGGGTTGCAGTAGAGGAAGAAGACTATGCCTTTTAGACTCAGTCAGACTGATTCTCCGTAATGTAATGGAGAGCAGTTCTTCTGTGTCGACGAGGGAGCTTTTTATTTTGGATATAAGACATTGCCTTAGCGTGTCAGTTCAAGTGGGATTCATGAGACCACTGGTATTTTGCCTCCATTTTTTAGGTGGCTCTGTGTGTTGTACTTTGTGGGAAACTGGCTCTGGGACAACTTCAAAATCCAAGGAGGATGGGAGGCAGGAAAAGAGAGCTAATTTTTGACACATTCCTCAGACAAGTGACCCCTCTGGGGAATCTTTGCCCAGGATAAAGACAGCTGACTGCGAGGCTTCTGGCAGAGTTTTCCCCAAACAGTGAGCACTGGTTATTTCCATGTCTCTAGTTAAAAAGGCCGGTAGACTTCATATTTGCGAGAAAAAAGAAAAAAAAATTAGTACGTTTGATGGCTTGTTTCCTAGATGCCGTTTCTCACTAAACTTCTGATTTAATTCTTTGCTGACCCAGGCTTCATATCCTCTGGACAGTAGCTGCTGCTCCATTCCCATTCTGGGTAGGGCCTCAGATCTGCTGTCTGCTAAGGTTTCGCGGCGTAATTCGTGGCTACTGAAAGCCGAAGTTTGATGTGTAGCATGAGCAGCAGACTGAGGGCTGCGTGCATCTTCTTGCGATGCTTGGTGTCACTATACAGTATTGGCAGTCTGTCACATGTGGCCGGCACATCGGTCTCATGTACCCTTGCACTGGGCACTGCTTTTGAACAAGTGCATATACCACTTCTTGTAATTCTGTCTTGACTTTTCTTACCTCACTCTCTCCGTCTCATCTTCATTGTACCTTCACTGCTAGTAGAATAGTAGTGTCTTTTCTACGTTAAATCAGGAATTAAAGTGATCATTTTAATGCACACTAAACAAACAAATAACTAAATCTACCAGTATGTAAAGAAACTTAATGGGCCCACTATTTATTTCTAGGGACTTTTTCACTCCCCGCAAATGCCCTTCTCTCCGTTCTTCCCTTTCTCTGTCACTGCTTATTGTGCCTTATTAAACCTTTCTCTCACCATGAGGTCTTTATTCTCATGGCACCATTGACCACTCTGCATTGTGTTAATCTCACTGGGTGAAGTGAGATATGAAAGGTGTGCTAAATGCATTGCTGCATGGTTTGAAAGGGTTGACCATAGCATGACAGAACATGTAGAAGGTAAGCTCACTGTGGACACTGTGTTGTATCACAGCACAATCATGCTGCCTGGAACAGGGCAGCAACAGAATAAATGATCACTGAGCTTACATATCTTGCAAATTAAGCTTCATTTTGGTTCAGAGCAGCCCTGCATGATGGGAAAGTGGTAAAACTAACCGCAGTTGAGCATTTGAGTATGTTCTAGGCACTAGGCTAAGTGCTTTACAAGGATAATCTTATTGAACCCTCACAACCCACCACCTAGGTAGATATCCCCTTTTCACAGATAGGTCCAGTGCTTGCTTATTTTCCTCAGCTAATGAGCAGGAGAATCAATGCCTGATTTTCCATCTTTTTCGACGCCACCATTTGTACTTTTTACATCGTGCTGTGGCCATGATACCAGTGCAGATTCCTACCCATGTAATGGGAGTGCGAACCATGCCTGCCTCCCTGCCACAGGAAGTAGGAGGAGCAGGTGAGAGAAGACAGCTGTCACTGAAAATGATGCCTGAGCTGCAAAGTAATTTCTAAGTGTTGTGATTAGTATTATCAAGTACCTACTCTCTATTTATTAACCAAAAAGTATTTATAGAACACACAGAGACATGTTGCTTAAACTTTACTTAAAGAAATACTTTCTTATGTGAAGTAGAGATTCTGAATACATACAAATTGTCATCAGAGGAAGTTAAAGAACAGGGTTTCGCAAAGGTGATTAACCAGTCACCTAGTTGAAAACCACCTGGGATTTTTTTTTTTAATCTACCTATCTGGCCCCCACTCAGACATAGGGAACCTGAATCTTTGTGGTCGAAGCCCTGTAGCCTGCATTTTAAACAAGCATGACTGGCAGTTCTTTTGCACATAACAGTCTGAGAACCAGGAATAAAAAATTGTATTTATTTAGTTTGGTGGTAAGTTATATGTGTGTCATATGGAGTTAAAGAAAGGTGTTCAGAGAGGAGTGGCAGTGCCAAGGTAAAGGGCAACTGATTGTTGGATGGCTACTATGACTTACTTTGATCATGTGGTGTTAGGAGTTTTGAAATAAAATGTAAAGACCCTTTAGAAAGTTCCAGTATATAGAATATTAGCATGCTTAAAGTCAAGAGTGAGGGGACTTGGCATGCAGTGGGTTGGGGTTGGGGGAAGGGGGGCCGTTATGTGCATTCTAGCATTCTAGGCTTGAAAAGGACTTTCTAACAGGACAGATCTAAGGTGGCTAAGTAAATGGAAGCCAAGAAGTTGATTTATTTATCCAGCTCTGTATCCTAAATAGTTAGAACAGCTTCTAGCACATAGTAGGTGCTTAAAGACCTTTGTTTAACAAATGAGGAAAAACAGAGGAAGTGTAATATGTGGAAAATAGATTAGAATAGTTTGCTTATGATTATTGTGGATAAAGGCATCAAGATAGAGTAAACTGAAAAGGAACCCTAGGGAGAAGACAAGAACAAGGTCTTAATTAGACTAATACGGTACGTCTAGGAAAGTGCCTTCATACGTCCATATACACGATGCGAAAACAAATCCAGGGTCCGCGTGGGACCAGACCATCAGGCCGCTGCACGTGTTATCTTGGGAGCAGCAATCACTGCGTGAAGGCAGGGACAGAATCTGTCTTGTTCCCCGCATGATCACAGTCCTTGATAAATATTTGACAGGGTATTCACGCGGACTGGAAAAAAACAGGCTTCTCGAGATACAAAAAAATCTTGTGAAAAGAGAAAAAAATCTTTACAAATGCTAACCAATAGATTGATGATCATGAACATAACAAATCTTCATAAAACTGCACTTCCCTGGTTTATTTAGAGTTTAGCGATGTTCCCATCTGATTGTTTGCCCGTCACCAAGCAGTGCTTTGCTGCTAATGACACTTTCATTTTAGTTTCGAAAATCCGCCATGGTGCTTAGCACAGTGCCTTGCCAATATTAGCTATTTAGTAAGCATTTGCTGGATAGTTCAGTCAGTGAATAAACAGTATTGACTCGGGCCTGTGGGTGGGGGTAGGTGGGAGATTGAAAGCAGACCAAGAGAGTTGCACTCCTTTACTTCGAATTCCCGGAGTGACGTGTGATCTTTAAGGAGGCAGGCTTACCATAATAAGCTCAAGGCCCGGCTATTGGAAGCTTGCGGGAAGGATGTTTTGCGAAGGTAATGACTGCAAAGGTGGATTCAGCATTGTTAGAAGAGGCAACCATTCATTTGATCTGGAAAGTCAGGCTGAAAATGTATTGGGGGAAAAGGTAAAAAGTAACTTTAAACCTAACAGGAGTTTCAGTAGAAAAATGGCTCTAATTCAAGCAGTGTAATGTTAACATCAATGCGAGTCTCATGGCTCAAGCCCCACATACCGCTTTGGAAATAAAAGGAGATTGTGTAAAGAATTAGCAATACAAGGCATTTTTAAGTGCTTTATTGCAGAGGCCCGTGATACTCTGTGAAATCTATGCTGCCTCTTTCTTCCTGCTGTGCTTAATTTCAGAATCTGATGCTATTACCTATCCTTGGAGAAAAAAATCACTCTCTGTTAACTCTTAAACACCGAGTTTAACATTGCATTTGCTTTCAACATAATCTTTCTGACACTCCTTGGGAAGAGAAGAGTGGTGTATATAGGCACAGAGGGTTTGTCTCCAAGTTTAGTGTCTGGGATAGATTCTTGGGTGGGGGTGAGGGGGTAGGGGGGCGGGCGGTGGCATTACAGTGAGGGGGGCAATTGGTAATAAATTTCAAAAGCATACATTTAGAAATGACTTAAGCAGCTTGAAGAATTAGGTCCCTGAAAGAGTGGGAGGTGATTGCATTTGGCATGAATCCAGATCAGAGGCCAGAACAGGAGTTAACCCTTTACAATAGGTGGCTATTTTCTTGTGTCATGAAGACATGACCACCAAAAATGTTCCCTGGCATGTCGTCACTGTGTCCTTCTCCTGTCCAGCTTGAAAGAACAGCTGATGTTAATTGATAGTTTACTTGTGCCAGGGACTGTGCTAAGCAGCTAATTTTTATTGATTCTTTCTAGTAACTCTCTGATGTAGATACAAATGTTGCCCCATTATAGATATGGAAACTGAACTTGACCCAAGTAGCATACTTGGTGAATGGTGGAACCGAGACTGGACCCCAGACTGGTCTGATTTTGAAGACTGGGGTCTTACCCATTGTCATACAGGAGGCATGTTTAAGTCCCATTGAGTCAGCCCGCGCAGTGACATTGCATTTTCCCTTTTCGTTATATTTGCACTTCTATCCCCCTGCAACAGTCTCTTTTCAGCTTATTTCTGAGCTATTGAAAAGTTCCCCACTCTAGTATCTCTCGTTACAGTTTGCTTTATTTACCACTGTCAGGTCAGTCCTCCTGACATGCTATTTAGATCATGTTACCCCTTTCTGAAAATTCAAAGTGCCGGAGCACTACACCTGGATGGGACTGAGGCCCTTAAGCCTGTTTTGAAGGGCCTTACAGTCTGTCTCCAAATCTGTATGACTCAGGGAATTCTAGACTGGCTTTTCCTTCTACTTCAAACCTCCTTGTCAATGGACTTTTCTTGGTTCCCTCTATACTTGACGCTGTATTTTGGCTTTTCCCTTTTTGTTTTATCTTTTCATTCACTCAGTGATCGGCAAATGTTTATGGAGCACCTACTGTGAGCCAGATACCGTGTTCCCTACTAAGGAGTCAGTGATGTGTGGAACAGGCACACACCTTGTACACAGGGATTGAAAATTTATTAGGGAAGATAAACTTTAATCAAACAATTACCTGTCAATTCATGACTGCAAATTGTGGAACTACATTTCACAGAGGTACACACAACATACAGGAAAAGTATATGATATATTTGGGTGGCGAGTCAGAGAAAGCTGCCACGAGAAAGTCACACATGAAGGATGGTTAATGAGGTAAAAAAAAGACAAGAGAAAAAGAAACTTTTCAGACATAGGGTGTAGCATGTATAAAAGTTCCAAAGAGAGAGGGCGGAGGGTGTGTTTTGAAATTAGAAGGCCAAAGTGGCTGGAGCAGAGTGACTGGGAAGTGGATCTAGAGCAGGCTGTAGAGGTAGATTGGGATCACATCATCAAAGCCACGTTAGAGCGTTGAGTCTTCATAATAAGGGTGAAAAGAAGCCCACTGAATATTTCGTGGCTATAGCATGTCAATCACATTTAAGAGAGGCGGGAATGAATTTGGGCAAGCTAGTAAGGAGGCTATTGCAGTGACCAGGCAAGAGACAGATGGTGGTTTGGACTTTGGACGATAGCAGTATCGGAGATGTACACAGGAGGATTTCAGAAGCAGACATGGAGGGAAAATCGTCCAGTTTCAGGTGATTTGTAGCAATATGCGTCCCCCCAAATTTTAACTCCACCAGCCTAATGGGATAATCCCTCTGGGAATTACCTATTTGCTTCCATGATCTATAAGTTCAGAAAAGAGATGCCTAAATCCTTACTTCCCCCAGGGACTCTGCTGCTGGGTCTGTACCTGCTGTAGCCCTTGCCTGTTCAGGCAGAGAGATCTGACACAGAAGATGTCGTGTCTCCTGTTTACGTGTATGTGTTAGCCTTCACATTTCTGTGTCTTTCTTTATATGTTATCCCTTCATACAGATTTCCTGAAACACTACCCAACTACCCAGCCTTTAATTTCCAAATTAAATTTTATTTTTCACAGTATCCTCACAAAAGATACTGACCAAAGACTTCTCCTGATTTTATGATATTTACATCTATAATCACTTTACTGGCTTTAACTCTATATTGTACCATATTGTAAGCATGTTGTGAACATATCTTACCCTTTGAGAGATTTAAATTTGTACCTAGGAATGTGGATGTTGTAGTTCAATGTTACATTCCTGTTTGGGATTATTTACCTCTTTCTAGCTGGGCAATTTATGTAACCTTCTCTGTCTGTGATCCCCTATCTGCAAAATGGGGATGATTATGTTTATCTCATATAGCATTTGTGAGGAATAAAGAGAGAATGACTACAAAGTATTTTTAAAAATCCTTGGCATATAATAAACTCTCTGATATGATGATATTTAATGGTTATAAATCAGGAACCTGTATCTTATTACTACTTTTCTCTACTTGAAGCTCAGTAAGTATTTATTGAATTCAGATTTGAATTTAAGTATCCTTGCTGCCAGGGGATACAAATATAAACAAGTCATAGTTGTTGTCTGCAAGAACCTGGATTTGATAGAGGAGCTAGTAACATAAACTGGTAATTATAATATATCAGTGTGATAGGTATAGTGATAGAGTATTTTGAGATCACAGAAGAGAGGTTGGGGAAGGTTTTCTAAATGAATTGTATGAGCTGAGTATTTTATTAACCTATTAAATGCACATTAAAATAAAGTGTGTGCATATTGTATAAAACTCAAAGCTATATAATAAAATATCACTCAGTCTTACTTCTGATCTTGCCTGCCCCATTCCTGCTACTTTCAACTCTGTATTTCTAAATAAAATATTTACCCATTATATTTCTTATTTTTATTTTTTAATCCTCACCTAAGGATATGTTTACTGATTTTTAGACACAAAGGGAGAGAGGGAGAGGAGAGAGAGAGAGAGAGACAGAGAGACAGAGAGGCAGAGAGACAGAGAGACAGAGACATCAGTGGGTTGACTCCAGTATTCACTCTGACTGGGGATTGAACCTGCAACGTAGGTATGTGCTCTGATCAGGGATCGACCCTGCAACCTTTTGATCTACAAGATGACACTCCAACCAACTGCACCACTGAGCCCGTCTTTTATTTAAAAAAAAATGTTAGCTGTCAATTGACTTCCTACTGCTTGGCTTTATATACTAGTCTTCCCTACCTCTGCTTCCTAATGCTACACATATTCCTTTTTCTATTGTTCCAATATAATTTCATCCTTTTTGGGGGGAAGTTAAATCAGTTCAGTTATTTTGACCAAGTAAATGTTGTTTATTGCTGAGAATATTATTTAATGATTATTTCAGTTTGTATACAACTTATTTGGTTTTCCTGGAGTTAATAATGGCCTCTGTCCAAACCCACAAGTTTTACTTGAAATTCTCAATGTTTACTGGAATTTCTGAGTCAAGGCTTAAAATGGGTGAATAGTGTATTCAGGGAGGGCCAGGGAGAGTGAGTAGTGGGCTCTGCTGGGAAGGACCACTGTATTATGGTGTAATTTAGAATTGTTGGAGCCAGATGATAATCAGAAGCCCATTGACTTGTAGTCAGTTATCTTATGCTTCTTAAAATTTCTGCAGTATTGCAGCCCCGTATTGCCTCACTTGGCACACTGTTCTCACCAACCTGCGCTTGGTAAGGCTCTGACTTAAGCTAAGTAGGGCAGGGGGTGGTGCTCTGAGAAGGCAGCAGGGTATTCCATGTGGACACGACAGCATGAATGAAAAGGAATGGAGGTGAGAAAAGCCATGAATTTTTTGAAATTATAGAGAGTTTGGTGCCCGTAGAACATAAAGCACATGGTAGGGAGCAGTAGAGATGTTGCTGTAATGGTTGGTGGTGGTCAGCTCAAGGTGGTCTTCCTATCATAGACTCATACTCACCAGGTCCTGTCTTGTAGGCCATGAGGAACCTTATAGTATTGAGTAACATGGTCTACTTTGCTTGTGAATGAAGTAATAACACATTAGTCAAAAAAAAAAAAGAAAATGAAAACCGACTTTATAAGTACTCAGTTAAAATGCTATCTTTGCATATTTGGTGACATATTAATACTTTAGGGGTCCCCATCAGTAAAATTTTTAGATTCCACAATCCTCCAGAATGTGTGTGTGCATGTACACGCATGTACACATACGAGGTCTGTCCAGAAAAAGCCCAACCATTGTTAATATAATAAGAATGGTTTGCACAACATCAGTGTGACCCGACAGCCAAGGAGAGTAGACTGGAAGGCACATGCATGAACAATGGCGACTTCACTGTTCTAGGCAGTAGGACCAGTAAATGACATTGAATGAAGAACTGTACTGTGTGGCTGTCGCATTCAAAATAACTTAGTGAGTAGAGCAATGGATCTGCATCAGATTTTGCATTAAGGTTGAACATTCCTCCATGGAAACTATTTGGAGGATTCAGGAGGCTGCAACTATAGGCAACTGGTCATTGGCAGCTTCATCACGACAATGCGCCTGCTCATGCATCACATCTCACGCAGAGTTTTTCTGTGAACCATCAAATCACCCAGGTGACTGAGCCCCACTACAGCCCATATTTGGCACCCTGTGACTTCTGGCCTTTCCCAAAACTAAAATCACCTTTGAAAGGGAAGAGATTTCAGACTGTCGATGAGATTCCAGAAAGTATGGTGGGGCAGCTGATGGCAATTGGGAGAACTGTGTGAGGTTCCAAGGTGCCAATTTTGAAGGGGGCTGAAGCGTCATTGTCCTATGTACAATGTTTCTTGTATCCTGTATATTCTTCAATAAATGTCTCTATTTTTCATAATGCGTGGCTGGATACCTTCTGGACAGACCTCCTATATTGATAATTTAGATACATGGATGTACTTTAGTTAATATTCAGGATACAATAAGACTTAGAGCATGGTTTATGCTAAATGACAGTCAAAGTAATATCACAGCTCCCTGGAGACCAACTCTGACAGGCAGATTTGCGTGCAGTTGGTTTGGTTGATTAGGAGGGCCTGGCAACCCTTGCAAGGGCCTGAGAGATGTAGGACGGGCTGAAGGAGAAGCTGGCTGTGACGCGGCTGAGGCTTCAGCTAACCCCTGGGGAGCTCTGGAACTGGATGGCTCCTCAGACATGTCCTGGACTGGGCCCTGAAAGGGCACCTGACCTTTGTAACCTTGCATTGGTGTTGGATGTGTGTCATCCCTGGGTTGGGGTGGAACTTAGAATGAGGGCCACTCTTGGGACGTGCCTTTGATGTGAACGTTCAGCAGCCAATTCTCCTGGCACCTGGGAAGTGAGTACCACCAGGTAGCACACCACAGCATCCACTAAACACAGACTTTCTGAGGCCTTTCCTTTCTTTCTTTCTTTTGTTTTTGAATTATCATAGATTTTTCTTGAAATATGGCTGACAGAGAGTTGGGTCTAAAAGATACAGCTCTTTCATTTTTCCATGTTCACTTATGTTTGCATTATTAATATTACTTGAAAGTCCATAGAATTTTTGGTTTCGTTTTCAAGGAAAATTTTTAAAACAACTTGTTAACTTTATAAGGGTTAATTCAGCTAAAAGTTACGCAATATCATCCATAACCACTTCCTTCGGCACATGAAAACTATAATGTGAGACAAAATGAGGAAAGGAAAGAGAGAGCAGGCCATTACCATTAACTCCTTCCTATTGTGATATGAGGACCCCTGTGCCCCTGTGACAGTCTTTCAGTAGTTAGATTAGAAAAGAAAACCATGTGGATCATCTTGAACTTCCAGCTTTGGAGAAATTTTTTTTTTTTAATGGAGTGAGACCAAGGCAACATTTTAATTGGAGGTAGGACAGCTGATCGAACGTAGACACATGGTGGTAGAGGAATTCTTGCCCAGTAGGCCAACAGTAGTGTAGGGTTTTTCCAGGTTCCCAGATGGACATCTAAGCCAGTGCTTTCCTCATTGTTTTTGGATCCTGTCTATACACCATGAATAAAACTATGACTTTCCTAATAGTAAACATAGTAAACACAAAAATAGAAATTAAAAGGGAATAAAGACTATCTATAGGTGAGAAATGTAAACAGACATTGTGATATTTTCTTCCAGCATTTGAAGGATCATTGTTTTCTCTGTCCATCTTGAAGACTTCAGAGCTAGATCTCTAGAGCGTAAGTTATGCTCTAAGTTGGGAGAAAGTGTACTAGAGACAAATTTTGACAATTTTATGAATTTGACCTATGCAGCTATTTAAATGAGATAGTATGAACTCCAGGTATAAAAAAAGAAAAGGTTTTAGATTACAGTTGTGATGTTTTAAAATATTTTAAAAGTCACAGAGGGAGCTTGTGTGTCCATGTGTGCATGTGTTTGTCTTTCTGTGTGCTGTGCGCTAGCCACGGTCATAATGACTTAGCATTTCCTCCTGTTTAGCAATTCCTCATTGTTAACTAAAAGGTTGGGGCCACTCTGACACTATTACACCTCTATATATCTGGCTCCAATAGGAGCCCTGCCCTGCCTTCTATTGCAGAATGCTTTTGAATGTTCTCTTGATACTTCTTTTTCTCTGACTTGTAAATTTATAAATCAGTTACATGCAATAATTAAAAGATATCTTTATTTGCGTCATCTCAGCAATAGAGACCTTGAAAAGACAAAACCTTTCATAGATGTAGTAAGTTCCTTCGTGTCCTTTTGGGATATTAAATATTTATAAGCATTTTTCTGGAAAAACTCATCCAGGCTTAAAAGAATTATCCCAGATTCATCTTGTGCCTGAACGTTAGATGGTTTAACTTACTTATTAATATCTTTTATTTTGTTAATAAAAATTCATTTCAGTTGTGTTCCCATTTTTATATTTAACAGTGCCTGCTTACAAATGTTTGTTGCTTTGAATTTATTGGAAAGAAGGGGATAAATACATTTCAGGTAGCATCATTATTACTTTTCATTACAGATAAAATTAAAAGGTAGCTGGATTTGGAACCAGTATATAGGAATCTTAACTAGGATATGGAAATCAATGTTGGATTCTTAAGAAAACCTAGTCATATAGTCTTAAGTATATTTCCTAAGTTACAAGGCAGAAATCTTGTTATACTAGAGTGCTTTTAAAAGTAATAAAAACTTAAGATTCTTTTTGTATATGTACAAGTGATCTTTCCATTATGAGTAAAAGACGTATGTTGTGTAAAAAACCCAAAAACAACGGTGCCTTGAAACCTTCAGCTGATTGCAGCCATACTTACACTTAATCTCTTTGTAACTGTCTGCATATTGATGTTCATAGTAGCTTAAAATAAAGTGTTGTTGTTTTTGAGAAATCTTAAGTATTCACTTACTTAAAAGATTTCTTATTGTGAGTGTGTTTTTTGTCACATATGCAAATGTTGAGTAATGGGGCTACGATGATAAGCAAAAGAGATTTGCGCCCTGCCCATATAGAGCTTTCAATCTGTGAGAAAGATGGGGATTGATCAGCTAATGGTTCCAACAAGGAGAGAGACTAGAGAGACATTCTTTTCTCCAGTGTGACAGGTAGCAGGACTATTTTTTTTTAATTGCTAAAATATGGAACCTTAAAGAAGTGATATCTACCTGAAATGTTTTACAATTTTAAACACACTGCTATTTTATCGATGTTTCATTGTTTATCAGTGTTTTTCAAGTAGCCAATTAATTAATTGATAGTCAAGGCTTTTGATTCTGGGTCTGCTGCATGATGATCTTTCTCTTCTTGGGGAAGTTAAATCCATAATAATGTATTCAACTGTTTTTACTTTTATTTACTAAAAATGTCAGGAGAAGTTAAAAGCATTTGGCAAGCAATCTAAGTGCAGAATTTGTCCAGGTTTTGAAAATATTTTTTCCCATTTTATCGAACTTTTTGACACCAAGTATCCAACCTAATGCACTAAAAACATTCTTCTTTGCCCTCATATTTCATTTTTTAAAAGACTTTATTTTAGACAGAGGAGAAAGGAGGGAGAGGGAGAGGGAGAGAAACATCGATGTGTAAGAAGAATATCCATCAGTTGCCTTTCTCACACCCCCAACTGAGGACCAGGCATGCACCCTGACCTGGAATCGAACTGGCAGCCTTTCCGTCTGCAGGCTGCCACTCAATCCACTGAGCCACACCAGCCAGGACCCCCCATGTTTCATTAGTTATGTCATATTTCAGGAATTTTCCCAAATACAAATGACATAAACAGACTTGGGATCAAGCAGACAAAGTGGTCAGAGTGGAAGTGTGTGGATGTGATAGAACAGCCTTTTTGCTGTTAGGGTGCCTTTGCCAATAGTATATTTGACAAAGGGAATGCAGCACATCTGTTACTCTGGTGACTGGGTGAATGTAGGCTAATTAGGAAAGTTATAACTATAGCACTGGTGATAAGTACTATGGAGAAAGAGCTCAGGGAGCTTTAAGGAGTTATAAGGTAACCAACTTTAATCTAGAAGTCACAGGAGGCTTTCATGAAGAAGGGACCTTTGATCTGGGTTATGAGGAAAAATAAGGGCTAACCAGGAGAAGAAAATGTGAGTATGGAGTAGAGAGCCGCATGAGCAAAGCTCTGACATGTTAAAGCTTAGAATATTGAGGAAATAAAGGAGACCACAGTGGTTGGGGCACAGAAAAGAAGGGCAAAACTCATGAAGAATAAGGCTGGAGGAGAAGGCAGGAGTCTTCTCATGCAAGGTCTTGGAGGTGATGCTAAGGTTTTAGGTTTTTATCATGAAAGCAATGGCAAGTAATGAAAGGATTCAGATATGTGTTTTGAACAGATCTCTCTGGATGTTTGGAAAATGGAATGGTGGGACATCAGTTACATAGTGATTAGAGTAGTCTAAATAGGAAATGTTGCCCATGTCCTGAAAACTATTTGTTTTACCATTTTTGGGGGTCTCATCCTGCTCCATGACCAAATGGGTCTTCAAAATACCTGAGTAAAAGCAGGACCTAAATGTATCCAGGTGTAAATCTTTTCCATACCCAGGAAGACCTGGAAAGGTATTTTTTATAGTGCGCTTTTGCTTATCGTTTTCTCCTTTTGTTTTTGTATTTATTTTCACAATTCAGCACCACATGTTTTTAAGACAGTAGGAAAAAAAAGGAAAATGCCTTCTTTTAAGTTTGTACCATGCTATTGACTTTTTTTGAAAGCAAGTGTGTTTATTTTATTACTATGGGTCTAAAAATTAACCACAAAACATCATTCTCTACTTCTAAATTATGTGTAACAAAGAAATGCTTTATTGCAACTTCATCAATAATTCAAATTCAACCTAAAAGAAAGTAGGGCATCATAAGGGAAAAAAAAAAGCACACTTGTTTCAAAATTGAGTCGATTAAGTAGTATTGAGTACCATTGTCATATCCATATTGATGAAACAACTTTTATAACTACTGGGTCTAATAAGAAATAGACCCCAGAGAACTGTGAGGCAGTGTCATAGACATTTCTGTTTTTTTCTTTTTTTGTATTATAAAATACAAATAGTGAAATCAACCTCGTACTAGTGTGCAATAATGAAGGAACAGCTTTTGAAAGGTGCTCTTACTGGATTTTTAGTAGGGATTTTAGTAGTTTTCAAGACAGTAATAGCCCGAGCTATTTTGGAACCGTGCATATATTAGTGTTCTAGTGCAGCATGAAACAATAATGTGTGAAAAAGTATACGATCACACCTTGTTTAAATTTGCAGTCTTTGCACGTAATCCCACAGTGAGCTCTTGTCAGGTTTTTATTGTATGTAGGAGAAAAAAAGTTTATAGAAGCCTATAGGTTGGAGTTGGATGTATATCTGACTATGAAAATAAGGCTTTATATTGCACTTTTAAAAGATCATAACAGTTATGTTTATATTACATATAATATTTTGCAAACTGACCTATGGTTAGTTTCATACAGTGGAAACTTCAGAATGTACATCTATAACCATCTAAATGAAAATGTATATCTGCTCTATTTCATATTCGAAGAGTGTAAGTGAAAAGTACTGAGTTTGATTTTTAAAAAACAGTGTTTGCACTATAATTTATGCCTTCATATTAATTTTTTTTTCAAAATTGTCACCCAGAAATGCAATGATTCCAATGATGCCCTTGTTCAAAACATTTTGGAAAACTTCCTCTCAGAATTGTCTTTTGAATCATTTGCAAGCCTGACTAAAACATCCATCTCATTACTTTCTATTCGCATTTTATAGCAGGATTCATCATCCTTTTTTTGTTCACCAGAGTTGGCTATAAATGTCTCTCTGAAATGATGAAAATGGCTAAAATTGACTTTCAAATTATGAAATTTGTCACCATCGAGGATATTTAGAAATATGCATGCATGTGTGTGTTGCAGACTTAGAAAGCAGTTTCTCAACGAGGCAGAATCAGTAAGGCTGATTGTTAGTCAGTGGTTGTTCTAAGGTGGCCACTATTTGGATGACATGGTATGTTTGTTTAAAAACCAGTCACATTACTTTTTAATGACGCTATATATTAGTTTTTACAATGTATACAAAGTAAAATGCAAATATGTCTTTTGGAATGCAAGGCCGAAGTATTTTACACAATTAGTAGCATATTTTATTATTAAGACAATTAAAGCATTGAGCAACTATAATGCTAATCCTTGTGTTGGCAGATTCTTCAGATAATGTTCTTCCTATGGGAATGTCTCTGTAAAATTTTATTTTATTTAAATACTACCACTTACTGTGTGATTTATAAGTATGTATATTTCAATTAGAACCTTACATAATTCATATTTATTTTCATGTTATTTGAAGGAACTCTTTGGTAGCATTTGAAATTTTCATTTCAGTTGACCTCTTTATATAAGTTATTGAACTAGTTTTCAAAACTATTAGTGCTTGTTTTCTTAACCATCAATTAAGAACCCAAATAGTTACATGTACTTGAAATGTAAAATAATCTGTGACCATTTAGTGCAACTCATACAATGTGCTGGATGATTTATGAATAAAATGAAAATGAAGTAGTAATGTACATATCCAGAACATACGCTATTTACCTCCACTTTGAACGTCTTTTCTAGTGTGTTCTTTCTTCAGTGAGTAGGAAATGAAAAGATGATTGCCAGAGAGGCGCAGTTGAACAGTTTTTATTTTATGAATATTAGGATTGGAATTAGTGCTGTCTAATATGAAAGAGCAAACAATTCAAATATACTTTTTCTGTAATCAGTTTCTGTGACCCTGTACCCTGTAGTTTCTGATTTCCAGCATAGGGCATTAACGATAGGGATCAAATGCTCTGTGAAAATTGATAGACTGAAGTGCAAACCAGTGTTTGCATACTTTCGCACCACTTTTCAGTAGAGCTAACTCGCCCTTTGGAGACAATAAAAACGTTTGCTTAACGTGGCATGCAGCCTGTGTAGACGAATTTGTGTCATACTGAAACTTTTATACTGGTTAATTTACTGTGTTAACATTCTTTTTTGTCAAGTTTCATAGAACTAAATGGGGTTTCTTTTGGGGAATGCCTTTGTCCTTGACTATTCAAAAATTTTAAAAGCACAGAGTTTATGCAGGATTCCTGACTAATACCTACTTCCTTCTTATTAAACACCTTAGTTTGTATTAATGAAATTGGGTGCTGTTTTGTTTTTGCCAAAAAGTTTTTTTACCTAAAAGTGAAAAGAGTTTTGAAACTAAACAGGTACTATATCTTTAGGTCTCCGGTGACTTTCTTTTACTTATTAATTGTCATGGATTCTTGACAACAGATGTCATATTTGAAATTCCATTGAAGGAAAGTATAATATTGTGATATTGTTCATTTGCAATGTAATTATTCACTGGCAATTTCTAAAATCTGTAATAGCTTAGAAAATAAAATCCCAGCAGTATTTTGGTTCCCCATTAGGAAAAGTAGGTTCAGAAAGCTTGTATTATAAATGTATTATAGTACTATTTACCAAAAGCTGGGAGTTCTATTCTTGTAGGAGTTAGGCTAGTAAGTAATGTTTATATAATCCTGATAAACATTTCCCCATGACTGAATTTTGAGTGGAAAACTTTGTTTCCTAAAAGGCTCTAAGTGGAAAAAAAAGAAAAAAAAGAACCCGTCCTCTGATTGTGTGCATTGTGTCTGTGTGCGCGCGTGTGCAAGTCTATGTGTTTAGATCCAGCTTAATACCAACTAATGCCAACATCTGGCAAAGAGATGGAGATCTGGGAATTTGTTGCTTGAAAGCCTGGGACAAAGTGTTCTGATCTGACTAGCAAACATAGCTGTGGACTTGAACTGGAATCTTCAGGGGCAGAAACGTCTTAAGTGTCTGGAAAATTGGCCTGTTGAGTCACCATGAAGGCACTAAAACAAAACTAATTTTAAGCAGGTCAAAGTTCAGTGATTCCCTCTGGAATTCAAACCTTTTTTAAGAGTCTCATGTTTAAGTGAAAAGGGTCAAAGTTGATGCACTGTTACAATGTTTTGAATGCTTTCCCTTAAGAACAGCCACCCAGGCTGGGATTAGCATGAGGAACTGCAAGGCTGGCACTTCAGCGTCTGGGTTAAAAATATTTTAAAGCACTAAAGGCAGTCAGTACAGAGAGATCCCTGGGAGCCTTTCTGTTCAAAAGTGTGTGAGCTCAGGACAGTGACTGCAATGTAACTTAGGGCAGTCTATGCTTCGTAGCTTTGGAGAATATAGCTTCCCGCTAATGTTCCATCCGAGGATGGTAGGATAGTAGTGATTTTAGCAGGGGGTATTCCTGGTTGTCTTATATCAAAAACTTCAAAATAAATAAAAGGACACATCAACTGTACAGGAAATGTAACTATGGAAAAGTACTAATGAATCTAAATTTGAACCGAACAGATACAAAATCAGCATGGGTGTGGGAATATTTTTAAGTTGGAGGCTATGCCCAAAGCAACTCCCTAGGGAGTGGACTTCGCAGGTACGTACGGTGTGGGACAGATAGTCTGTAGGAACTCAAGAATGTGCCTCGTCAAAAGTGAGGTGCTTTAACTGTGACCAGATGTAGTGCTGGTGAATATTTTTGAATTGAGGATTTATTTTAGAAAGTGGAAACATAGGAGGTTTAATTTCAGTAGCTGGCATTCAGGTGATATTTAGATGTCATGAGGATGCCACGTAGTTAGCTTGTCAGAATCTCTTGAATGAGATTGCATTGGGATCCTATGCTGGCCTCATCCTGAAGTGTGTTATTCTAGTACTTTTGATGTTTAAATACTATATACCACAGCTTCTTGAGGTTGACTAGGCATTTTCTTAGTCTGAAGATCTTGTTACTGACTAGAATGAGACCTGAACAACATTCTCAGGCATTAAAGACAGCCTATCACTTTATTGGCTGTATCTAGGAAAGCGGAGAGGGGCGCTTATCCTGCCTTCCAGTTTAGAGACTCAGCTACAAACTCCATGCAGCTATGAAATTTGGCTGATATCCACAGTCTGCTCAACTCCCTATAAAACTTTGGTTGTTCTTATGAGCTGTTTTACTTCCCATGATACCAGTTGCAGAATAATTCTGTTGTTCTTCATCATAAAACTATGATACTCCCTTTGAAGAAGCTTTAATTATGTAGTTATTTATTCAATAAATATGTTATTCCAATTGCAGAAAATACATTTTGCATTGTGTTTACTATGTCTCAAGAGAAATGAACTCAGTCATGTATGTTTATTTTAATGAGATAAACCAGGCACACATGATAATTTTTTACCAAAACACAGAATAAAAATGCATGAGGAAGAAGGAAAAGCCAAATTATTATTATATGAGATATTATTGTATGACATTGTATTGTATAATGACTCTTGTACAACTTTTAATTCAAAAACGAAGTGACCAAGTTGAGCTGAAAGGTGAGAAGATGTCATACATGCTCAGTGTGTTTTCTTTACTACTACTGGTGAATAGAAAATGGTCTTTTATTTGGATTCTTGAATTCAGTTATGTCTGTAATTATTAGCATTACAAATGCTGCTTATTTAAGGTAGTGATGAAGGAAGAATAAGAGAGAATCAAATATTACAGAGGTTAGATTTTACCAAGTAAAATAATAAATGTTTTCAAGAACTAGTGCTAGAATTATAGTACAGAAGTAATTTTAGGGTAAATTTTGAGATTTCAGTGAATCTTAATTTTGGACCGGAAGTTAAAATTTTTGAGCAGGAAATTTCAAAAGTATAATTTATTTACCATTAGAATTATATGAAGGAATAGCTAGAAACCCCAGTATATTCTCTATTCTGTTAATTTAGTGTTTCAACACGACTAGTTAATGGTTTTATCACAAGTGACCTTTAAAAAAATAGCTGTTGCTCTGAATTTTTGCTCCTCTCCATGTCTTTGCAAAAAGAGCTTTTGAACAGGACAGTCAAATCTGTCTGGTAGTACAATGCCCTGATCCATTTCCGTTTCCCTACATCTCTGCCAGCGGTGAAGCGTGTGCTAGCTGACGGCTGGCTCCACTTGCTGTGCTGATCCTTTTGTTTAACCGGCATCGCCTTTAGCTTCCCCCACTTAAACTAGCTATCAGAATCCTGTAGGTCAGCCAGACAGTGTGCCTCATCACAAACTCACCTGAAACACCTTTTGAGGTAGGACCTATGATTTCATGACAAATCGTCACCTCAGTGGGGAGCTGCAGAGCTCACCTCTATCTTCCAAGGGTTAACGGTAACCTGTAATAATAATTTGGTGACACAAAATGCTTCTTTTTATGCATTACCTATTTCCAGAGGCCTAATTTAGGTTTGTATCGAAATGGATATCACAAACAGCGCAGTTTCCTGCTGAGAAGCAAAGTGCTTGTGAGAGACTTTCTGTGATTCTTTGGTGGCATCTGGGAGGGGTGGCAGAACACAGGGGTGGGGTGGGGGGAAGTAATTGCCAGTCGCTTATCATGTGGCTGGGACAAGCTGTGGTGGAGAATGATTGTCAAAGGGAGAATAGCTTTATGGAGTTGTCATATCAAGAACCAAACTTTTTTCTATTATACTTGGTACGAGGCAAATTTTAGAGCAAGGAAAACAGCAGAAGTGGTTTTAAGAGATGCCTTATTTTTCCATATGATTTTCATACTTCATGCTCTAGCAACAGTGGCAGCACCTACCCAGGTGTAAAGACAAACATAATGGTACAGTGCTGAGAAAACTTTAAACCTTAGGAGTCTGTTGAAAGTCTTAATTCCTCATCACAGAACCCCTGGCCATGCCAGAGTCAGTCCAATTGGAAAAGCCAGGAAAGTTAATCTGCCAGTATATCCCATATTTTACCTTTTCCCTGGTTTTTAAATTGCCAGTACCTACCCTAGACATGCTAGGCTCCTCTATTGTTCTAGTTCTTTTCACAAAAGAAAACACATGCAAATTACCATAAATTTTCATACTTAACTATACCCAGGAGTATTTGTTCTTTAAATAGAAGTGTATGAAGGGTTGTTTTTCATAAATGTTTGGAGTTAGAATTTCTGGCTATACTGGTAATGAGAGATGGGAAAATATGGTGCTCTGCTTTCACAGAAGGGATCTTCCAGTGAGTGCCCAGTTCACACCCTATAGGCGAAATCACCATTAGCCACTGAGCCTGGGGCTAATTTTAGCACAAATCTGGGATGGTAAATGACCTGCACTTGAGAATTCAGCGATGGAGGTGTTTATGCATGTCGATGGCTTAAACTCCGTGGCAGCCTCCAGCTTTGGCCTTTGCCTAGACTGTCCCCGTTGTTACACCTGGTAAAGGGACAGGAAAGCGTCAGGGACCTGGGCAAATTGTCAAGAACTCCATCCCAGAGCTATAACTCTGGCTCCCACTTGGACATTTTGCTCTTGCATGTTTTCTGAGAGTGTGGGGTTTTTCTTGGCCTGCTGCTTCCCCAAGTGGCCAGCCGTTGCCTCTTATGCCCCTGTGTGGTACTCTAGGGATGTGTTCTCAGAATGCCCATTTCCCACCCGCCCCCGGGAGCACCACGAAGGAGCCACTGTGCTTGCTTTCCCAGGCCCACTCCAAGGAGAAGCTTGGGTGCACAGGTTTCTGTCACATACTTAATCTGTGCATCTCAAGCACAGCTTATTGCTCGGTTCTGCATTTCTGGCTCAGTGAACATGTTGAACATAGTCATGTAGGTGTTCATCTTGGGGTTACGCTCACGGAGGGGTAATAGATATGGTTTCTCATCTCAAGGACTCAGGTTGTTCTTTTTAATTGAAAAAATTCTCATCCAAGGATATGTTTTTATTGATTTTAGAGAGAGAGGAAGGGGGGGGAGAGAGAGAGAGAGAGAGAGAGCGAGAGAGAGAGCGCGAGGGAGAGAGAGAGAGAGAGAGAGAAAGAAAGAGAAATGTGGATGTGAGAGAATCATTGATCGGTTGCCTCACTTATGCGCCCTGACTGGGCAACCCGACTGGGATGAACCTCCAACCTAAGTGTGTGCCCTGATGAAGAACTGAACCCGCAACCTTTTGGTGTATGGTATGATGCTCTAACCAACTGAACCAACTGGCCAGGACTCAAGGACTCAGTTTTTAAATGACTATTAGAAAAATATTAATTAAAAAAAATGGACTACAAGTAACTTACTCATGGCATTCTTTTTGATTCTTTAAAAAGCTGTGTAGAAACTAAAATTTTAAGGAGTTTCTACTATAAAGACTGCTTTCAGACATTATATCTATTTCCTTTTTTAATTGACTACAGTTCTTTTTGTACATGTTAGTATTTGAAAGCAGAAAGACTTTCTACCTCCATGGTCTAATAGTTTGGTCACTTTTTGTAGGGATTGCTCAGATCTTCCTTGTAATAGCAGCTCCCTGAAGAAAACCAGAGAAAAGAAATAACATCAAACCTTCAACTGCAGCTTTTGTCCCATTTAAATTGCAAGGGATAATTTTGAAAAACTGTAAGTGGAGTGATGATGTAAGATGGACTTTTAGCTCTTTTTTCAAAGTTCCTTCCAATTTTTGTGCCTATTTCAAAACCTTTACCTAGAATGAGAGCGCATTTGTCATTTAATGTCCTTTGTTTACATGGTATTGCTTTTTATAATGATTGGTGGATAGAAAAGTACCAGGGCCATGCTTTGGGATCTGAGCCTCCTTTGGACCCCATAGGATGTCAATGGACTCATTAGGATTTAGCCAAGTTTTATGCATTATTCATAATATACATTCACAGCATGCACACTAACGACCGTCTCCTGTGTCTGCTTAGTCAGAACCATTTGCATGCTGTATTATGGAACCATAATACAGAATGCATTTTCTGTATTATCCTTAATACATATTGTCATCATATTCCGTTATGGGGTATGTGGTGAATGTGTTTAAACAATAGCATGCACTTGTGCATTATGATTTCATAAAAACAAATGTATAATAAAACTCTTGATGGAAGTAATTATTGCATATGTGCAATAATAGTTTCTAAAAAAGGCTTCATATTATTTCTAGTTTGCTTTTATTGTTTGATTATCCAGTTATTTGTTTTATGTTGTTTTATGCCTGCTGGACTGATGTCCTGAAAATGTTAATTTTGAAAACAACATACCTTCTTTATCCCTCTCATATCTCACCTCATTAGTTTCCCTAAATGAGTAGTTAAAAATGTAATATTTAAGAGACCCGATGATTAGAAAAAGCATGTTTCCTAACTACCAATTAAAGATCTGTAGGGTATTTGTTATAAAGAGCCCGTGTTCCATGCAGCAGCAAGAACTGTGTTATATATATGAGAAATTAACATCAAATTATAAACATCAAATTATCTTCCAAATGTAAGGTAGAGAGGTTCTGAGTTCTAAAGTCAGCAATGACTAATTCAGTTAAGGAGTTAACACTTTCTTTTTTTATCTTGGACACTTGCTTGCAAAATGGAAATGGCCACTATTTAATTGCAAGAGGATATCAGATTCATTGTCTTTTTTTAAAATACTAATTTGGAAGAGAAAGAAAAAAAGGACTAGAAATGCTTCTCTATGTCACAGCTGTGAAGAAAACAAAGAATTTATTTAAAACTTTACATGATAATTTGTTGAAAAGTTATGCTATCATGAGAATCTGAGTAATACAGTACAGAATATACTAAAAGTATTCACTGAAATTTTAAGTCTTTTCAAAGAATTGCTGGTGGATTTTCAATAGTTTGAAGTTACATGGCTTCTGGTTAGCTACTAGTACACTCATTTTAGAAAGTTCACTTTGAAAACTACAGATTATGTAGTACCCTCAAAATCCAGTGCTTTTACACATGACCACTTTTTATTTCATGACAAAACCTTTTAGGAACAGATTTGGAAGTTAGAAGCATGTAAAAATTGGTAGTCTTAAGTTTGAAGGATCATTTAACCTTTTTATTGATAATGGTACTTTAAAAAATTTATTAGGGTGACATTGGTTAATAAAATTATCTAGGGTTCAGGTGTACAATTCTATAATACATCATCAGTATTTGTATTGTGTGTTCACATCCCAAGTCAAATCTCCTTCCATCACCATTTATCCCCACTTCATTCTTTTCTACTTCCCCCACCCCCCATCCCCTCTGATAATCATCATACTGTTGCCTGTGCCTATGAATTTATTTTTTTGCTTAATCCCTTCACCTTTTTCACACAGCCCTCCAATTCCCCTCCCCTCTAACAGCATTCAGTTGTTCTCTATGAGTCTGTTTCTATTTTGTTTTGATCATTAGATCCTGTATATAAGAGAAATCATATGGTACTTGCCTTTCTCTGGGTGGCCTACTTCACTTAACATATGCTCTCCAGGTCCACCCATGCTGTCACCAAGGGCAAGATTTGCTTCTTTTTTGTGGCTGAATAGTATTTCATTGCATAAAGGTACTACAGCTTTTTTGTCTACTCATCTACTGATGGAAACTTGAGTAGCTTCCAAATCTTGGCTATTGTAAAAAATGCTGCAGTGAACACAGGGGTGCATATATTCTTTTGAATTAGTCTTCTGTGTTTCTTCAGATATATTCCCAGAGATGGAATTGCTGGGTTATAAGGCAATTCCATTTTAAATTCTTTTTTTAAATTTAATTTTTATTGTATTTTTTCCCATTACCATTTGGTCCCCTTATACCCTCCTCCCCACAGCAATCACCACACCTTCGTCCATGTCCATGGGTCCTTTTTCCTTTTTGCTCAATCCCTCCACCCCACCCCAACTAGCTGTCATCTGTTCTCCCTCTATGAGTCTGTCTCTGTTTTGCTTGTTAGTTCAGTTTGTTCATTAGATTCCAAATATGAGTGAAATCATATGGTATTTGTCTTTCTTTGGACATTTCTTGTAGCAGTATTTTTTCTGATGTATCTCCTTGGGCAAAGGAAACAAAAGAAGAAATAAATGGAACTACATCCAAATAAAAAGTTTTGCACAGCAAAGAAAACCATCAACAAAATTAAAAGACAGCTCCTGAATGGGAGAATATTCACCAATGATACATTTGATACATTTGATAAGGGATTAATATTCAAAATTTATAAAGAATGTATAAAGCTGAACACTAATCCCCTCCCTGCAACAATTCAATTAAAAATAGGTAAAAGACCTGAATAGACACTTCTCCAAAGAGGACATACAGGTGATCAATAGACATATGAAAAGATGCTCAATGTTACTAATCATAGAGAGATGCAAATTAAAACCACAATGAGATCTCACCTCACACCTGTCAGAATGGCTTTCATCAATAAAACAACAAACAACAAATGCTGGTGAGAATGTGGAGAAAGGGGAACCCTACTGCACTGTTGGTGAGAAGGCAGATTGGTGCAGCCACTGTGGAAGGCAGTATGGAGAAACCTAAAAAGATAATGACACTTTTATCAGTAATCTCTTTTACTTGCAATCAGACTTATGAAATTTATCTGTTTTGTTAGAGATTACTAGTGAATTTGATTCAGATAAATATCACTGAAAAGTTGAATTGTACCCTTTTGGTAATGTTGTAAACCATCTTTCTTTTGTCATCTCTTTTTAGCAAGTTTGATATTATGCATCTGGATAAAATGGCACTGTTAACAGTATCCATATTCTTTGGGAATATGGAGGAAATATAAATTTGATGCAAGATCTGACTGGTCCTTTTTCTGCCTACCTCAATATATCATTGTCTGTTTCCCCACTGACTTTCATGGAGTTGTTGGGGTCCTGTCTGCATACTGGGAAGGCAATACATTGAAAACTTTCTGGCACGATGTGTATTTCCAAATGTGGTGGATTGAATTCCACGTAGCCAGACCTCAAAATAGGACAGGTTAAGGATATGGTACTCACCAAAACCTAGATATTTTAGTCATCTGGAGCAATATGAGTTTGTTAGAGAAAGAGAGATAAATTAAGTATTAGAGAAGTAGATAAAAGGGTCCAATACCTTAAATGGATGCTTTTCTGAAATACAAGGAGAAGTATCTCATTGGCTTCTGCGTAACAAGTTTTCTTCCTCCTACTTTCATTTGATAGTTCCTCCCAGTAGCCTTACTTAACAAACTTGATCATTTTGTTTAACTTTTATTGCCAATTTAAATAGCTTCTCTGCACAAAAATGTCCTTATGTTAATCTGGTTATTTTTTTTTTTCAATTTTGTAAAAAAAGCCATTGATCCTCAATGTGCGTGTCTGAGTGAAATGAAATGCCTAAAAATATTTTATTTATATTTTATTTACTAAGATGTATTTGTAAGTCAGAGGACTAGAAACTAATTTAGTTTTTTAAAAATAAACATTAAAAAAAAAAGGGGTTTTAATGTAATTTAGTGTAGTCACTTTCCAGGGCTTTCGGATATTTCAGGACTGCCTCCTTTGGAGCTGCCCTGGGGCCCAAGGCTTATTCTTTTGATAACCTCAGTGGGTAAATGTTCTGACTTTGAAGAAAGGCTTTATATTTCAAAATAGTCAAAGATATACTTGAGCCAAGTCTGTTGAATAGAACAGGCAGGTAGTCAGAAAGGGAGTGTGAGTCTAGGACAGCACAAATTGTGGAACTAAAGTGACAGGTCTGTTTTCTTGGGTGAATCATAAATTGGAGGATTATGAAACAGGGTCTCCAAAAGTGTTTTAAGCAACAGAGTCAATAGGGAGATGAACTTCTAGTTTCTTAAGTTTGGTTCTTTAAAGCACCACTTATTTGTCTGTAAAGGTTTAAAATATGTTTTAAAGCAGAATTAAAATGTGTTACATTACCTTATAGTCATACCTTATATAATCACAATTGATTTTATCTTTTGTGTTCATGTGTTGTGACTGAAATGCAAAAAAATGTATCCATTTTTAGACCAGTATACATACTGTTTTTTAAATTATGAAAAAATACAGTCTTTCAAAACCATTAATTCTGAGCTAAGTTGTTCAAATAGAAACATAATTTTGATTTGTTTTTTTTTGTTTTTCAGATTAGTTTTTCAGATAATTAAGTATTTTCAGAGTCTAAGTATCTTAAATGTAGATTTTTTTTCTACTTAAGATTGGTCAGAGATTGCTCCAGTTTTCATAATAATAAAATTTATTTCAGAGAATTTCTTCATTTGAGTTTATATGTTGGCTCAAGACCAGTCTTGTCACTGGTAGACTTGTGCGGTTGTTTGCAGATAGGTCATTTTCATGGATAAACTGTAAAAAAAACACACAATTGTATAAACACATATGTGTCATGACTAATGTCAATAGTAATAAATTTAAAAGGATCATATTTTGGAGATTTATTTAAAACTAAATGGATATTTACCAGGTCATATGATTTTCATTTGGTTGTGGATATCAGCACCAGGCACAAACCCTTCATTTTGATAGCCCCAAAGACTCAACAAGAATGTTGGATTATGAGAAAATTGTTGAGTATTATTTAATCTTGTTGCAGATAATTTGAAAACTCAAATTACTTATGGAATTGCCAGTTTAAAAAAAATTTTTATTTATTTATTTTTAGAGAGAGGCGAAGGGAGGGAGAAAGAGGGGGAGAGAAACATAAATGTGTGGTTGCTTCTCATGTGCCCCCTACTAGGGATCCTGGCCTGCAATCCAGGCATGTGCCCTGACTGGGGATCGAACCAACGACCCTTTGGTTCACAGGCTGGCGCTCACTCCACTGAGCCACACCAGCTAGGGTGGGAATTGCCACTTTTTTGAGGATGGTTATGAAATGGAACACTTTTCCTAGTGAGTTGACGAGGGGAGAAAATTGAAATTAATACTAAAAATTAGGCTTGGATTAATTTGGATGAGTTATTATTTTTTTCAAATTTAAATTAAGGTGGATTAAGCTTTGTAAGTTTTTGTTACATCCATACTAATGCAGCGAGTTACCATAGATAAACTAGTATCACAGAGTTATGGCAGTTTTAATAGATTTTTAACAGTTTCATCTTAATATTTCTGTCTAAATGTCAATGACATACTTTTGGTTTCACTTTTAAAACTTCACACGTTACTCGGTACAATTGCCTGTTGCTGTCACACTGTCTAGTCCTAAGAGAGTACACTCACTTGGCTAAGTTAGGAAATTTCTCCTCCGTTTCTCTCACTTTCCCTATGTCCTTCCTTTCTCCCTTTCTGTTTTTCTTCTCTAAATCCCCGTGTTAGCTCTTACTGCACGTTAGATAAATATTGGCTTTCTAGGAAAGTTCTAAATATTATCATTATAAGAGTTTTGATCGTTCCTAGTGGCTTAACTATATGTGTACCCACTAGTCCCGTCATACAGCCCCACCCAGTATTCTATTGTTACATCCGAAATAGCACGGTGGGGTGCGGGTCTAAAGCCATGGCCTGGGTTTCTGTACTTAGGCCACTGAATTTCTCTGACTTCCCCTTTCTTCACCTGTAAAATTGGGCTTAACTCATAGAATTTTTGTGACAATTAAATATATCAGTGATATGAGCACATTTTGCAAACTGTAACAATCCAATAGATGTTAGTTGTTCATTCCTTGATTTGGTGAAATGCAGAGCAGAAAGTGGTACAGTTGGAGTTGCAGTTTTTTTGTTAATGGGTTTATGATCTTTTTTATGTTGTATACGTTTTGATGAAGTTCAGACTTGATCACTTCAACTGGAATATCACTGGTCCTGCAAGTTATAATCCCTGAAAAAAAACAAGGTCTGCTTTTGGATTATGTTCATTTTAGTCATTCTAGAGTTTCGAATAAGATTTCTGATGGTACCACTGAGCGCTGACAGCATCTACCGTGACCTTTGTACTTGAACTCTCCTAACACCCTCCTTCTTGTTTCCTTTTTCTTTTTCTTGAGTAATGGGAATATAAATTTTAGTTTAGACCTGGGGGATGATGTGTATATTTTCTCTTTGTTAGTAGGTATGGTATATAAATTGAGTATTTATATCTCATTATTTTGATAACATGCTACAAAGATCCCAGTAGCTGTGTTTAATATTTGTTTTAGGAAATTTACCACTGCTGACAAATTTACTTTAGACTGACTTCTCTGAAGAACGGTGAATTAAATGGTGGGGGGGGAAACCCCAATGTGGTAATGTGATATATTATCTGAGTTCATGGGAAACATTTGTAATCTTGTCTCAGAGGGATTTTTTTTCCTTTCCATATTAACTGCTTATTTGTATTTTCTGTGTAACGACTGGCCTCTGGATGTGGGCTCGTACTGATAAGTTATAATTCCAAGTGAAGTCATAGAGCCAGATAATTCTGGGTGTTGGTTGTGGCACCTTCATTCTGACCTTTGGCAAGTCAGTTCACCATTTTTCCACTTTATTCTTTTTCCTTTCCTAACTTGTCAAAGAAATAGTTATAAGATAGTTCACAAGACTGCTCAGAAAAGTAAAAGGAGATAATAAAAAGCTCAAATACTCTAAAATTGAAAAGTGGCATACTAAGCACCAAAATCTTGAATATTTGCCTATTAAGAAAGACAAACTATAATGACCTGGCTTTCAGGTGCATTTTGCAAAATTTACTTCAAGACTTTTAATTGGCTGGTGGAAATAGAGTTTTAGAACAGGGACACTCTTCTGTAGCCTATAAACCTTCCTCCAACGCCTCCGAAGGAAATGGAGGCCCAGGGATGCCGAATGAGATTTTGAAGGTCACAGAGGCATGTAGGAGATTGGATCCCAGAGCCCAGGTCTCCTAGCCCCCACGCGGGGCTCTATTCTGTGCTCGGGCCATGAGCAGGTCTATCATTTGGCCTCGTTTGGCGTTAAGAAGTTTTTCAAGTGAAAGTGATGTCATGTCAATAGCATTTACCCTTCTCTCAGAAATGAAGGACTCTAGAGAGGAATTTTCCTTTTGCTTTCTTTTTCCCCTTGTGGTTATTGACAAAGCTTGGGATCATGTTGGAACTTGTTGCAACCACCAGGAAACTCTTTCAACTTTTAATAGTTATCACCCTGCTACTAATTAACAAGTAGCAAGCATGATTATATAAGTAGTAAGTTGGAAAGACTTGTCAGACTTTAATATTTAGATGAGGGGAAAGACCTCCAGCCATGAAAAAAAAAATCCCTGTTGCTATTTTCCATAAAAGGGGATGTTCAGTTCAAAACCAGCAGAGCCGACTCTGCCACTTTGTGTAAATGAGATCCTGAGAAATGGCTATGAAGAGAGCATTTAGTCACGGCTTACATTAACACACAGTGTCCCTAGCATTTGTTGGCTTGTCATGAAAATGCTGCATAATAAGCCATGAAGAGGTTATTCTTTCCCTGTGTTTTGCACTGAAATGAAGCAAAAATAATAAAAATTATTAAACTTACATATATGGAAGTATGCGATAAAGACAGCTTTTTGTAAATGAATGTTTTGCTGGTTTAGATCAAATAAGGAATGGGCCTCAAAGGAAAAGTGACTTTTCAAAATCATGTAAACTTAATTAACCTTTTGTAAGTTATTTGATGTTTACATATATTACTAGCCGTGGCGGGTTACTCTCTGTCAAGGGATAAAATAGTTGTTTTTTTGTTTTTTTTTTCAATAAGAAATCAGCAAGACATTCAGTTCCCCTGAGAAACTAGTCGGTAAGTGCTTGTGTCTGCATGTATCCCCCGGCTGCTCCAGTGTGAGGAGTTGGACCTAGATCAGTGATTTTCAACCCGTGTGCTGCAAGAATTTTTAAAACATACAGTGCCCGACTGTTTGGTCGGGGCACTGGCCTCTTTCCCATTAGACTGTCAAATAAAAAAAAATGACAACAGCCAACATAACAATAGCCATCCCGTGTGAATGAAACAAAATTATACCTATTTTTTTTGTCAGGTTGGCAAAAAATGTAATGTATCTTTCGGTGTGCCGCAGAATTGTAGTAATTAGTTTATGTGTGCCATGAGATGAAAACGGTTGAAAATCGTTGACCTAGATGATTGAACGTGATGCTGGGTAATGTGACTTGAGCTTCTTGCAGAATGTCAAAAACCTCCCTTGATTTTCTTTAGATTATATTTGGCAACATTTAAAGAGATAAAAATAATCTACAATAGAGAAAATGAAAAGAAATATAGAAGTAGAGTCTCCATTACCAATCATGTGCTTTTATTAGACTTTGAAAACTGAATTGTTGTGTCAGTGTCATAGCTAGAGGTCAGTTCCAGCCAGGTCCCAAACCAGGTTATAAGTAGTTTTCGTAGTCTTGTCGCTAGTCTCAGCAAGAACATTGATGCGGCAAGTCCTAACTTTAACTGCTCAAGTGATAACATGAACAAAAATACAACCAGATTTACTTTTTTGCCTCTCTCTTTTCAGATCCTTTATTTATGTGGGTAATGTGCATTCGGAATGACAATATAGAGAGAAAGCCACTCTAAGCAGATGTCCCATGTAGACAACATGTCTCTGGGGAAGTTAAAACCACCCCCCCAAATGTAGCCCAGGGAGAGGTGAGCCGAGTCCCTGCTGTGTGCCGAGTACCTGCTGTGTGCCATGCATTCTTTTTGGCATTGGGGATAAAGTGGTGAACAAAATAGTCCTTGCCCTCAAGGAGATTAAAGTCTAGTGTGCATGATAAATAAGAAACTATACATAGAGAAATAGTTCTTTATTTCTTCAATGACGAAGAATAAATAGCATCATATGAGACGAAGCAGTTCTCAGGATCTGCTTTGTGTGGGGTGGTCGCGAAGAAGATGACACAATGGGTGAGATCTGAATGATGAGAAGGAAGAGTCTGTGTGATCACCCAGGATGACAGGTTTCTTGGGAAGAGCAATAACGTGCTGAGGCCTAGTGATGAGGGAGAGCAGAGCCTGTTTCAGCGGAGAGAACCCACTTTTCTCCTCTCTTCTCACATGTGTTAAACTTGTCGCGGCTCCTCTCCCATCTGCACTCTCAGTTCATGATCTTGCTTCCTGTTTCTTGGAGAAAATTAAAGGGACAGGAAGAGGACCTCTTGAAATTTGTCACCATAGTCCTGTGCCTCTCTGCAGCTACTCTGTCCTCTGTTCTGATGTATAAACTGTTGGCGATCCTAGGAAAGGCTGGCTCCCGCACTTGTGCACAAGCTCCCGCACTCGTGCACAAGCTCCCGCACTCCTGCACAAGCTCCTGCCATGCATTTCCTCTGGCCGGCTCATCCATTGCTCCGCCCGTGTGCCTCTCTCTCCTGCGTCATCAGATTTTCCCTCTCTACTCTACGTTGCCCATCAAACTACCAACGTGTCATTTCTTCCATTCTAAGAGGAGAAACACTCTTGATGCCATTCCCCTTCAGCTCTTTCACATTTTGTCTCCATGTGTTTAACGCATTCCTCGAAAAGTCTTATAAATGTTCTTCGATTTTTCCCTTGAAACCACCCCAAAGAGACTTTTGCCTTTATCGTGCCATAGAAACTACTCTACATTCAATCAACAGTGGCCCCCGTGTTGCTATGTCATGATCAGTTGTCAGCCTTCACCTTACTTGTTGCACTATAGACTATTATTTATTCTTATTGCCTCACAAGACATTTTTCATTGGGTTTCCATTTTTTAATTTTCCTTCCACCTGCTAGGTGCTGCTTTTCCGCATTTGGGGCCTCTTTAACGCTGTAATCTCTAAAACACTGGTGTGTCCTAGGGCTTAGTTCTTGAAGTGCATTGCTTTTATATCAAAACAATTCTTCATCCAGTCTAATGGCTCTAAAAGCCACACTATATGTTGATGACTTCTAAATACATGTCTAGAGCCCAGAGCTCCTTCCTGAACTATATGTTGATGACTTCTAAATACATGTCTAGAGCCCAGAGCTCCTTCCTGAACTTTAAACACATATATCCACTGCTGACTTGACCTCTCCCCCCAAATGTCTAATTGGCAATTTAATAAATAGCTACAAAAATGAGCTCCTGATCTCATCCCACCCTTTATCTCCCCCCATTCTCCTAAGTCTTTCTTACCTTAGTTTTGGCAGCTCCATTGTTTCAGTGGCTCAGGCCAAATCCTTGGTCATTCTTACACCACTCTTGAATATTCTAGTCTCCTGGGAATCCTGTCTTCTCTACCTTCAAAATATTACCCAAATTCTGACTGCTTCTTACCACTCAATTCATACCTATTCATAATTCAAGCTATTATCATCTATTTTTTGAGTTGTTTCAATAACCTCCTAACTGGTGTCTCTGCCACCACCATAGCCTATCTCTAGCCAGTTTTTAACACACAGCCACAATGTCTGTGTTAAAATGCAGACAGATCATATTACTCTTACATTCAAAGCCTCCAATGGTTTCAGCTCTCCATGCATCAATAGCCATGTTATAACAATGCCCTACGAGGCCTTAATGATTTGTTATTCTCCTATGCCTCTGACCTCATAGCCAAATACTTTCCCTTTTGCTTACAGCCCCATTTACACTTGATGTTCCTGAAACCCTCTTTGCATCCTCCTACCACAGAGCTTTGGCACTAGTTACTCTTCCTCCAGATGTCTGCATGCTTACTTTCTCTTCTTTATGTCTTTTTTCAAATATATTTACTTAGTGAGTTCTTTCCTAGCTACCCTATCTAAAATCTCACCATCCTTTCCAACCCTCTCCAAGAACACATATTCATACCCTCTTCCTCTTTGCTGCTGCTTACTTTATTTTTCTCTTTAGTTCTTATTACCATTTTTAATTTACTATATACTTTCTGACTTTTCTCGCCTCCTTCGACTAGAACGTAGGCTCTCCAAGGAGAGAAATAGGAATTTGTGTGTTCTGTTCGTTGCTGTATACCCAGGCTGTAGAAGCCTTCTCGGCAAGTATTTCTGAATGAGTGAATGAATGATTGAATATGAGAACATTCTCGGAACCAGAGAAAAATTAAAGTTAGCAAACATTGTACAATGATTCAATGAGATTGAATTTCAATTTTAGCATTCCAGGATGCAATGCCGTGTTCAATATGCCAGTTTACCCTTGTCTTCTGGGCATAAAACCAGTTTAACTTTAAAAGAATAAAAGTTTACTTTAAAAAAGAATAACGATTTTTACATTGTCTCTTGGAAGTATGATTGTGGAAATCCTACATTTTCATGCCTTATTTTAAGAAATTAGAACTACATAAAAGAACTATAGAAGACTGCGGTATAAGCTGCAGAAACTTTTGTTTCCTAAATACAAATGTCATGTTAAGGAAGTAAAACAATTTAAGGTAATGTTTCTTTTAAAAAAAAAAGACTTTCAGGTGTAAAAGAGAAGCATATGGTTGAACAGAGATTGCTAATGAAATTGAAGATGATTAACATTCATTAAAACTTTAATTAACACCTTGGAAAATTCCATAAAATGATACTCTATGTAAATGACTGTGTGTGATATCTTCGAGCATTCTTTTACCTGTTTTACAGAGGGAAAAAGGTGGATCACAAAACTGCTTATGATAATGACTTTCCCTAGCTCTGGTTTTGTTTCTGGTGTTGTTTGCTAGTGTCAATCATGCCAATTTGAGCTGCCTATATTCTAAATATATTTTGTTGAGATATGAGTGATTCTCTGTATTTTCTGGAGGAAAGAAAAACTACCTTTCAGTTTCTTTCGGGGTTTTTTTTGACATTTTTCTGTTTAAGTAACTATGGGAGAATTTGAGCTTTAACATGAAACATTTCCAAGCAAATTTAAAATCAGTTTTGTTTAAAAGCTGATTAATAACATTTGTGATCCATAAGTCATATATAAAATAACACTGAAAGTTGTGAGTAACTGATTTTGTGACAGGTTCAAAACACTGACTTGTACTTTCTTTTCTATGTGGAGACTATGTTTTCTATTCATTGAGGTGAATTCAGAGTGTTTTCTACTTGAAAATAGTAGTCGTTGGCATAAATAAAATTTCAACAGTTTTGTAGAGATACAGTTACTATATAATTTTTGTTATTAACTTTTGAGTCCTGATAAAAGACAGCTGTTTAGTGTTTGGGTGAGAGAGTTGTGGTACAAATGTAAGTTCACCTACCTGTTGCTGATTTCTAAACCTGGGTTTGGGAATGGTAAAAGACGTAGAAGTCTGCTTTCTTTGATGGAAACGTGTTTTAGTTATTATTAGATAACATATTTGGTCAGGGTTAAACATCTTTTTGCAGTCCAAGATAATCCAGAGCATGGGTTATTCTCCCAAGCACCATCTCTCAAAATCCCCAAGGACTACTACAAAGGGTATATGACCCTTTTTTTCCTCCTCTCTGCTTACACTGATTGCACTTAACTTCCTCTACTTCTCTCTTTTGCTACATTCTCCCCCTCCCACCCCTCCTGTCTTATATCCCTTCTGCCTTTCTCCAGTGAGTTTTCCATGCTTCTGGGCGTAGTGCCTCTTAACTTGGTCATTAGGGCCACACCCAGCAAGAGACGGCCCTCTTCTTGTTGGACTGCGTGGCTGTGTTGTGTTATGAATGATTTTAGGTATTCTTGGAGATTTCCATTTTCAATATCTTTTCAGAGTTTATTAATTTGCTGCTCAAGATGTTTCCGCTGTGGTGAAATGGCAGCAAGACAAGGGGGAGAGAGCTGGATATTGCCACCTGTTTCGGACGGCCGAGGTTTGCAGAGCACTTGCTACATAGAGGAGGCATTATTATTATTTAAAGTACTAAGTATTATTTTAAAGGATCAGTTATAATATGCCTGCTTTTGAAAACTAATGTGTATTTTAGGTACAGTATTTAAGTTCCTTAGAATACTTTTTTTATTCTCTTGTTTATTGTTTAGTAAGTATTAAGATTTTTAGATTATTCTACAGATTAATTTACAGAGTTAAAGCATTGGAACTAAAATATAAAAGCTTTAAAGATACAAAAAAGAATAAATTTATATTATTATTTTTATCTTTTCTAGTGTTAGAAGCCCAAGTGTTTTGAAGTTGAAGCATAAAGAATGGAGGAAGAAACAAAAAATTACGCTGAGAATACCAATTAAGCATGAATGTTGCCTGATTTATAATTCCATGTGCAGAGATTATAAAGAAGAAATATAGCTCATGAAGGATGAGATGCTCTAAAATTGTAATTCTGACTATATAATTGAGAATTATCCTACTGTGAAGGAAAAGGAGTTAAATAAAAGTGTAACTATATCAGGAGCTCCTTGATAAGTTCAGGATTTAAAAGAATAAGTATCAAAGGTAGAAAAAAGGGTACAAAGCCAGGGCTTATTAAAAAAGCCAGGAACTTTAGGCGAGTTCAGGATCACAGTCATTTATTCACACATTCACATTCAACAAACATTTATGGGGAACCTTTTCTGTGCTAGAGTTTCTTGTTTGCACTGTGGGTACTAAAATGATAAGAGGTTTTTGCTCTCAAAAATCCACTGTGATAACACTGGACTATGATATTAATAAATGACATAGCAAAGGAAGAACTTCTCCACCTCTATTTTGTTTCAAAAATAGAAAATGGAGCTTTGGGGTACCTAGGTGGAAGGGCAATCCTAGGCTGGGATAAAATATAGAATAAGAACTTCTTAAAATGAATTCAGGTTTCCAATCCTGGGCCAAAGTATATTTGAGCTTACGAAAGAACTTGCCCATTTCTTTGTGAGAAAAAATGTTGGGTAAATAATAGCATGAGTTATTTAGGTAGATTTTTGGCAGGTAGAACGACTGAACTCATAGATAATTGATTCATGGATCAGTGTTAATGGAATATGGACTCTGACCTTGCCCTTGTCTTTGAGTGTTTATCGACAACCTTAGTAAAAGAGAGCTCACTAGATCTTTTTTGTTTTTGCCTTAAATTATATGTTATTGATTATGCTGCTACAGTTGTCACAATTTTTCCCCCTGTACTCCCTACACCTCCAGGACCCACCATACCCTCAGGCAACCCCCACACCATTGTCCGTGTTCATGGGTCATGCATATAAGTTCTTTGGCTACACTATCCTCTGCCTTTCTTTACATCCCTATGACTATTCTGTGACTACCTAACTGTTTCTTAATTCTCTCACCTCTTCACCCATTCCTCCACACTCCTGTCCCGTCTGGCAACCATCAAAATGCTCTCCGTATCCATAATTCTGTCTCTGTTCTTCTTGTTTGCTTAGTTTGTTTTTCAGATTAAATTGATGATAGGTATTGTTTACTGCCATTTTATTGTTTATAGTTTTGATCTGCTTTTTCTTAAATAAGTCCCTTTAACATTTCATATGAAAATGGTTTAGTGATGATGAACTTTAAATTTTACTTGTCTGGGAAGCTCTTTATCTGCCCTTCGATTCTAAATGATAGCTTTGCTGGGTAGAGAAATCTTAGCTGCATGTCCCCGCTTTTTATGACTTTGAACATTTCTTGCCAATCCCGTCTAGCCTGCAAAGTTTCTTTTGAGAATTCATCTGACAGTCTTATGAGAACTCCGCTGTAGGGAACTAACTTTTTTTCTCTTGCTGCTTTTAAGATTCACTCTTTATCTTTAACCTTTGGCATTTTAATTATGATGTATCTTGGTGTGGTCCTTCCTGGATCTATCTTGTTTGAGACTTTCTGTGCTTCCTGGACTTGCATGTCTATTTCCTTCACCAAATTAGGGAAGTTTTCTTTCATTAATTTTTCAAGTATATTTCCAATTTCTTCTTCTTTCTCTTCTCCTTCTGGCACCCCTATCATACGAATGTAGGTACCCTTGCAGTTGTCCCAGCAGCTGCTTACACTGTGCTCATTTTTGGGTTCTTTTTTCTTCTTGTTGTTCTGACTGGGTTTTTTTTTGTGTTTGTTTCCTTATGTTCCATATCATTGGTTTGATTCCCAGCTTCATCCATTCTACTGTTGATTGCCTGTAAATTGCTCTTTATTTCAATTAGCATATCCTTCATTTCTGACTGGATCTTTTTTATGCTGCTGAGATCCTTACTAAGTTCCTCGAGCATCCTTATAACCAGTGTTTTGAATTGTGCATCTGATAAATGGCTCATCTCCATTTTGTTTAGTTCTTTTTCTGGACTTTTGATCTGTCCTTTTATTTGGGCCACATTTCTTTGTCTCCTCATTTTGGCAGCCTCCCTGTGTTTGTTTCTATGTATTAGGTAGAGCTGTTTTGATTCCATGTCTTGGTAGTGTGGTCTAATGTAGTTGGTGTCCTGTAGGGTCCAGTTGCACATCTTTCCCCTGTTCCCCAACTTGGGTACTTGTGGTGCACCCTTTATTTGGGCTAAGGATATCCTCCTCTTATAGTTGTATTGTAGTTGAGCCTTGATTGCTGTTGGCAGGTCAATGGGAGGGATTTAGCCAGACTGGTCAGCTGCAAGGATTGGCTATGACCACTGACTACCAACCTCTGTCCTCTGTGGGGGATCAGCTGTGCAGGGGCAGGGTGGTGATGTTCCTATGGGGTCTCTAGCTGTCCACTGGATGTGCAGGCTTTGGTGTTTCCCGGGTGGTGTGGGCCAGGGTCAGCCATCACCTGTGTTCTGACTGGGGTGACCCTGTAGGAGCTACGAAGGAATCTACAGATGGCTGCTGCTTTTGCTGGGCATGGAGATTCCCAGGCGATACCAAACTGAGACCCAAAGCTGGCTGCTGCTAGTGCCCAGCCTGGGGCTGCTTAGCTACAGGTATAGGGGTTGGGGGCTCACTGAGGTTGTGTGTTGCTCGTTTGAGAGGATTTAGGAAGATGTGAAGCCTGAGCTGAGACCAGCCTTTCTTCATATGGAAAAGCCACTGTTAACAGCTCAGGTGGGCCATAAGTTGGGTGGGATGGTGCCTCAGGGAGTCTCCAGGGTGGGACAAATAGTGTAAGCCGGGTTGATAGAGTCTCAGATGTGGCTCCCTCCTGCTGTCTCTGTGGTTCTGTGGATTGAGGGCTCAGAAAAGAAACAATGGCCTCTGCCCACCTTTCTGTCTGGGAGAAAGCTGTCTCCCAGCTCTCACCCTGATGCCAGACACTTCGGCTCTACCTGTTTGCCACTGGTGCCTTTATAACTGGTACCCCAATGCTGGAGTTCAGTGGGGGTGAGTCTGAGTAAGACTATGTGCAGCACCTTTAAGAGTCGCTTCTTGGGAATCCAGGCGCACTGGATTATCTTCCTGGCACTGGAACCCTGGGCTGGGGGGCCTGGTGTGAGGCTGGGAACCCTCACTCTCAAGATATCCCTACCAGATTTTTATCAACCATACATGGGTGTGGGACCAGCCTGTTTGGTGTCTCTGCTCCTCCTACCAGTCTGGATGGATGTGGTTTCTTTAGTTTTGTAGCTGTCAGACTTCCATTCAACTTGATTTCTGATGGTTCTGAGCGAATGTTGTTTTGTAGTTTAGTTGTAATTTTGATGTAGTTGTGTAAGGAGACGGGCTGTGTTTGCCTATGCCTCCATCTTGACCAGAAGTCTCCCAAGACTTCCAGCTTACTAGATCTTTAGATAACAAATCTCTTGGATGGGTAGCTTATATATTCAATCAAATTATTAGATTCAATATTTAGATAAATGTAAAAATAGTACATAAGGCTAAAATAGTAGAGGCTCTCTTGAGGTAGTTCCTTGGGGAATAAAAAAGAATGTGAAGTTTAAACAGTTAATAAACCAGTGGTTTGATGGTACTGTTAAAAAAGAAACAATTGGTTAATTGCTGCAAGGGCCAGTTGAAAAACTTGAGTTGGTCCAGAGAGCTGACTGGGGACATCACAACTGTCTTCAAATATTTAAAGATCTTGCATGTAGAAGAGATAGTATACTTGCCTTGTGCGGCTCTCAAAGAACTGCCAGAAAGATAGATGAAGATCATTGCTGTGCTATGAAATGGAAAACCTCCAAAAAATGAAGTTGTCCAGCAATGGTGAGGACCACCTTGTAAAGTAGTGAAAATTTTGTTACAGAGGGAAGGGTGGGTAATTTACATTACAGCAAGAATTGTCTTAGGAAATCTTTAAGGTTTCATATCTTTGAAATTGTATAGTTCTGTCATTTCACAAACTTGTCATGACTTGTCAAACCTGAATTGACAAGTTTAAGAAGATATGAGGAATTTGCTCTAGGAGAAATAATATGCACATAAGCAGGGCATTTAAAAAAAAAAGCAAAACTGATCAAACTTAGTGGCAATCCTAAAGACTGGAATTAAAGTCGGAATGGGGGATGGCTATAGCATTTCTCCCTCAAACATTCTTGTTGCTCTTCCCGGATAAATACAAAAGTATATAAACATACACAGTGGGCTGAATCTGACCCCTAGTTTGTTGGAAAGGTAAAACATAGACATTTATTGGAGATCCATTGAATTATTCCCTAGTGTTCTGCTGCTTCTTTGACCAGAAGAAACACTTGCCAGGTTATAAACAAGAGGTTTCATTTGGGAAACCAGCAATTCTTGCCCTCGCATTAAGATAAGTATGGAGGTTTCATTTATAAAAAGAAACCATGTTGGGTTTCTAAGTACCTAAAAACTACATCAAATGTTGCTCAAATTGACCTCATTAGATGATATATATATAAATTTTTTTTCTGTCAAGAAAACACAAAAGACTCAGGGTGGATTCTAGTCTTTGGCTGAACAGATTCTACTTGAATATAGAGATAGCTCTGTACACTGGGATACAGGGTTTGAGAACGACCTGACAGATAAATTAATGTGAGATTCCTTATTTTTCAGATGCAGAATTGAGTCTTAGAGTTATTAGATGACTTAGCAAAGGCAATTTTATTTACTTAGAAACAAAGTTAAGATTACAAGCCAGCTCTTAACGACTTTTAGTGAATCCACATCTCTTTCTATTGTACCACATTATATATTGTTTTAAACTATGCGGAAGGTTTGTATTGTGTCAAGATACAGAAGGAAAAAAGGAATATATATTCACATTGTTTCCATTTAGTCAAAGGTATTATATTTAAGCCTTAAGTTGTTCAGTTTTATTAAACTTTGATCTCTGGAAATTAAATGAGCCAGTTGGTAAACTTCTGGTGGAAACTGACAGGATGGAGATAGGACCCTGTGGTTGATTTCCAAAAGGATTTAGAGTTTCTATCAGCTTAGCAACTTTCCTAAGTTATGTAGATTACTATCCCAGTAGTAGATAGATCACGTATTCGTGTTTTAGGACAGCTTTTAAGATAGGCAAATCTAAGACATTTGAACAGAACGTCACTTTGCCTGGAGTTGATTCAGGCTTCAGAACTTCTAGCAGAGAAGAAGGTCAGCATGCTTGAATGTTTTCCTGCAAAATCTTTAAGAGTTAAACTTTCTTTCCTTATGAGCCTTTTGTTTATTCTGCCGTGTTATTGGAATGTAGATTTAAATAGTGGTGCTCATTGTTCTCCACAATAATTGACTCATATTGGATTTAATCACAATAATGGATTGTCAGTTAAAATGTATTGCAGTGATAATTTCAATGTGTTTTTTATTGAGCAAACTTCAAAATGAGTATCTAACTCTCTAAAATTTATGATTAAAACCAGAGGTGCTCCAAATTGGTAGTTACACAGACAACAGTGTGTTGTTTACCATGGGATAAATGGGGTGGGGGGAGGTGGAGGAGGATAAAGGGGAGTTGAATGGTGTTGGACAGAGATTTGACTTGGGGTGGTGAACACACAATACAATATACAGATGATGCATTATAGAATTGTACACCTGAAACATATAATTTTGTTAACCAGTGTCAACCCAATAAATTCAATAAAAAGGAAAGAAAACCAAATTGCTAGTTACAAAATAGTCATGGGGAAGTAAATAAAGCATAGGAAACATAGCTAATAATGTTGGTATAACCATGTGTGGTGCCAGTTGAGGTACTGGAAATACCGAGGGGAACACTGTAAAATATGATTGTCTAACCACTAAGCTCTACACCTAAAACCGATACAAAATAAAACTGGAAAAAAAAGAGCTATTTCCTAAGAGTCTATTTTTAATGTCTATTTTTTATAGAAATAACCCCAGATACCACACACATCTGTTCCATTAACTATAACTTATGTATATTCTGAAGTTTAAACCTTTTTAAAGAGTTTATGTAAACCAGTTGATGGGAACCAATTACAGTAAAATAGTATTGCATATGAAAAAAATCAGAGGTGCTCAATAAATATTTATTAAATTAATTTTATTAAGACTTTGAAAAATGAACTTACAGATTTTTCAAAATACCTTTAGAAATAATCAAATTGATACAATTTAATATTTTCAGACTATTCCTGATCAGTAATTCCTATGTTTATGCCATGTAAATTAACAGAGATTTAACATAATCATAGGACCGTGGGTGTTATGGGAAAAGACATATGAATGAGTTAAGTGAAACATGAACAGATTATAAAATTAATGTTAATTTAGAAAAAAGTTATGAATTTAAAAAGAAATTAGCATTTTTGAAAGTAAAAATCAAAAGAGAAAAAATTTTCTGGCTCATGTGACTTCAGGGAAGAGAATAGAGAGTAAAGGTAGGAGGAGCAGTTTGGAGATTTATTTGGAACAAAGTAGTTACAGTAATTTATCGCATGTGTTCTGTATATCCAGCCTGTTCCAATGAAGTATAAGTCACATTCCCTGGTCCTGTGGGATTTGCTTTTTTTGGGATTGGAGACAGAGTGAGACACTCACACATGAAGCAGTTTGTTATAACTGCCCAAGATCTGTGTGATTGTGAAAAAAGTGAAATGCACTCTAAAGATGGCCCTTGGCTTCTTCCCTCATTCTCCTTCCGGCTGGAAACACGGTTCAACGCAAGTGCTCGTGTCCTGGGACCAGCTCCTGACTGAGATTCATGCGTGTAAGAAAAGTTTCTTGGGGCCAGGTCCTCACCTCAGTGTTGTGCTAGTGACTGTCATGTGTTCCCTCTCTTTGGATCTCCTACCTTGGGCCCGAGACCCCTTGACTTTAGTCCTGGCTGATCATCAGAGTCACCTGTGCAGTTTTAAAATTCAGACACTATCAGAATTTCTGGGGTTGTGGCAAGTGAATTTTTTAGAAAGACATATACAGGTGTTTGTGCGAACTTTAATTATCCAACTCCTGGTGCCAGCGATCTGCATCTCATTTGCTTATCTACCTGACTCTTCCTACCTGGTTACTCTCTCCGTGCCACTGTAATGACTCCTCCTTTAGATGTTTAATTTGATTCACCTTCATCAATATTTGTGGGCACACTCTTTTCAGATCATTAAAAATTTGAAAATCGGAGCCAGTTGACTCATAGAGGAGCAGAACTCAGTTAAAATTCTCCGCCATTTGCGTAGCACCCATTCAGGTCAGTGGACATGCATTTATTCACTCCATCCTCATTGTGTCGGATACCCTGCTTTTTGTATTTTTACTCTGTATTCTGTAATTGCTTCCAAAACACACCGTGCTTACCTGTGGGTTGATTATAGATAGTGAGGTGAACAAATGTTAACTTCGAACATGAAAATACACTTGTTTCTTTAGCTACCTGTGAGAGTAATTTGCAAAAAGTGATCTGGATCTTTTGGGATAATTTCTCTGATGTAGTAAACATAAAACTTCTTAATCAAATGACAAATTTCTTATTTATTCTTAAAATGATTAGTGAAGCTATTAATACCAATTAACTAAATGTTTTGGTTGATATTCTCAATGTTTATCAATAAAAGTAAGATTGGGAATGTCAGATTCATTTTTTGGTCTTTATGACTGTAAATGGATTTCTCATTCTAACATTAAAGTACTATCATTCTGACATGATTTAAATATTTAGTGTTGATAAGACCAAAGTTAACAGATTTGCTGGAGTAATATGAATTAATTTTTTAGTTATTTGCCAGGCCAAGAGCATGACACACCATATATGTAAGCACAGATCAAACATAAGGGAGGGCCTTTTTAAAGCTTGCTGACGAGACCAGTGCATTCCATCTCTCTGCCTTCCCATAGCTCAGGAGGGTTAGCGCTATAAGCTTTCATGGTTACTTGCTGGCTTGATGACCATATTGGCTGTCACTATTAATTACTCTTATCCCCAAAGAATATTTTAGGAATTTATTTATTACTCTTTATTTTATTTGTGAACTCCTGGAATAAATAAATGCTGGGCCTGACATATTCCTTCATCTGTCATCTTTTATTTGTTGTCATAAATGTCGTGGTTATTTTTCTCTTCAAATGAGGTCCTCACTTTCACCCTGAAGCAATTTAGCAATGGCTTATAGAAAAAAAAAAATAAAGGTGGGAGCGAAAACAAGGATGAAGCAAAGGAAAAAGAGTGAGTAGAGCAGGAGTCCGGCATAAAATGTCATGGATCTCAAAGTGGGCACATGGCTCTTACTACCTTCAGAATACTTTTAAACCAAAGGATTTACTTTTATAGATTTTTAGAATTGAATGTAACCTTAGAGATACTAGAGATACTATAGGCTTTATTCAGAAAGGGTAAATGACACAGTTGTGGTCCCATAAATAGTGGCATTGTTTACTGACTTCCCGTCATGCTGCTACTCGTCTTTATTTTTAGGGTGAGCACAGTAGTAGCTCATTTGCCTCCAAAATTCAAGAAGTTGGAGATCATCAGGTACCTCAGTTTTGCCCAGTGAGTGGGCCTTTTTCAAACCTGATACAGGCTTTCTTGAAATTCTCTGTTCTTTCAGTTTCTGTGGCTGTGCTGTCTCTGTCCTTCTTGTAGTCTCAACTTCATTATTTATTGCCTTCGAGGGGTTTCCTTATGCTCTTTCACTCCTTAACTTTATGCCTTCAGAGTTCTGTCCTTAGTCCATTGTTTCTTTGCACTTTTCATGTTCTTTTTGGGCAATCTCATTCACTATTTATTTAATTCTTATGGCGAGCCTGCACCATGCTATATACTGTGCTAGATATCAGATAATGACAGACACAACCACTGGGCCATCGAGTGAGTGAACATAACCATTCCTGGGGGTTCAGCTGCTGCCCAGGCTCTGAGGAGTCTTGAACCTGTAGCTCTGGTTGTGACTGATGCCCTGAGGTGTACATGTATAACTAGCTCCTAGGATCCACAGAAACATCAAATTTGACATGCTTAACATGGACTTTATCACTTCCTTTTTCTTCTCATCCCTTTTTTTCAACTATGCTTTTGAATTTCATATCTCAGTGTCAAAGTCACTTAGCTACTCCTTCAGAAATTGAAAGTCAGCCTTGATTCTCATTCTTCCTTTACCTTCTAATGACTAATTCCTGGTCTCTCTACTTTATTCCTACCGTGTTTTACTCCTTTATAGTCCATTGCCTTCGCTTTCATAGCAGGCTCCTAACTGGACTTCATTTCTCTGGGCTTGATCCCCTTTCTACCACCTTCATGAAGCCCGCTCTGCACAGGGTTGCCGGAGTGATGGTACAGATTGGAGCGTAATCTAACCATGTAATTCTCTGCTTAAAATCCTTGCTAGGTTTCCCATACTCTACAGTGTAAAGCCCAAGCGCCTTAACTTGGCACTCAAGGTTGCGACCTGGCCCATCTTGCGTTCCTCACCCTTCAGACCCAATGGCTTGCTGCTCTCTGATGATGTCATGCTGTTTCTTGAGTCAGACTTCCTGCTTATGCCACATTTGCTGCCTGGTACATGAGATCCCCAGCTCCGGTCTCCCTACTCTGTGTCACTTGGCTAAACTTAAAAAAAAATTATTATGAAAAATTTCAAATAATCACAAAAGGAGTGGGAAATATACAGAGAATTCCTGTATTCAACATTAAGATTTTGATACCCTGGTTTGTTTGTTCCTCCCCCCACCATTTTTCTCACAAGTATTTAAAAATAAATCCAAGATACCACACAATTGCACCCTTACTTCAATATGCGTCTTCAAAACTGTGGACATTTTCATACACAACAACAAAGTCATTATCAAACCTAACAAAACTGACAATAATTCCTTGGGATTATCTAATTCCTTGAACATGTTGAAAATTCCCAAGTTGCTGAAAAAAATCTTTTTACAATTGGATTCTTTGAATCATGGTCCAAATAAATATTACATATTAAGTTTGGTTAAGTCTCTAATTTTAAGAAAAACAGTTCCACTACACTTTTATTAATGCTACTTTCTTTTTGCAAAAACAAGGTCATTTGTCCTATAGAATGTTACATAGTCTGTATTTATGTCTTCTTGTGTGTTAGTTATTTCTGTACCTACCATACGTCCTATGAATAGCAGTTAGCTTTAGGAGTTTGATTAGATTAAGTTTCCATTATCTATCTATATCTATCATCTATCTATCTATCTATCTATCTATCTATCTATCTATCTATCATCTATCATCTTTTAGGATGTTAAGATTGATCAGTGGGTTGCAGTGGCAACAGCCTCATCTGTCTCTTATAAAATTCATCATCAATCATTGTGCAGATAATGGATTAATCCTTTGTTGATCACTAATTAAATCAGTTATTTTATTAAGGGTTGCAAAACACTAATCGTATAATTTTATAATTTCTTCCATATTTACCAGTTGGAACTTTTCTATAAAGCAAAATTTTTACTTCATCAACTAAGAATACTTGTTTACCCTGAAATACAGGTTGGAAATACAAGACAGGACAGAAAAAAAATGCTTTTTTTTTTTCCTTTCTAAATTTTGATTACCTGGCTAAATCTTAGCCATCCTTCAAGATTCTGCCCAGGGGATTTCACCTGTAGGAAGACATTGTTAATTTTGTAGCCAAACTAAATGTTACTTTCTCCTTTCATGAAATTGCATACTTATGTCTGCCATTAGCTTTCTCACAATATATGGAAAGTATCATATTTTTTAACTGGAAGTTTATTTCACTGTAGATGATTTGGTCTAATACAATGCTACTGAAAGAAACTTGGTAGAATACAAACTACCCAAATAATTTGTTCAAAATCTTCATTACATCTCCTTTTTCTCTGGGATAGTTTTATAAACTTGTATACATCTTGGAGCATTTTTGGCCATTTTCAGGTTAAATTAAAAAATTTAATTAGTTCTCAGCCAGCTATGCTTACCGAGTATATCTGTAATAGCTACAGCTTGAAAACAATATAAATGTTTTAAAATGGGACATTGCTTAAGAAAATTATAGTATACGAAACAGTGGAATAATATAGTCATTAAAAGGAATACTCTGAAAATGTAACTATTGTTAAGTAAAGATTTCTGTTCTATTATGAAGTGATAGAAAAAGATTACAAAAAATATACTATGGCCCCATTAATCTTTACATTACATATAGAAATGTTGCCTTATTGTTATTACTAGTCATACCACGAGGGAGAGCTTAAAAGTTGACTTACAGAGCAAAAAATGTATGGCATCAAATTACTTTCGATATTCTGATAAACAGTCATAAAAATGCAGGATGCTCATGCTAGGAGGAACCCTCAGGAAGCGGCACTGATGGGCGGCGGAGCGCTAAGCTCATCTCTTCCTATGGCGGCCGGAGCTCAGGTAGAGCAGCCCTGTGGGTGGAGAGCGCGGGGTGAACGCGTCCTGACGTGGCTCTTTGGCTTGCATGCGAAAGATCTGAAGGACACGCACTGGGGTGACAACAGTGTTTCCCTACGTGGGCTGGACTTTCAGCCCCAAATGGCAGGCAGAATAAGTTGTCTGTATGAATAAACTATAAGTGGCTATGGTCTAAAAAGTATCATTAAGACTAGATTTGAGAAATTGTCCGGATGAAATCGCTATTAATAAAAATTATGTCTTTGAAGAATTGTGGCACATATGAAATTGAAAAATCATGATATACAAATGAACTTTGTAAATGCCATCCTTTCAAGGTATATGCTGTTCATGCTCTTTGTGCTTTGAACAGGGGTTCTTAAACTAGAGTTCATGGATGACTTGCAGGGGCTATGGCTTCCATGAAATTGTGTGTAAAATTTTAGGTATATGTACTCCGTGTGTGTCTGTAAAGAAACCATGGCCTTCAACAGATTATCAAAGGTGTCCATTATTTAAAATAAGCCTCCTAGTTTTTGTGCCCAGAACTGATATAAAACAGGTTTCTGCTCATAGGAATTTTGGAAACATCTGCTTGACCTGAAATTTGATTAGTAACTCAACCTCATACACGTAAAATATATTCTGATTTTTCATAACTTCCACTTATGCTGTGAGTCTGGAGTGTTTACTCTAAGGGCCTTATCCCATCAAACCCTCATTTTACCTTCTTTCATTTGCACAGGACACATGACAATACACATTTAGAAAATATACTTTCTGTGTTCACTACCTGAAGTAATTACACCATTTCAATTAATATTCTCACTATTTTTTACTAGTTCTGAACTTTTCAATGAATAATAACTAGCTCCTTATTTTCTTACGTAAGTTATATTACTTTAATCATCCATAGAAACTAAACAGATGGGATAAGAAAAATACCACACTAACTCAGGGATCTAAGGACATAGAAACGGGGAGCTCTGTCCTCCAGAAGTGGAACTGAAGATGCAGTCACTCACCTAACCAACAGTGGCAGTGAGTCAATGGCTCAGATCCCAGAGGCCTAGGGACTGCAGTGGGGTTTTTTGTTTTTTTTTAATGACAAAGAAATGGGAAGGGCTGTTAGTGCTTTATAGACACGTTGCATACATTGAGTTAAATGAGTCATGTGTTGGTACCATTCACTTATTCCAAAAGATAACATTTAGAAATTCCCTGAACTACTAAAGAGATAGTAGAGATGTAAGAACATCAGATATAACACCAAAATCCCCAAATTCAATTCCAGCTTGACAATTTACCTTGAATGACTTGCTTAATAACTCTTCTATATCTCAGTTTCCTCATCTGTAGTAATTTAACCTTGTAGGGTTCTTTCGAGAATTAAATTAGTAAATATATATGAAATGCTAGAACAAAATACCATAAATGTGTGCTTCAGCTATACTGGAAGGAGCTGTTGAAAGGGCTGAGAAACAGGGAGGGCAGGTGACAATAGCGGTGTAGGTTTGTTGGAGAAATTACCCACCCTCTGCTTGCACCATATGCAGCACACATGGACACCCAACCCTTCATCTTCCAGGTATGGGAGTGGTAAAATCTTAATCTTAATGACATATGCTATTAGGACAGTTGTTTGACATCAAAATTGATGCACTCATGGAGTATGTGTTGGAGTTGTGCAATAATTGCTTATAAAATTAAGAAAAAAATTGCTTTTTGATCCACTCGCCTGGTTGGTTTCCTCGGGTGTAGAGGAACTTAGCTGTGTAGCAGTGGTGTGATGCTGTGAATAGGCTTTTGTTATCAGAGCACCTGTTTTTCTCTGGGTATGTTTACAAAAATCTTATGGTTAGGTTTATTTACATTATGGCTAAATATTGACATATGCAAAAGAAGTTCCATGCTAAAAGCATACTGACACATACTGACTCTTCTTAATTTTTTCGGTTGTTACATAATTCAGCAACATCTCAAGAAACCACTACCCTTTTCCCTTTTTCTTATTTTTAATTTCCATAACATCTGTTTGCTTATATTGATCATATTCCTCCAACAAGTATCTACTTCACTGTCTCTCTTATTTTTATGGCTTCTGTTTTGTTTTTTTTAAGATTTTATTTATTTTATTTTTAGACAGAGGAGAAGGGAGAGAAAAAAGAGGGAAAGAAACATCAATGGGTGGTTGCCTCTCATGCACCCCCTACTGGGGACCTGGCCTGCAACCCAGGCATGTGCCCTGACTGGAGAATTGAACCAGTGACCCCTCGATTCTCAAGCCAATGCTCAATCCACTGAACTACACCAGCCAGGTCTATGGCTTCTTTCTTCATTCCAGATATAAATCAAGGTTATCCACATTGCAAGCTGTCATTTCAAAGCCCAGTACTGATATTAACAGGTATTGATTTGATTTAGCAGTTTGAGCCATTATCTCTGAAGCTTAAAAAATAAATCAACAGCAAACAGGGCACAATGGGGCTTCCTTGTCTTTTCCATAATTAGGTATTGGTTTATGACGTGGTCCGATCTCAAATATTTTACTAGTGCTACAATTAAATGTTAAAAGTCTCCTACAGTTCTGGTTTTTAGACTCTTCTTATCTGTATTTCTTCCTTTCTCTGCACAATTTGCCAACCCTGGGATTGAAAGGTAATACTTGAAATAGTTTTGATTTTTTTTTTCTCATCTGCACCTCATCTTATCTCAGATGCAGCATGAAAAAAAAAAGTGAGAGCAGGCAGGGTGGTTGGAAATATTGTAATTGCACCTTTTTGGATTAGCTCTAGGCTCAGTTTGCAAGCCTTTTTAATCCATTCACTCATCAAGGTAGATATGAACTCAAAGCAGATCAGGTTTTGTTTAAAAAAGAGTTAGAATTCCTATCATTAGCCCTTGTGAACAACAACAAAAAAGAGTAGATTCTATTTGAATGTTTATGTATACAATTTATTTATATAGTTCTCCACTATTTTTGCACTTGTCATTAATTTTGAAAACATGGTAGATATGTTGAAAATAATGTACATATGGTTTAAATATTAGGTTTGTCATGAAAGAGACTGTGGCATGCTTGTATTTTTGTGTAATATTGTTAATTCTTAAAATAGCTATATTTATATATTTTGTTGATAACTCTTTTTACTCTTAAAAATATGTCTGTGAATTAGGTGTAGTTTTAAGCAAACAGCCTTTTAGTGACCTGTAATTTTTATATATTTTAAAAAAATTTATATTTTGAATACATTATTTTTAGGACTCTAAAGTTTGTTCTGGGCTCATGTTTGGAAGAGTGACCATATAGTCAGTCCTATAAGAATAAGCAGAGTGGGACTGTTGACATGGCATAGAGTCTAATAATCAGTATAAAGACATAATTGTTGAAAGTATTATGTGCAATAATGATTGGAATAGTTCTATAAGAAATTAGATTACAAGGTTGCCAATTTAACTCAACTAGCTATTAATTATATTTTAAAAGACTGCTGTGAAGCAAAGCCACAAGAAAATAACTCTAGAGTTAAAGAAAGTAAAACACTTGTTGTATGTTCTGCTATAATTTGGTTGGGAAAAGTTTTGGATTTTTAATCTGAGAAGCAAAAAAATGTAAATTGTTCAGTCTGGATGACTTCATTTGGATTGGTGATCTACAAGGAGTTTTATTAGCTTCATTGTAGAATCTCTGACACTATCTTTTCCTTTTGACTTACGATTTTAAAAAAAGATTTAATTTTGAAATGATTTTAGACTTACAGGAAAGTTACAAAATAATATAGAGTTTACTTATATCCTTCATTCAGTCTCTGCTAATGTTAACAATATAACCATAGTACAGTGATAAGAAACAGGAAATTAACATTTATACAATGTCATTTTTAAATACAGACCTTATTCTAATTTCACTTAGTTTTCTACTAATGTTATTTTTCTTATCCAAGTCCCAATCTATAATCCTGCATTGTATTTAGCTGTTGTATCTTCTTAGTCTCCTATTTGTGATATTTCTTTAGCCATGACCTTGTCTTTCTTGACCTTGACAACTTTGGTAATTACTGGTCAATTACTTTGTCGAATACCTCTCAGTTTCTGTTTGACTTTCCATGATCAGATTGAGGATATGCATTTTTGACCAGAATACTCCAGAGGTGGTGTGCTTTTCTCAGGGCATCGTATGAGGGGGGGCATACTATGTTTTATGACACTAGTTTATGTTAATCTCAATAACTTGGTTAAGGTGATGCCTGCTGCATTTCTTCATTGTAAAATTTACTATTTTCCCCATTAAATTATTAATTATTCTTGGGAGAAATACAAGATAATTATGCAGATATCTTGTCTGTTTTGAACTTTGGCCCACTGATTGTAGCACCCATCGATGATCGTGCTTGCAACAATTATTACTGTAGTGTTCTAATGGTGATTTTGCATTTCCTTCATTTATCGGGAATTTTTCTGTGAGGAAGAGCTGTTCCTTCCCCGCAACTTATTTGTTTAGATCGTCAGTAATTAGGTTGTATCATCAATAAATTACATTAATCATGTATTGTGGAGTCATGGATATTTATTTTTCTTTTATGATTTGCAGTCTACTAATACCTTTACTTCTAATACCTTCTGTTGCTCAAATTCTTTATTTTTTTGGCCTTTGGGAACTGTTCAGTTTGATTTCCTGTGTTCTTTTAAGAGGTTCCTGTGTTATTTATTTATTTTTCTAGCACTTTCTTATTTTCTGGCACCGCAAGATGTTACAGGTTTGCCTTGCGTTTTCCTTGCCCCATTATCAGAATCAGCTCCTTCAAAGGGTCCCCTTCTGTCTAGCTACATACCAATGGAGAGCGGTATTTAGAAACTAAGATCTTGTCCTAGGAATTTTTTAAAAAAGACCTGTGTTTTTAAGAGCATGTTAAAAAGACAGGAATATGAAATAATAAATCAGAATATTTAGAGGGGTATCACTGAAGCCAAGGAGGCAGTCTCCAAGCTGCAGGTCCAGGGAGCCAGCGCAAGGGACAGTGTTCTCCTCAGGGGGAGGAGACACTGGGGAGCATTGCAAGTGAGAAGTGAGTCTTTCCCTAAGATGACCTGGAAGCATTTGTATTGATCTCTACTTTTTCCATACCATCCATTTTTTTTCCTGTTTACAACATCAGCTAAGAAGTATACTGTGCCGGTGAGGAAATGTATTGGGTTTTGCTATTACTTGAAAGTTTGGGATGTATAACAAACGCAAAAGCAAAATGTGACCTATTAATATAAACCCTTAGGTTAAAAGTTTTGTATATGCCCATTTGAGTTGTGGAAATATAGAACTTGTTCATGTTATTCTTCCCTGCAGTAGAGCTTCTCAGTTGCCGTAGTACACAAAGGCATATGTGTATATGTTGCCCTGATCTTGGCCTCACATCCCTGACAACTAAGTGGGCATCTTCATGGAAAATTATGCAGACTCAACAAGATCACAACCTTAGTGCTAAAACTGCTCTTAATGAGGTGCTGTGTATGAATTAATTAAATTAGCTTGCCACTCATGTGGCAAGCTGTGTTTAGTGTTTGTCTGGTTGACTAATTTATGAGGATAAGATTGTGGTAGTCTCTGCCTTGCTTGTTTTCATCAAAGAGATGGGCTAATTTGTAATGAAACTTTATCAATCAGAGCCTGCAGTGGGTTCACCCTCCCAGCTCTGACTAATGAAGTCAAGCTGTTTTTCTTTCATACACAGCACATCCTGTTGCCTCTGATGGGGGCAGTGGGGGATGGGGAGGGTGCATTGGCTATAGATCAATTCTAACATGGATTGCTTCTTTTCTAGCAAAGAAATAACCACCTTTTCTGTTTTCTGTTTCTTGGTATGTTTATGGATTTATGGTTATCTTTTTTATACAGGGTATGAATTTAAAGTGGAAAGTGTATAAAAATGCTGGTTTCTATTCGTTAGGAGAGACCAACGATTGTACAGCGGTAGCTAAGAACTCTCAACAATGGGGGAAGGAATAATAGTACAACCGGCACAGAAATGGAGAGTTTTGAAAGGCAATATTCTTCAATGTTGGGAAAGTAATGAAAGGTCAAAATGAAGCTCAATAGAAAAGCCATTATGAAAGGAAGGGGGAGAATTTGGCTTTTATGTTGCTGTCAGGATTTGGGATTTGTTTTCTTTTTATTCTGACAAAATGCTTTTGGGGTGTGTTTTTTTCTCTTCAATTTCAAACAGTTTATACAAGTGTTATTTTAAACTTCCTTGTGTTTATATCATCATGTCTTTTAAAAAGACACTTTTTTCAATTTTGTTATCTGGGAAATTTTAAGGACCAGCCACTGTTTGCAGGGCACACATACAATGTACATGTGTTAATGTGGGTATTTCTACTTTCACTGCCTGACGCAGAAAAAGAATTAAGTGCAAGACAGGGTAAGAATACTTTGTAAGAGACTTCATTAAAAGTCTATCTATGTATTTGATGTATTAGTGTGATTAGTTATCAGTTAGTTAATATATGAAACATTTGCCACCTAAAGATTTCACAAATACAAAAATGACATAAAGCTCCATGTCAGACAGCAAGTTGGTGGCAGACGTGGATTTAGGATTTTGAGTTCTGACTTCTGTACTGTCATCAGGCCACTAATCTGCTAGACTTTCTGAAAGAATTTGAGGCCTGAGGAAAGAAGATGCCAGAGATGTACTTCCAAAGAGATGAGTCACTTTGGGTGGTTTGATATAATAAATCTGTGTTTATTTTGTAAAAGGCTTTTGAACAGATATTAGAGAAACAAATTTCATCATTATGTTCAACTTTATACTTCATAACATTGTACTTTCTGTTCCAATAGTTAACAGCACCAAGCTCATAGTTCTTTTCTTCCTGTTCTTTTTAGAGAGTTTTCTATTTTAAAAAAGGCAGAGATTTTTAGTTTTTTAATCAGAATGATTTAAAATGTCATCAGTATCCTTTGCCTGGACTGTTATGCCAGCCTTTAATCTCCCCAGTGCTATGCTATGCTTTCCCTGTGTCATTTCCTTGCTGTGAAACACACTGGGATCCCTGTGACCCACAGGGTTCTTTCTCCTGACACTGGAGACCCCCCATGATGTAAACTCAACCCACTTCTCCTATGTTTGGATGTATGCCTTCCAAACTAAGCTATTCTATCTTTCCTAAACATGCTCCAGACTTCCCTCCTCTGCTCACGTGATTCTCTTTTCTTGCAGTGTCCATAACACTCATCTTCGCTGAGTTGCCACATTTATAGAGCATTTCTTGGGCTATTTGTACTAATTTTCTTGTCCAGGAGATGCAAGAACAAGGCTCCTGGTCAAGGATGGGATTGAAGACTATAAACAAGTAAATTTCTCATGGCAAAACATGCTATGAATACATTAGATCATTATGATAAAACTATACTTGGGGTAGGGGGCAAGGGAGTGTAGGCCAGATTAGGTTGAGCTGTTCAGGGTAGGTCACTTCAAGAAGGTGGCATTAGGCTGTGACTTTAATGCAAAGAAGGAACCAGCCCTGAGAAGATTTGGGAGAAGAGGGAAAAGGCACAAAGGTCTTGAGACAGGAGAAATCTTGGTGAGTTCCAAGAATAAGAGGAAGGTCAAGTGTCTGCAGCACACTGAGCCAAGGGGTTAGTAGTAAGATTCCCCGAGACAGCTGGGGAGAGGCCAGTTCATGTGGGGATTGTGAACCAGCACAAAGTGTGTTGATTTTAAGATCTTGGTAAAGATTTAGGCACAAGAGTGTAATGATCTGATTCTTTGCAATTCATTTCATTTATTTCAATTATTTGTATGGTCCTTTTAAAGTAATGGATTATGAGCTCTTTGGGGGTAGGAACGATATATTTAGTCAGTTTTGTTCATAGATAAGAGGCAATCAGTACGTATTTGTGGCATTGCTGAGGGATTAAATCAGGGGATTCAGAGAAATTCTTGTCATAGGGGTTTGAAATTAATATGTAACAGAAGCAGAAAGAGTCAAGGTCATACTTGGCTCTTTACCGGTGGCCATGATCATGATCCCCTGAGGAAGAACGAGGCAGAAGAGCATAAGCTAATATGATAGGTGCAGCCCAGCAAAGGGGATAAGAGTGTGCCTTTGGGAGTCAGATTGAGTAGAAACCCTGTCTTCTCTGACCTGCTGGACCTTTGGAAAGTTACTGAATCTCTCTTAGCCTTTGTTTCTGCACCAGATGGTGATAATGATATTATTTACGTTATTAGTCTGTTGTGATCTTCACTGAAATCAGCCATGTAAAACACTGAGATTGATGCCTGACATGTGACAAAGATCCAATAAATAAATCCCCAAAACATTACAACAAAGGCTCTCCACAGCGTCACTGTTGTGAGGCTCTTGTTAAAGTTCTTTCAGGCTCTCATACCAACCCTTGACCTCCTTACCCCCTTTATCTGGGATTCTAGGGTGATTCTATTGGTGGCTAATAAGGCGAATGGAGTGACTTAGTCTTCAAAAAATGAAGAGACTCAAACAAAAACTTCTTTTTGTGTGCGTGTGGTGTCTGAGAAATATATCTTTAGCAAATTATATTTTTTTTGGAGAGAGGGATTACAGCCATTTGGTAAAAAGTCATAATCTAAGTACATTTTATTAATTTTCTTTCATAATTGATTCAACTATAAAATTATATGAGAAACTATAACCTGGTTTTAGCCCTGATGGTACCATGTTCTAGAGCTTCTATCATTATATATGTTATTAGCACTGTCTTTAACATCTTCGTTGAATATACATTATCCTGGCCTTTTCACTTTATTTATCATTAATGTTTTACTTATACATGTGTATTATAGATGAAACCGTTTTCTAACAGCCTTCTCTGTATGAAGTCCCAGACAGCTCTGTGTCATAAGAAATTTCATGCCTAATGGCACTTGTAGAAACCGCAAATGGGGGAAGAGATGAGCATTTTTACCTTGGGAAGAAGCCAGTAGAACTTGTATATGCATAAAGAGCAAGGTGTTAAGTAATAAATTCAGTCTATGTTCTTTAATTAAGTTATGTTTTAGAAGTTTTATTTCAGGCAAGCTCATATTACATCACCACACTTTTTTGGGTGCTCTTTCCTTTTAGTCTCATTAATACGCTGAAATTTTGGATGGAAAACATGGTATAAACTAATGGTGGAATTCAGACTGGAGCTCTTTGAGGGTGTGGTTTATTGTTCCTTTTCCAACTCTTAAATAATTCTGAAACATTTTAACCAGCCAAATAGAGAAATCCCTCAAGGCTTTTTGAACAGTTGTTTTGTTTCTCTTCTGCTACTCCCAGTAATATTACATAAGTTACCTGGAAATTGTGAAGCTTGGGTGTATTGAGCCAGATGGTCAAAATTTCTGGAATTCTCACTTCCTTAAACGTTAGAGTGAAGTTGGATAATTTTTGGAAGATAAGAAAGGATCTGGGAGAAGTGTTAAAAATGATGATACTTTCTGTAATTATTGTTCTTTTCTATATAGGCAAAGCCAAAAAGGACAGAGGCAAACCATGTCTCCAGGGATTTGTAGCTCAATTTGACTTTTCCAATAAGTTCGGTAAAGTTTAAATAACTTCTCAATATTTTGGCATTACTCTTCTCTATAGGTATTTTTGCTTGTGTAGGGGTTGCTTGAAAGTGAGCAGAAGTTTGCAGTTGTTAAGATTCTGGAGTTCAAAAACTCATACTTTTTGAAACAAAGAGTATAGAGAATACTGTTCTTCAGCTCTAAATCTGTTTGGTTATAAGATTAGGTTGTTTTAAGTTCTTTTCTCCTTTGAACAGTTTAGATCATTTTGGCGTTTTCAATTGAATTTATTGCCATAGAATAAAGTTTTGGGATTTCCTTCATGTTTATACTTAAATATAGTTTAAAGGCCTAGAGTAATTTATAATATAAATTATCCAGAGTCAAATCCCAGCTCTGTCTTTGACTTCACTGGAAAAGGAATCTCTTGGACCCTCGAGTGTAGCTGTAGGCCTGGATTTCTTGCCTGGCTACGCTCTCCTCAACACTGTGGTTCTTTTAATTTTTATTCTAAACCTGCACTTTCTATGGCTGTATTAATAAGTAATCATTCATAAATGAATGCAATCTCAGATGGTAGTGTGTCATGAAATATACTTCACAACCTAAAACACATTCTTCAATCACATCCTTGAACCTAAAGCAGAAATGACTTGTCTCTTTTTGATGTTGTTATTCTGGAAGTTGACCTCAGAACAGCTGTTGTTCTCAAATGTGCCCTCAAACTGAAAATAAACGGACATTCAGATTCATTATTGGCTGATACTCTTTAATGAAGCCCGGTTAAATTCTCTGGAATTAAGTCCATGAAGAGCATTTTGCACATTACCTTTTCTGAGTCACTTTCCTAGTACGTTACTTTTTGAGCTCATTTGTAGTTCTAAATAGAGGAAGGAAAAAGAACAAGAGGAATGTCAGAATATTATTCCCTTCAAGTCTTTTGATTGCGACCTAATTATACTGGCTTCCCTCGGTTAGACTTGAGTTTCCAATACACAGGGGCCATACTTTATTCATGTTAGGTCCCTATAGTGGTGCAGTACGCATGGAAGCCATCCAATGGATAGTCACTGACCATCTAAGTCACTCTGATACTTTTTTTAGTTATAGCTGAATTGAAGAATTAATTTTAGTTTCTTGAGTAAATTCCAGGTTGTAACTAGATATCCGGAAGTTGACAATGGTTCATTGGAAAGAAGATGGACTTTAACCCTTCTGTTAGAAACTTTATAACAAAAGTAATAGTATCTCGGTGGTAGATTATCATGTGAATAGTCCGTGTCCATGCTATCATGGTATCAGAGGATAAAAGTCCTCTGATTTTATCAGAGGACTTTTTTAAGGCAAAGATGATATAACATGCACCAGTCAGATCCAAAATTCATGGTACTCCAGTCATAATGTTTGGAGATGAATCCATGGAATTCTGTAAATAAGTAATTCTGAGCTTAATTCTGTAGCAAAACTATTTTTCAATATTTGTTTTTAATACACTGATGTTGAGGGAAAGAATGATCAACTTTGTCTTACATTATCCTGACCTTTTCACTTTATCATTAAGGTTTTACAGGAAATTGTGGTACATTGGAGCTGCCTCACCATAGAGTTCTGTTATACTTAGAATGGTGTGCATCGAGCTATGACACACAATATTAAGATAAGAAAATTGTTTTCATGAAAGCACATTATTCCCAGGTGTGAGCTATGGCGGGAGGTTGGGGTTGAGAGTTAGATCCTTGCTTGAATTCAGTCACTTACTTATGATGTGACTTTAGGTCAGTTTCATAACCTTTTCATGTCTTTGTTTTCTCCATCAATTTATGATAATAATAACCATCATCATCTATGCTGTCTGTTTCATACAGTTGTGAGGATGAAATGAATTAATAAAAGTGAAGCACTTGAAAACTTTCAGAGGTATTATTATTAGCTGTCATTTTCATTGGAAGACCTGGCTTAGAAAACATTTCTTGCCTTGGCAACTGATCTTCAGGGAGCAGCAAACCCATCAGGCTTCATGGTCATCTCGCCTTTATATACTTCATAAGTGCAAAAGGAGTTATGTACATGGCTTTCATTTCCCTGCCTAGTACTAGGTGCTGTAGGGGTCAGAGAAGGGTGCAGAGCTCTCCTCGTGTATCTCCCACACATTGGTATGATTTACTCGGATATTTTTCTTCTGTTCAAAGCGTGAAATCGTTCATGTCATTTTCAGTATGGTCAGGGCATTTCAATAGATATCATTATTTCTAAAGAGCCCGCATCAGTTTTTTCGGTTCTTTCACATCACCCAATAACATTCTATAATTGACAAAGTTATCCAATAATACAAGTACTTCTATTTTTAAAGAGACTTCAGTTGCATTATTATTGACACTTGAGTTTTTAAAACACACTTTTTATATTAGAGCAGTTATAGATTTATAGAAAGGCAGCAGTACGAATAGTTTCCATGTAACCCCTTCACTGTTTTCTCTATTATTAATATCTTACATTAGTATGACATTAATTACATTACAAGTAAGGCACCAGTATTGATGCATTATTATTAGCTAAAGTCTATACTTTGTTACTTAATATCAATATCCCCCCTTTTTTTTCTCTTCTAGGACTCCATCCAGGATACCACATTACATTTAATACTATGTCTTCATAGGCTTCTCTTGACTATGACGGTTTTATAAACTTTTCTTGTTTTTAATGATCTTGACAAGTTTGAATACTGCTGACACTGACTTTTAACCAGAGATTTTAAGCCTTCTCGTTAGAAGAAAATGACAATAGACCTCCCCCACCACTGCACACAAATAAAACCCCATAGTGTGAAGAAGGGTGTCATTTATTGGAAACTATAGGCTAGACAAGGCTCATAGAGTCCAAGCAAGGAATTCTAACAAGAGATGGGATTCCTTCAGGACACCAAGCCTTTCTGGCAAACCAACTTGTAAAGTACATAAAGGGATTAAACAATGGGAAGGACCATGTTATATTATCAGCTGTGCTTTTGACAATTAAAATATTTTACTTAATGAAGTAGAAAGAGAGAAAGAAGTCATCAAAATGCTTGAGTAGTATTCACATATATTTGAATTTATTTCAATGTATTCTTTCTTAAAACAATTTTTTAATATACATGTTAAACTTCCCATCTTAAACCTAACTCCTGAGACCTTCTGTAGAGCAATAAATGTGAACTGTTTTACAGGCTGTTCTTTTATAAAAGGCCAATTTTCATCAGAAGTGTCAAGAACAAAATACATAAGTATTACTTGTAGGCTCCAAGAAGTGATTCAGTTATGGTAACATTGTTTAGCATCACTTGCCAGTGACAAGACAGCCTGAAGTGCTTATTATAACCCCGACTCTCTGTTTCCATTAATGCCCGAGGGGATTGGATCACTGACTTTTCAGAGCAGCTTCACCGAAGTCCATAAAATGATTACTTTTCATCATTTCAGGATCATTACTGGTCTTGTACCTTGTGGCCTAGAACCTGTCCTTCCCTTTTTTTTTCAGGTGTTCAGTTTTACTAAAACTTCCTGAGATAGAGGTACTGTGGTATACAATTTGTTTTACTTTAGTAAAGGTACTTCCTTTTGGGGGGAAATGTTAACTTTGCTTCACACGAAATGAGGTGAAACTTTTCAGGGACTTTTAAATTGGGGGAATGAGACTAAACAGTCAGTCAGAAGGCATTTATTTCCTTTAGTTCCCAACATCACCAGCTCTCTCAGTGGTTGACTTTGGGCTCTACACTTGCACTTTGCATTGTGATGCCCCTTTAGCCAGCCTGATATGTATGAAGCTAACAGGCTAACATGGAGGGGAGAGAGGCAGTAGTTCTTCCTTCCTTTTGATTAGTTTGAGTTTAAGAATTTCATTATGACCAATGATTTGGTGTGTGTATCTACTTGTAGTCCTTGCTTTAACCAGAGTTGTTTATACTTTTATCACCTCAGAGCAATTAATTGGAGTGAAGATGTTGGGCTCCTAATTCGGCAAATGCATTCTGAACATGTAGTGACTTGCTAGCTCATAATTTACCTTAAAAAAATTCTACATGGAGGGTGAAATAGCAGATCCTTACAATGGTGTACAGCAAAGCGTTTTGTCATGCCACGAAGAAAAACAGTGCAAGGAAGGTAGTAGACTGAGGTCCATTGTATACATTTGGAGTGAGTGTTAATTGCAGCCAACAGCCTTGGATTTGAAATGTAATTTCAGTGTTCATCAGAACTTCATATAGCCATTCGTTTGTCTCTTCTTTATTCCCTTATTGCTTTGTTCTTCTTTATGGTTACCTATATTGGTCAATTTAACATGCTTTGCTTACTACTTTACTTCAAAAGACTTTTGTACATCCTCGCCTTCAAATATTATTTCTGCCATTCAGAACCAAAGCTTTATCGATTTGCACTGCCTGAGAATTCTTTTAACCATACACTAGCATGTGACTCTAGTGAACATCGCTTTGGGGGTGGCTGTGGGAGGGCCGTTCAGGACAATTATGATGAGTATAATAAAGTACTCTGGCAAAGGCTGTAGTATGAAGAGTAGGGTCTTGCACCCTCCCCAGAAAGCCTGTTTAGGTGCTGCCACAGGCTGGAAAAATTTCCATGTAAGGGCTCGATTGAAGTCAGGGTTACAGATCAGTTGCCTTGGGTTTTACCACAAATGTAAACATGAGAACCCACCAAACGGAGTCATCTGTAATTTCCCCATTAACTAGTCCCTTTACTCCAAGTGCACGCAAGCCAGAATGAATGGCTACCACCCAGACAGCACCCTTGGCATGAAGAGAGAGAGAGAAAGAAAAAAGAAAGAGGGAAAGGAAGGAAGGAAGGAAGAAAAGAAAAGAAGGAGACGTTAGGTTTATTCTTTGTTGGTTGGTCTGTCTACCTTGGTTGGCTTTGGGTTGAAAAGAATAGGGGTGAGCTTGCTTTACCTCTTATTTTAAACGTAGCAGCTCTTTTGGTGTTTTGTTTTTTTTAATACTTTTTTGAGAGGGATGATAGCATTTTCAGCCGTGCGGTTTAGAAACTTGGTGCTAATAATGGTTAAGTGAAAATATGCATAAAGGAATATTAGAGTATCATGCTACCAGTAAGTTAGTCAATGAGCAATAGACAATAAAAAAGGAAATGAGTGAGTTTCTCCACGCCCGTTTTGGATATTTATATGGGTCTTGGAGCTCTTCATGTGCCTCCAACCCACCCACACGGCACCATTAAAAAAATATGGTGTGTGTATCAAATGCAGCCTGAATTTCCATGAAAGCATTCCAAAAGAAACTGTGAGTTGCCCATGTAACCAATTTTTCCCTGAATTTTCCTGTGTAAGTGGAAAAAAATAGCTGTTCTGGTTTCAGCCATACTCGGACATACTGGCTTCATACCTGTTTCAAAATTTGCATCGGTAGTACTAATGATCATCTTTAAAGAAAATGCCTCTTAAAAAAGTTCTACAGACTAAGGTACTTTATAGTAAGTGAAAGGAAAATGACATTACAAGTGCTATAAAAGCCATCTATTGCTTCCCTTTTTTTCCTCCCTGAGGTTGATCGCCCGTATCAAGAACAGTCTTGGGAAACCACAGGGCAAAATTCCAGGGGGGGGCAAAAGGGGAAAAATTGGGACAACTGTAATAGCATAAACAACAAAATATTTTTTAAAAAAGAACTCCACAGAAGTTCAACCCAAAATTTGTATCTGTTCTAGGTGTCCTGGGTGCTTTTCTTGTCCTGAATATTGATAGACTATGTAACCAGAAGAAAACTGTGCTGGGGAGAAAATGGCTCTGCTATTCATGGCGGTGTGTGTTTTGTGCCATTGTTTTGCCACCAAATGTGACAGAGCAGCTTGCTGAATGTTTGAAGTCTGCCATAAACTGCAGGAGGACCTGTGAACCCCAGTGCAGTTTGCTGTTCAGGGCTTCCACATAAATTTTGTCTTTGTCTCTGTGTGCAGTATGGAGTGAACTCAAATTTAGGTGTCTTTATATATCGGATTAAGAGTTAGAAAATGTTTCAGGTGTAATTGTGGGTTCCCCCCCCGCCGCCACCCTCCACCATGGGCAGAAACCCTGATGTGTGGTTCATAAAGCCTGAGAGAAAAAAATAAGCCCTAGCTGATCTGGAAGAGAAAATGAAAACATACATCCCTCTATCTCCGTTAGAGCCTTGTTTGCTGTTAAGATGTCCTGGTGCTCCTTTTTGGGATGGCAAGGAATATGGCTAACTTGTCCCCTGAATATGGGTAAATGTTAGTTGGACAGATATATATATTTTTACCACTTGACAATTCTGAATTTTACTGAATTCAGATGTGGAAGCAAGATGTGGAAGCAAGAATGCCTTAAAACCCCCAGGTATTTGGAAGCCTGAAGTTTTTTTGGTGAAGTGAAATAGCCTGCAACCTTAGCTATGGGCCTCATCTCCTTTTCCCTTTACTCCTCTTCCCTCATTCTCTTACTCTTCTGAAGGAGGCGTGTTCTGAGGAGACTTTGTTGAGTTTCTGCCTGGCCTTGGGTAGGATGACTGCACAGCCTCCCAGAAGCCCACTCAAACCCCGGGGAGTGAAGCATCCCCACTTCTTGCAAACAGATTTCACCATGTGCCTCTCTCCCCAGCAACCTCCTTCTCATTTGACAAATACAGATGGGAACATGCCCCTCTTCAGTCTGACATCCAACTTTGATACCTGGCTCTGATAGTTCATCAGGCACACTGAGACCTGCGAACAGGAAATGACACTAATTTCTCCATCAGAGACATTTAGGAGAAGGGAGTCAAGTAACTGGAAATCGGAGTGCAAACATCACTGCTCCACTCTCTAAGAGATTTGGACATCTGTGTTGGTGTACAAAGGTCATTTTAGGCCTCAGGAGTTTCACATTGTTCCTTTAAGTCAGGCCTTCAATGTAAACTACTTTCAACACTTGCCATGAAGAACAAATGACCTTTAGATACTTGCCCAGAAGACAAATGGTACATAAACACAATAAATATAATTTGCTGGGATCTTATCCCATCTTGGCTTTAACTTTCTATTAGGAATATTTTAAGACTACAGAATCCTTGAAATCTTTAATGGATTAAAATTAATTTGTGATATTTTACTGTTTGAATTCTGTGGAGATTTTATGCCTCTAAGTGGAAATTACCTCACATCACCCCTATGCTTCAGAATACATTTGGGACTAGATTATTTAGAGTGGATACGCTTAAAAGTAGTCTGGGTAAGAACTGGGTTGGGGATGCGGGAGAATTTTTAAGTATTAGTAATTCTTACTTATGGCAAAATAAAAGATTTAACAGTGAATATCTTCAAAATTACGTGCAAAATTCTCTAGTCAGATCTAACTGCAGATATGGTGACATTGTAGATCTTTTCGAAACACATTGAGCAGGAATGCATTGTATCTAGGAACTTGGCAGCACCTAACAGATAAATAATAGGACATGACCTATAGAGTAAGTGGCTGAGGAATTTTTTTAACCTTAAGTAAAAGCAAGCATTTTAAGTCAATATTGAGTAGATCCATGGTGAATTATTCAATCATTTGCATTTTTCCCTCTTTTTAAGATCTGTTCCTTTGACAGTTTGACAAACTCAATATTTTAGTTTTGCTGCAGGGAAATAATACTCATTTAGTTTTGTAATTGGGAGATAAATGTGTTCCCTGATCTGGTTATGGGAGAAGGACAAGAGCCAAACTCCTGTTATCCTCTATGTCCTGGGTATAGAAAGCACTTAAGTTTAATATCATCCTGACTCTAAAACTCTATTGAAAGTCTAGTGAAAGACACTGGCTACTGTGAACCCGATGGGCGGAGGCATTTGTTCACCTCCTGGCAGCTGCGTCTTCAGTAAAGCACACATTAGAATCTGTGATGATGATAACCTTCTTGAATGGGATCCTGAGCTAAATATTATTTGTCTTTCCTTGAGAGAAATATCTCTAAAAGTAAATTGTTGGTTATTACAGAGATGTTTTGTTGTTCTGGAGTAACTTCCTGTTTTCAATGGAATGTTAAAGATGATTGCCTTTTTTTTTTTTAATGAAGAAATAGGCTATGTAAAATTATTCAAAGAAATAGTAGGGAAACATTTGGCTTTTTCTTGCAAATCCAGTCTTTTCATGTACTTGTTTTGTGTCCCTTTTTTTTTTTAGTATATTTTATTGATTATGCTGTTACAGTTGTCCCATTTTTCTCTCCCCTTTATCCCCCTCTGCACTGCACCCCCCTCCTTCCAGCATTCCCACCCCGCTCCCCTTAGTTCATATCTATGCACTGAACGTATAAGTTCTTTGGCTTCTCCATTTCCTGTATTCTTAATCTCTCTCTTTCTTGTGACTCTCAATTATGCTTCTTATTCCCTGTGCCTTTTCCCTCTTTTCCCCCCACCCCTCCCCACTGAGAGCCCTCCATGTGATCTCCATTTCTGTGATTGTCTTCCTGTTCTAGTTGTTTGCTTCATTTTTGTTTTTGTTTTTTTAGGTTCAGTTGCTGATAGTTGTGAATTTATTGCCATTTTACTGTTCATAGTTCTGATTTTCTTCTTTTTCTTAGATAAGCCCCTTTAATATTTCATTTAAAAAGGGCTTGGTGATGATGAACTCTTTTAACTTTACCTTATCTGAGAAGCACTTTATCTGCCTTTCCATTCTAAATGATAGTTTTGCCGGATAGAGGAATCTTGGATGTAGGCCTTTGCCTTTCATGACTTTGAATACTTCTTTCCAGCCCCTTTTTTCCTGTAAGATTTCTTTTGAGAAATCATCTGATAGTCTTATGAGACCTCCTTTGTAGGTAATGGTCTCCTTTTCTCTTGCTGCTTTTAAGATTCTTTCCTTATCTTTAATCTTGGGAAATTTAATTATGATGTGTTTTGGTGTGTTCCTCCTTGGGTCCAACTTCTTTGGGACCCTCTGAGCTTCCTGGACTTGCATGTCTATTTCCTTTGCCAGATTGGGGAACTTTCCCTTCATTATTTTTTCAGATAAGTTTTTAATTTCTAGCTCTTCCTCTTCTCCTTCTGGCACCTCAGTGGTTCGGATGTTGGAACGTTTAAACTTGTCCCAGAGGTTCCTAAGCCTCTCCTTATGTTTTTTGAATTCTTTTTTCTTCATTCTGTTCCAGTTGAATGTTTATTTCTTCCTTCCATTCCAAATCATAGATTTGAGTCCCGGTTTCCTTCCCTTCACTGTTGGTTCCCTGTATATTTTTTTTATTCACTTTGTATAGGCTTCACTTCTTCCTTTATTTTGCATCTGTACTCAATCATATCTGTGAGCATCCTGATTACCAGTGCTTTGAATTTTGTATCTGATCAGTTGGCTATTTCCTCGTTGCTTAGTTCTTTTTCTGGAGTTCTGATCTGTTCTTTCATTTGGGCCATATTTCTTTGTCTCGGTGCACCAGTCTAGATGAATGTTTCTTTAACTCCTTGGTTGTTGGGCTTTCATATGGTTCAATTTTCTGGCAGTTTTGGTTGTTTTTTGTTTTTAAATTGGTTTTTGGCCTTCTTTTGGTTGTGAGAGGAAGCAAAGCATATCCACCTATACCTCCATCTTGGCCCGAAGTGGAGATACAGTCAATATTTCTTAGTCATAGTTTTCTCATCAGAATTAGTGTCAAGTTGGAATTGACAGTTTGTATATGGTGCAAATGAGGGACCCTCCAGATACAAAGCAGAGGGTTGTCACCTTGGATGGTCACCTTGACTGGATGGTGAGCTGCATGGAGTGAGGTGTCCAGGAGGCGGAGAAGCAGGAGACACTCCAGAGGGGTGAGAGGAATCATCTTTCAGCCTTTCAGGAAAGGGGAAGAACTCCCCCTCAACTTCCTTGTACCTAGACAGTGGAACAGGGCAGAGCCCCTCCATTCAGATCTCTAGCCTGTTTTGTGTCCCTTTTAATGAAGAGTTATAAAATATTCTGTGTTGTTCAGACTTATAGTCCATAGTATTGACTTTTAGATTTTTGTGAAAGAAACATCGATCATATTTAGAGAATGCAGCTTGAGCTTTAAAAAGTTAAAATATAAGCAAAGATTCATATAAAATATATAAATCTATAAAATATATAAATATTATAAAGAAAGATTTTTCTAAAAATATTTTAAATTTAAATTTTGTTTTCAGATCAATGAAGCAAGGCATAAATCATCTTTCGCTTCTAATTCTAGATTTTTAGGAATAATTTATGATTTCTCTTACTGGTGGAGAATAGGGAGCTAGGCTATTCAATAATAAAATTTGATCAGTGTTTTTGATCAACTTCTGGTTTTAACAAATACCTGTGGCACAGTAATTTGTTTAGTGTTTTTTTCTAGGTAGCATCCAGACAGCTATAGCCATTTTTTATTTATTTTCTGTGAAAGCCAAAACATCACAGAAGATGTTTAATGTTTCTTTTCTTAATTAAAAAAAATAACAGACATCGTTGATGGAGGGAATACATTAACTGTAATATATTTAGATATCAGCAACGAATTTGTTCATGACATTGAAAACAATAGTATTAGAGCTAAAGAATGCTGATTACACTAATCCACATAATGGTGAAAACTTATAGCGTCTTGCCAAAGAGCTCTGTCTCTGGTCATGGTATATAATTCACTCTCTCAGTGAGTGCCCTGCTGGTTGAATGATCACATTTGAAGAGCTTCAGGACTGAAATAAATTAACAGTATGTTGGTTGATAGTATCAGGGTTCATTTCAGCAGGATGGAATAGGTCTACTGGGATCAACTATGTTACTGGGATCAACATAAAGTCCCTATACTCAAGGAGCTAGTAAAGAAGTGATTTCCTTTATTGCAAGGGAAAAGGTTAATGGCTTTAGGGGACTCTGTGTGAGTTAACATTGTGATATTATTAACGTTGTTTAGGCTTCCCCCCAAGGTAGTGTGATGTTGGGTGTTACATTAACAGAAGTTGAGCTTCTGTTCAAGAGCTGTAATACTAATGTAGAGTTGAAACTACTCTGTAACATTCTAGGAGTCTTATTTTTAAGTAATTTTAACTTATACCTTAAAAGCAATGACAGGAGATAGCAAACAGAATGAGGAGACTTGAGGAAGGGACAGGAGAAGAGAGGTTCTCTAATGCAAAAGACCTTTGGACACAAGTGTACTTCGGTGTGGGCTCAGTCAAAGAAAAATCTTTTTGCTTAACTGCTTCAGATTGGAAGCAGTTATAGTGGACTTCCTGGACATATTATTCCATAGAAGTTGTATTGATTATGTTACGATGTTAGAGATGAAACTCATACTTTTGGCAGTGGTTGGACCAGATTGCTTCTAAGTCTCCTGTCGGTCCTGAGATTCTTGTGTTTCACTTTATTGATTGAAAGGGATATGGTTGGTCAGTTGATCAAGCTATTATGTTTGTTGCATCTCAAAACATAACTACAGAAATTGAAAGAGCTTTTAGAAAAAAATTATCAGGAGGCATGTCGTGGATATATATAAAATGTAGTGGATTATGTATGAATGTAATGTACTACCTGCTTGGGAGACTCATGTTTTTGACCGACAGAGGAGGGAAGACACACATTTCAGGGTTGAAGGCAGGGGTGATAACGTTTAGCCGTATTATACAAAGAAGCCTTAGTGTGGGAAAGTATTTAATAGTAATAGTTACCAATTATTTATGCCTACTATATGTTGGGCATTTTTAATATGTGCTTTTAGACACATTTTTCTAGTGATAACAAGAAGCAGGAAGGGTGCTTGTTACATGCATTTTACAGATGAAAAAAACAAGTGCAGAATGGTTGTCTCATAGAAAGCCAATGGCAGAGTCACCACAACGCCTCTGTGGTTCAATCTGCTCTTTCTGCAATACCGCTGTGTCTTTCTAACAATTTCTTCAGACAGCTCTGTGCTTTTAATGCCAGTTCTGAGCTACTCATATCCTAATCTGAACTACTGGTAAAGTTATTATTTAAGAGCCTCCAAGATTGGAGTTTTGATTATGAGGGCTGGAAAAATCTTGGAAACTGTTCATACAGTTCAAAGCCAAGAACCCTACAAATGTTATTTATTTATCTGGCCTATGTTCTCATTATTATTTGTTGGGATTTGGTATTCACATTTTGCAGTCATCATTCTAAAGTGATATATTATTAGCGTTCTGTTGAATAACTTGTGTCTACTTTCTTCTATTTTACTTAAACCCATCTCGATTTTTCTTTTCAGGCCGTTTCCCCAATACCTAAATGCTCTTATTCCCTTCTCCATCAGTCAGAATCTTGTGAATCCTCCTTTAAATCCCAGTTTCTGAATCTGCTTTAAATATTTTTTATCCCTCAGAGGTTTCCACCCTTCTAAATAGAAAAGCATTTTTTTCTCAATGGGGTTTTAAAATTATTTTCAGTAAAGTGCCTTATATTTAATTTTATCATTTGCTTATTTTTTTCCACCTCCTGATTCAAACTTTTTGGATTCAATCTTATACAAAGCAGTGGGTTGAGAAGACATGTTAATTATGACTATAATTATTTAATGGAGAGGATGCTACCTATTTGGGAAAAAAGGTCCTGAATCTTCATTGGAAATTAAATTCAGATATCTTTTGACACAAATAATTTTTTAAAGAAAAACAAGGACTACTTGTTATGATGAATGTACAATGTTAATTGCCACTGGGACAATGTAGTTCGATTCCTTTCAGAGAATTATTTTATCACAAGGCATTCAGTAGTAGTAGTAAGTAGGCCAACACACACATCACACCATGCACGTGTGTGCGCAAGCACACACATAACTTTTCTGTGTTCTGAAGATCTGAAGATGCTCTGCTGTGATTCATTCTTTCCTAGAAGGAAGCAACAAATGGAGTGTTCCTAATTAATGTGATTTAAAACGTTGTCGGCTAGCAAAAGGCAAGGTGATACAAGATATCTCCTATAAGGCACCTTATTTCTGTAACTCATTTTTAAGTCAAGAAAACATGGTTCTTGCTCTCAAGAAGTTTATAATCCTTGGAACTGAAATTAAGAAGAGGGGGAAGTCTTTAGTGAAATGCTATTGTCTTAGTAAACCAAATGGAAACAACAGAGTCAAGGGACAAGAAAGATTAATGAGTTAAAGAGATTGACTTATGAGAAAAGATTAGAAGAACTAAATAGGTATAGCTTGACTAAATGAGTACTATGGTAGAAGGCATGATAAATAGCAAAGTTCACTCCTGTGTAAGGCTGTTGAGACTGAAGACTCTTCATATAGGCAAGATGGTGTTTATCAGTACTGTAAATGTCATACATTTCTTGCAGCTTTTATGTCAACAGCATATACGAACTTGAAATGCAATGGACAATACAAATAGAATTAATCTCTGCCTTTGTGACATAATGTATATCTGATTCAGCACATTTTCTTACATAAAAAATGAATTTTTAAAAGAAAACCTAGGCAAAGCACTTTGAGGGCTTCATGTGTTATGTAAAGACAGAACATTAATGAAGAAAATGCAAAAGACTGATTGTAAAAATGAGTTTTGTGTGGAGTTTAAAGTATGAAAAAATTTTAGAAAATCAATTTGTAGCCAAGTTAGGCTCATTGTGGCCAATTTTTTAAATCGCCTGGTAGCTAAATGAACATGTAGATGGTTTGGATATTGTTCCAAGAGCCTACCGTGTTATAGTAAAGTGTCCCATGTGGGCAGATGTCTTTGTTACAAGGGGCTGAGAGACTGGAGAAGATCATTCATGCATCCTTGAAACAAAGGGGTTCCTTTACTATAGCAAACTGGAATGATGGTAAAATACACAAGTACTCATTTGCTTTTCAGTTTTGACTCAGCAGAGTGCTCTCATGATTAGCACCTCAGCTGAGAGGAAAACTTATTGTGCATTTAAGTAACTAAATTAAAGTGACGAAGAATGGGGATGACCCGAACAAGGTTTCGTTTCTGTGATGAATGATTCCGAGATGCCCAAAAGAACTTTCACTGAAAGAGAAAATTGCTGTAGGGCTAAGTCCATTCACCTGGTGTTTTCATGGTTCAGGAAAACGCTACATGTTGTTGTTTTGTTTTGTTTTGTTTTATTTGTATAAAAGAAAAAGAAGCCTTATCTTCTACAAACAGTCTTGTTTTTGAAGATTAGAAAAACATGATGCTTTTTAAAGGGAAAATGAGGAATCTCTCTAAAATGTCTCTCATTAGTCAACAAACTGAGGAAATAGGTGTCATTGTAACTGAATTTGAGTTATCCTAAACAGTGTTTTAACTGTGTTTTCACTGTGGTTCTCTGTATTTTCACTCTAGCTGCTACGCTGGTGTGGAGATGGTGGGTAAATATATTTATTTGTATGTGTATTTATATGTGTCTGTATATTTATATATTTACATACATATGCATTAAGTAACAAGGAAATCCAAAGTTGGTTTTCTGCTAAAGAACAATATCTAGAGAAGTAACATTGTATCAATCAATGTGATGATTTAGAGCAACATTTTAGTTATAGTACTCTTACTGTAAATTTTCAAGTGTGCATACATAATGTATCAGTAATCTGCATTTACTTGGTTCCTCTCTTCTGTGTGGCCCTTTAAAGATACATTTTGCACAAATTTAAAAGTAATATTATAAAAGGAAATCACAAGAATGAAAAATTATTCTGAAACATAAATAGAATGAAAAACCTTAGAATGTCTACTTTTTGGATAAACTTGTTTATAAATATACTATTTGTAGATGGGTAATATAGACTGAAATTGAATGTCAGTGAAAAAAAGTGAAGATTTTTATTTCTTAGGCGATGTAACATTGCACATGGGTGGAGGATTACTTAACATCTTCACTTTGGTATATACCGATATGTATAATTGTGATAGTGGGGAGAATGTCATTTCTGGTAAGCATTTCAAAGACTGAAAAATCTATGAGTAAAATTATTCTTAATATGCTATCATTGCCAAATGAAAGCTGTCCTAATTTCCCCATTCTCTCCTCTGGGGAGTTATACTTATCTTTCATTCTGTGTCAGAAGAAACTGTCACTTAAGGACAATTTCTGTTCCTGTGCTGGCATATTTCTTTTGTTTATGTTCTTTCTTTTCCCATATGGGACTCTCGCTCAGTGTGGGAGTGTGCAGTTTATCCATGCATATACACTGCAACCCTCGCTCCTTCTCCTTGTCTTAGGAGTCATTGCTGTTGAGAAGTGCTGGCTAGGGTGGGTACTGAGGGGAATGGCAATTTTCTTCTAATGTCTGAAGTTAAAGATAATTCATTCTCCTGTTCATGTGCTTCGTGACGCTACTTAAAATCTTTCAACCTGTAAGGCTTTTTTGATGACTATGTTAACTACTCTGATTACGAACAATCTAGAGTTCTCCCGGTTCACATTAGACAGATTTACCAAAGGGTATTTTAAAGAATTAATTTGAAAACATTTCTGAATTGAGGTAATTTGTCTCATACTAACAAATAATCCAGAAGGTACTGAGATCCTTGAGGGCGGACAGAAGCCCAGTGTTGAGGCAGCAGCATGGCACCATGGTTTAGCATGCTGTGTCTGGGCCCTCCCTTCTCTCCTAGCCAGCTGTGGGCACTTGGGCAAGTTAGCTAGTTAGTTGTGTCTTTGTACCTCAATTATCTGCTTCTAAAAATAGGAATGGTTTATCTCTCAAAATTAAATGAGTTAATATTGGCCAATTTCTTAGAATTCTGCCTGTGGTAGATATTGAATAGGCATTAGTTATTATATTTCTTCATGAGTTCTCCAACACCTGTCTCATATTAGGTAATCTTATGATAAGTAAATATATACAAAATCGAATAAATATCTGGATGTCCCTTAGATACTTTCCAATGTAAAAATTTTATATGATTTCCTTTTCATTTAATATATCTTTAGTTTTTTTAACTTTTACCTGAGGACATTTTTTATTGCTTTCAAAGAGAGAGGGAGGAGTGAGGGGAGAGAGAGAAAGAGAAAGACAGAGAGAGAGAGATTGGAGAGAGAGGGAGAAAAATCAATGCGAGAGATACACATCGATTGGTTGCTTTCTTGTACGCACCCCAACTGAGGATGGAACCCACAGCCAGGGCATATGCTCTGTCGGGGAATCGAATCCATGACCCTTCGGTCTATGGAACAGTGTTCCAACCAACTGAGCCACACTGGTCACGGTGTCATTTAATATATTTTTAACTGAAATCATAATATGTACAAATGTTGTCATAAGCACTTCAAAGTTGGAGATACATTATACATTAGCTCATTTTTTCTCAACGGTGAAAGGGTGATTACAAAGTAAATGATACTATATATGCATATATTTATGCATATTGTATATAATATATATTATACATTATATATATGCAAAGTACTTAGCTAATGACTGGTCATAGTGAACATTTATTAGATGTTAGCATATATTCTAGCATGGGAGCAAAAAAATGTATAAAACAAACATGCAGGGTAGAAAGTGACCCAATAAGAGAGATTCATGTGTTAGATTAATGTGCATATTTCCATGGGGCAGCAGTGGAGGTGGGGAGGGGTGATCAAGGAAAGTTAGGAGGAGTTGGCATTTGACTTGTACATTGTATAATGCATGGAATTTAGACAGCCTCTGTGCAGAGAAATGGCATTTTAGGTAGAAGGAAGGACAGAAATGAAGACTCAGAGTTAAGACATCAGGTGCTTACTTGGGACAGTGAGAAGATCAGCTTGGTTAGATTAACGGAGACACCCAGCCACACTATCAGTAGGGGAGCTAGTGAGAGAGAGAGCTGGAAAGGTAGGTTGGAACTAGATAATAGAAGTTCTTGAATAAGTAGGATGCTATATGTCAGACGTTGGATAGATTTTCAGGATTTCTAAGCAGGAAAATGACATGATTGGGACTTTCCTGAGGAATTCAGGAAAATTTCATTTGGCATTTATACGTGGACTGTGGTAGAGATGAAGAAATTGGAAACGAAGGCATTTAACAGTAAGATGGAATGGAGAAGGAGTTGGGTAATGTTTCAAGCAAGAGATAATAAAGTCCTGAGCCAGTTGTATATGTGAGAATGCAATGAAAGGAACAGACTAAAACAGAGATTTCAGTGGAAGAATTGTCAAGACTTGGCAACTTGGATGTGGAAGAAAAGCAAGAGGATGGACATATTATGCTCCAAGATTTTTAGCTTCAGGTAACTAAGAAGATGATGCTGTGATTAACAGAAGTAGGGAACACAGGACATGGAGCAGACAGAACAGGAATGGAAACCGCAGTGAGCTCCATTTAGAGCTGAGCTTGAGATATTGGCCCCCATCCGGGTCGTTCGGGTGGAGAAGTCTTTGTTTAAGTAGGTGGGAAGGAATACAGTTCCTTTCACAAACTGTGAAATTTATGGATAGAAGGTAAATATTTCAGTGTTCTGATAAAGCTATTGAGTTACAGTGTAATAGGAGCGCATCTTTGTTTCTTTCTTTCAAGAAAATAAAATGAGAGAAGTACAAAGAGGAAGACGTAGATGTGTTCTTCCATTATCTTAATGGATCAATGGAAATCTGATCCTTTATGAATTTGGGATTTTAATGTCAAATACAATAAACTATGCTTAAATAGTGGTAGGGTTTTATGATAAGACAAGGAAAAGAAGAAAATTCAAGATTATTTCTAACATTTCAGTGGTAATTCTAAAAGCTCTTCTGATAACTAGCAGACACATTATTTGGGGTGTAACAAAAGAAATAGTGCTTGATTCTCTTCCTAGCTATTGGACAAATTTTTTTAAATGTTTGATGATATTTATTTTTAGGATTTTGTGTTTCTTTTTGGGAAGTTTTGCTGTTTTTTATTTTTTTACCTACTAATAAATCAATTTAAGTTAATAAAGTGATTTTTAGGCAAAGTGTTTTGTTAACTTGTAGCTTCCATTAAAGGTAACTTTATTTAGCTTTTTGTTTGTTTGTTTTAGTAGGCTTTAAGAAAAAGACAACTGTACTGATCAATTAGAACCTAAATGATTAATATTTATATCTAAATATAAATAGTATACATATAAATACATAATAATAAATAATATTTACAAAGCTTTTTCATTTACAGTAATATTTGATACAAGATATGACAGTATTTTTTCTCATTCTAAAGAGAATCTGAAACCCAGAAACTGAGGAATTTGTCTATTTCTTTAAAAGTAGTTCCTTTTAGTTAAACTGAGACTCTCATTCACATACAGTAGTGAAGAATTTATCTTTTCAATGTGTCCCCTATATCTGGTGTATTAAATGTTTCTAAAAACTGCTGAACAGTGGTCATTTTCAACATTAAATTGGTGAAATTGTTATTGTATGTGGGTTGTAAAATTCTTTCACTAAATCTAATATGTAGCAATATATAAATATTTAAATTTTCACCCTAGAACTTAAGTATGAATATGTAAATAGAAATGATATTGGGAGGCTGTTAACTCTTTAATTTTGAAATAGTTAACCTTATTTTTGAAATATGTCAGGAAATTTTGGAATTCTCATTCTCATCTATCCCAGAATCCCAAAATCCCAGAGTAGGTAGATCTCCAATATCATTTTATTTGATCTTGATGTCAGAGATTTATTTTTGCAGTAAACTTTATGAGCCTCCATTGTTTTCAGAGACCAACGATGAATAAAACATATCCCTGCCCTCAAGGAGGTCCCAGTCTAATGGGGGAGGCTGGTCCACGGAGAGGCCTGCAGGGCAGTGTGATAGCTGAGAAAGGGAAGCGGAGAGGTGTGCCAGCCCAGGCTGGAGGAGGGGCCGCCTCCTCTTTCATTCCTGCACCTTTCTCTTGAACTGTTACAACGGTGGTCAGTTTGGTACATTTTAGGTCAGCCATTTCTAACCGTTGGTTAGTTTTCATTGTGAAACCTCTCTTTCGCTTTATATTGTCCTGCTTTAATGGTCGACCCCAAATTGACCACTTTAGAATATCTGTGGATGGGTGCTAGTTAGATTCTTCAGAGTGGCACTGCAGTCCTTACTGGCACTTTGCAAAACAACCTGTGATGAGGACCACCTTTTTATCTTTTTTTTTTTTTAATTTCTAATCTGCCTGGAACAGATGCTGTTAAAAAACACAATAAGAATGGATTTGAAAAATGGGAAAAAGAAAACCGAGGATATTCAAAATCCAAGCCCTGGTTTTACACTCTTAGATGCAACAGATAGGAAAGGGCTCTGTCAAGTCGTTGTTTCCGCCTTACCTTCAGAATGCCGTTCGCCTCTGCAAAGCGGCAACATGCAGCTTGCGAAGGGGCAGGGGCCTCAGAGCGAACACAGGCAGCGCTGTTCAGCGCGCGTTAGGCTGCCTTTCCAGGGAATTGGTTGTAAAATTTTCCCTTCTGCTTCTAATTAACGCTTAGAATTAGCCTGTTGACTCTAATAAAAATTTATTCTTTTTGTTCTTTCTGAAATGTAGTGTATCTCCTGCCAGGTGCTCATTGTTCCAGCACACTGATAATACACAGGATGGCCAGAGCCAAGAAAGCAAGAAGTGACCGCACTGGTCCCCACAATCTGTTCAGGGTCTCTCATTCCTTTCCACATCACACGCAGCACTACCACCTTCAGCTCAGCCCACATTTCGGGGTACTTACTTTTTGCAAGATCTTGTGTGACCTGCTGGGGATGTGGAGAGACAGCACACAGTCCCTACCCTCACCGTACTTTCATTCCTATGGCAGAGGCTCTGACCAACAGTCCTGTTTTTACGTATGTTTAATATACTAAGTTTTAATATATCATCACACAAATGATCTAAACATTATTAACTGGATAGTTTTTTCAATTTTACTACTTCATATTTCAAATGAATTGTAGAATTTTAAAAATGTAGAGGGGAAAGCACATGGCAGTATAATTAGTCCACACAGAATTAATATCCATAATAAAATTATCTAAAATCACTTAAATTATGATATAGTAGACCTCTAAATTTTCTTGAAGATCAAATTTCCCCACGATAGACATTGGGAATTAAAATGCCATTAAAATAGGTATGTCATCCAGATGGAGTTGTTGAAATATGATTTTAAGGCACCAAATACAGGCAACCAATTTACTTAGTTTGCAACTCAAGTTATTTTTGCTAGAGAAACCACTTTAGAAGGGTTCTGTCTAGTTGATCTTGTTAAACCAAGCATTTATCTAAGCCAAAATTAAATATATTTATACAGCATCATTATCTATGTAACAAAATATATATAAAACACATAAAACTTCATTGTTTTATTTAAATTAAAAATGATTCTTCAGATCTGATAACTTTTTTCTCTTATATCTACTTGATGTCTTCTAATCATTTAGTCCTTTAGATAACAATAATTTATAGCATCCTTTATACAAATAAAACATACTTACATGTTTCTTTAGAAGTTTAGTATGCTATAAAATGGTCCCTTTTATGAGACATATTATTGATTAACCCAGATTCTAATCAAATAAATGATTTTCTAGTTTTCTGAGCATTGTTTGCTTTTCATATTTTATATATCCAAAAACAGCAGTCAGATACACAAAATAACCTGATAAATTAATACAGTAATCACCTAATTTCCTTTTAGGTTTAAAGCCTACCATTAAATCTCAGACACTGGAAACTACGGTAGGGCAGTCATTAAGGACCAGAGGCTAGACCTTTGCAGAGCCCTTTCTGAGGGAGGGCCGACTCTGATCACTCCTGGGGGCTGTCTCTCACCTGTACTCACTCCCTAGGTTTTCTGAGGTCTGAAGACAACAGATTTAAATGTTTTAAATTTAAATAGTGGAGTTTCACCGAGGTAGATCACGGAAAACACCATAGTCAACTTAAACGCTGTTTGGGGGATTTGCTGTTGTACTTTCAAAGGGCTGAGAGTTCACCTCCTGGTGTGGCAGCGCTGGCTCCCAGCTTGTGGGAGCCCCTGTGCACATCTCTTCCCAACTCCCTCTTCAGTGACTCCGTGGTGGGGTGGTAGTTTGAGATTGGTCGTGAGAGGTATTTTACCTTGAAATTTGCAAATACTTGCAGTCAGGGCTTTTTTTTCTTTTTCTTTTTCTTTCCCCTCCTGGAGAGTCCATTGTTAAACATATACCAGCACGGTATTGGTTTTAGCTTTAATCCTATTGTGAATGCAGGTAGTAGTGTATCCTAATTATGTTTACTGAGTTTTAAAGGTGGTTCTTCCAGACACTTTAGAAAGACCCTCCTCTGTGTGATGGTACTATTCTAGGAATGGTAAATGTGAAGGTTAATTGGAAGATGAATGTTTTTTGAGTAGTCCATATTCTGTGAGTAACCAGAGGGAAGATATTCTTTGCAGAGGTTAAAATCATATCAGGACTTAAAAATTATTTTATATACTCATTGGTATTATGTACTGCACGATGAGTGACATGTCTATTATATTGGTTATGCATTAAAATGGCTCACTATAGGTGACACAGCAGGTATCGTTTTAAAGTTATGTTTATTTTGTTCATGGCTTATATCACATACAGCATTATATATGTGTATGTATAGTAATACTTAATTAACACATTATTCCTTAATTAAAATAAGGCAGTGTATCTGATTTTGATAATGTTCTTATTGATGGCTCTGGCAACTGAAGCCTTCTCCAAGTGTCTCCAGGAATGGCTTTTACAGGCCAGGGAGGTGAAAATTCAATGTGCACACAAACCCATGTGTTGCTGTGTAAGTCAAAATAGATTCCAAGTACAGTCTTTACATTAATGACCATTTGGGGGCCCTAGGAAACACAGGCCACTCATTGAGGGGCTCATTTTTTTGGACATAAAATTTCATTAAAACATCTGGAACTTCATGAACTAGCCCACAATTGATCTTTGAACTTTCATTGGGAAAAAATTTTTTTTTTAAATTTATTTTTAGAAAGACAGGAAGTGAGGGAGAAAAACAACGATGTGTGCCACGAACCGGGTACCTGGCCCGTAACCCAGACATGTGCCCTGATTAGGAATGAACCTGTGACCTTCAGTCTGCGGAGCTATGCCCAACTCACTGAGCCACACCAGTCAAGCCTGATCTTCGAACTTTCAGTCGCACCAGGTCCCCTTCTGGCACTGTATGCTGGGGTAGAAGGAATGAATGATTTGTCTATAATCAGAGGTTCTCTCCTAATTAGGATTATCAGGCTTGCTACTGCTTACCACATTACAAACTAAGGTGTAGTCTTTCGTGAGGGAAAAGATGAAACGATGGGTGTTTTCAGACCATGTGCCTCTCAATTCCCTTTAACCTTTGAGAGACTAATTCTCTTTGTTCCACTGGGCTGTCAATCCAAAGAACAACCCTGACTTCCTCTGGGTTCCTTTCACACACACTTTGCTGATCTGTCTGAGTGGTGTTTGTCTGATCTTCTCTTTTGCATGTTTTTACTTTTAAGATCTTCTCTTTCTTATGTAAAAAAGGCAATTAGACTCGTATCTGTTTATTTTAAACAAAATGGCTGTTAATTAGTGTGATCAAAAACCTTGCCATTGTAGACTATGGGTTCCACTTTGTAGTTGCACTAAATTGAGTATGGTTTGGTGCCAGTTGACATGATAACAACTCAAAGTCTGGCTTTTTAAAAATTAATGAACAAACACATTTATGAGGCTTTGTTTGGTCTGGTTTAGATCTATAGGCTCTGAATGCATCAGAGTCCTTGTTTTTTACTGATTAATGCTATTGCTTATTAAAAGTGCATAAACTTATTGAAAAACTTTTTTGATAACTTAATATAGCTGATGTGTGAAAGCTAGAAAGCTACACCATTTTCATCTAATTGGTTTATTTATGATTTTATAAGCAGGAGTACAAAGTGTGCTTATTTCTTCCATTAGTAACACATACTAACATGTCTTTTTACGTTACAACTTACCAGAACTCTAGAAACATCTTGAATTGTCAGCCTCCTGTGTAACCACCCACCAAACTCCATGTAACATTTAGAAAGAACAAGCAGATTCAAGGTATTTATTTATTATAAAACAATTTCAGGAACATGGGTTGATAGGAGATAACTCAATCTCATACATCTTTAATATCCTCCACACTTTACCTTGATAATTAATTGTCAGAATAATGATGATGGGTATATTGTAAGAATCTCTCCTAAAGATGAAAATATGTTCATGATATAGTACTTCTACTGCAGAAAGTCATAATGATATGCACTAATATAATTTTTTATATTGAGGATTTAGACATAAGTAAATTTCTAGTTAGGTAGTCAGAAAAAGCAAATAAAAGTAAAATGTAATTGACCAGAACAACCCAGCTCTCTTTAACATTTTGGCTAACTGAAGTTTAAAATTCATAATTTATTTTTCACATTAAAGAGAAAAGAAAAGTCTGACAGGAGTGTCAGGGAACAAAAGACCCAGCTCTCTGGATGTGTGCAAACTCTGTGAATTCCATTAAAATAGGAGCATCTACTTTAACCTGACTTGCTAGGTGTCTAGGAAACCTTTGGATTTAAAACACATGTCCCAGATCACTTGTAAAACAGCTAGGAAACTTAAATTTTGATTGATTGCTTTGAAGAGAAAAATATACTTATTTGAGGATGATAATGGATCAAAATGCCTAACGTTATTTAGATTAGAGTTAAAAATCTAATAATAACAACAGCTGCCATTTATTTAATGTTAACAGCATTCCAGGCAGTATTCTGTGCTCAATAATTAATTAACACTTAGATTCACTTATATATTATCATGTTTAAACTCTACAGTTACTCTGCAAACCAGGCTTCGTTATATTCCTTTGCAGTTGTGGAAAAGGAGGCTTGGAAAGTTTAAATGTCTTGCGAAAGTTTATTCACCTGGTGACAGAGGTGGGATTTGACTTCATATCATTCTGACTCTGAGTGCCTTCCGTGACACTGTTTCCTAAGCCTTGTCATCATAATTTATTTTGAAAAAGCACGTTTTCCTACATTTTTGTGAGGAAATCACGTCATCAACTTATTTCTTTATGCTTAATTTTTCCAAGAGAATAAGTGTTTCCCCATTTCTAGCTCTCTCACTATTTGGACTCTTTTATGAAACACCCCTTTGAATGAAAAGCTGTTCTAAATGGATTTAAGTGTGTCCGTGATCTTCATCACTTATCTTGGAAGGTTCCTGCTTAATCTGTCCTCACTGTTGAATGCTTTTTCTTGGTATTTAGCCTAAATTTACTTCTTGTGATTATACTCATTACTCCTAGTTACCTCCCTTATTGTGGATGTGTCAGTAATAATCTATCTTTAGCCAACTGGCCTTTGTTTATAGTCCTTCCCACAAGATTGAAGCCGATGTTTTAATGATGCTTAGAGATGATATAATATAGATGTGGGTAATTGGGCAATCAAATTCAAAGTAGAGCCTAAACCTAGAATTAGTAGGAAAGTAATAAATGGCTCTCAGTGTTGGTTTTCTACATCATCTGTACTTTGGTTTTACATTTAAAGACATCTGTATTTGATGCTTGAAGCTTATTTACATACAGTTATCTTGTAAGGCTTATAATATTAGTGTATACTAGCCTAATTAATAGTTTAAATGTTTATCATATATATGATTTGATATGACACCAGTCTTTTATTTTTTTATTATTCTGCACTAAATCAACATCTCATACAAAATAACCTTTGATCATTTTTGCTTATAGCTTCCTGCCCTCAAGTCCTTGATTTCCATTTCCTTTTCAGTAGTAATGAGACAAATTATCAAACAAGCTCGTTTGAGGAAACTCCAATTGTAATCAGTCAGCTTGATGGAGAAGAAAGATTTTTGGTATGCAGCGGTCGTCTCCCCTGTGGGTGCCCGGCGTTGTAATTTAAAGCTTAGTGTAGTGGATTGAGCACCCACGACGTGAGCTTTACAAAGTAAAACCAGATTTCTTCATTCCACCCAGAATAGATATCTATTCATAAGCTGCTTGGGTCTGGGGATTTTTGTTTTGTTTTGTTTTGTTTGTTTAACATTTTCATAATGTGCTAACTTGGGGCATCAGAGAAAGTGGTTCTTTCTGTGTTTCTGTCCACAATTGAAGCTTGAAAGGCATGAGGCAAATAAAAAAGCATCACAGTGTTGCGAACCTAGAACATGAGTGCGCAAGCAGGAGAAACCGAACATGAAGAAAACAAACCATAAGAAGGGAGAAGCCACGAGGAGAACCCTAAAATGCACATCAGGAACCAAAGCAGAAATAAAGGGAAAAAGTTTAGATTACACAGTTTAGGGCAGAAGCAGGCCAGGTACTGTGAAGCTCAATAGAGAAACAACTCATCTTTCTGAAAACATCATTAAAATCCCTGAAGATCAAGAAAATGGAAGCGTAGAGAGAGAAATATGAATATTTAAAAACAAAACAGCTAAAGCTACAGTCGATAGACAAGAAAAACATGAAGACTTTAAGCACTGAGAGACTAGGCATACGGAAATAATAAAAAGCAGTAACAGTGGGAACAGGAGCGGACCTGCATTTACTTTCGGCCGGTGGCAAAACCAGCAAGCGCTGTGGCTCCATGAGCTGCACGTCAGATTACCCAGGGAGCTTTAAAAATCCTAGAGTCCTTGGACTTCATCCTCAAAGATTTAATAGGTTTCGTGTGGGGGCCTACACACTGAGCTTTTCTGAGGAGCATTGTGGATAATTCTGATGTCCAGCTAGGATTGGGAGCTAGTCCTGGAGTGGGGGGAGGGGGAGAGCGAAACATTTGCTGTTTGGTGCAACAGGAAGGTACCTAACAGATAATGTCCAGTGTTAGAAACCTTTGGCCGTGTAGGACCATAGAGACCACTACTAGTCCATGCCCTTTAATCTGCAGGCTACTCCGTGGCTGTCTGCACCTCTGGTAGAAACTAACCAATGTCTGATTTACAAGCTGTGCCTGTGCCAGGATCCTTGGAGGACCAAGATCACTTCCTGATTAATGAGAATTTCAGGAGGGCAGAGTAGTTCCAAAAGGCTTATTTAAAGGATTTTAGAGTAAGAAGTTTTCTCTAAGATCTCTTATTTGCTGACTGTATTCTCCCACCTCCCCTCCCTCTCAATGTATAGGAAATGTATGGAAAAAAGATCCAAAACTTAAAAAACAAACGAACAAAACCTTTGCCTGGAGTATGGTATAATTACAATAGTATTAGTAGTTACAGTAGTATTAGTAGAGTAAATACTATTATGATATCATAGTATTATTGGTATATTGAAGTGGTAGGACGTAACCTCAGGGGACATTTTCCATCTATCAGGTAGTGCTGTAACACATCACCAATGTCCTCCGTAGTTTTTTTTGTACTGGAGACAGAAAAAACCCTCTAAAGCATCTGTGGGGTTGCGGTAATGGACCAGGAATGATTTGCAGTCAACAATGACCTGTTTCACTAGAATTTTGGGTGCTATTGGCCAAATTGGTATGTATCTTAAATTTATTTTATCCCTAACTGATATTTCATTTTGCAGTTGAATTGTTTGCCTCCCCTTTCCTTCACTTATGTGACTATGATACAGCTGTGTAGAAAAGATGCAAGATCAGCAGTCTGCCTGGCTTCAGGTCTCAGATATGCCAGTTTCCTATTTTGTGACTTGTGCAAGTTAACTGTCCTCTCTGGCCTCAATGCCCCATTGGGCTATGAGAATAAGAAGGGCAGGAGCAAGTGTGTTTCTTTTTCTCACTATTGTATTTTTAGCAATCAAAATATAACCTGGACTGCTTGATGTGTTCAATAAAATTGGTTGATTGACTGAATACAAAAATATTTAAAATTGGAAAATAATTGCCGTGTCTGGGTAGCTCAGTTGGTTGGAGCATTGGATAAACCAAAGGTTGTGGGTTCAATCCCTGGTCAGGGCACATGCAAGAATCAACCAATGAATGAGTGATGGGTGGAACAACAAATTAATCATTCTCTCTCTCTCTCTCTCCCCCTAGAATAAAAATAAAAATAAATAAAATTGGAATATAATTTAACTTAGAAAGTAAAATAATGTATACAGGTACTGAGAAGAGTGTTCACATAAGTGCCCAGTAAGTGTTAGCAATTGTTATTAACTTAAGGCAGAGCACTGTAACCATCAGGAGTAAGGGTTCCAGAGGTAGAGAATTTGCATTCAGTTCTGGCTCTAGTATTTATTCGTTGTGTGACTTTGGGTCAGTTATTTGGCCTATCTTAGCTTAAGTTTTCCCATCAAGGAGAGAAGGATGAAGATATTACCTACCTCACAGAGTTGTAGAGCATTAAATGAGATATAAAACACAATTACCAGCACACAGTGCTCATTCAGTAGTAGATAGATATCTTTTGTATGTGACTGTTAAGTAGGTACTCCTTAGTTGTCAACACACTTTTAAACTTATGAAATTTGAGATCAGTTTTTAAAATTTTATTTCTCTTAAAAAGCCAATGAAGCCAATTTAAAGAGAACTATTCAATTTCAGTGGAGTCAATGAGGAAAGAAAGGTTTGTGTTTCTGGTCATGTAAGAAAAAAATAGTTGAAGAATATAGTGTTCATTTTCACTGTTCAAAAAAAAAATGATGCCTGACCAAGATTGGAAGCTTCAGATCAAAAGGGCAATTTTAGAAAATTGTGGTGAGTGAATGAGAGCACTAGTTTATTGAAGAAATCAATTTTCTATCTTAACCAATGGCACCAATGCCATCCCTATAATCTCTGAAAATAGACACTTTGCAGTTTACCAATCCGATTGCATCTGCTTCCTTACACCTGGCAAGCTCACACACCCTTTTCAAATAAGATAGTATCACAGGAGCTTTGTGGGTTTATAAAGCCACAAGTTTATTAGTTAGATAAAATCTCTAAGTGTTTAGAAGTTTAAAACTGTGTTGTCAAACCGTATTTCAGTTATAATGGCAATTTCCAAAGTAAATATGACATGGTAACTTTTAAATCTTGTCATTCTGTTTCCTTAAGAGTGTGTGATTTGCGATAATCTATGGCAGGGCTTCCTGTCTTTGTTTTCAAATTCAGTTGTATATAGAGCATAGCAATTGATGTACTGGAAACTTAAGAGTCTATAATTGATGAAATGCCTCCACTTGCCCTACATGCTTCTTTGGATGAAGTGGGGCAAAAATTTAAAGGGAAAAAACATGGCTTTATTTTTTAAAATTTAGATATAATTGGCAGTAAACATTAGTTTCAGGTGTATAACACACTGATTAGATATTTGTATTGGGAAATGATCAGCATAATAAGTCTGTTTAACATCCATCACCAAACATCGTCACGGATTTTTTCATTGTGATGAAATCACTTAAGATGTACTGTTAAGACAGTGAGTTTGAAATATATGATACAATTTTGTAACTGTATTCCCCATACTATACATTACATCCCATGGCTTATTTATTTAAAGCTGGAAACTTATACTTTTTAACTGTCTTTACCCATTCCTCCTACCTACCTACCACTACCCTCTGCTTCTGGCAACCACTAACCTATTCCCTGTATCCATGAGCTCAGTTTTTTTTGCATGTGTTTTTTATTTGTTTGTTTGTTTAGATTCCACATATAAATAAAATCATATGGTAATCGTCTTTTTCTGTCTGATTTATTTCACTTAGCATAATGTCCTCAAGATCCATCTTTGTTTTCACAAGTGGCAAGATTTTATTTTTTATGGCTGAATAATATTCCATTGAATATAACATATACACCATGTTTTCTTTATCCATCCATTCATTCATGGACATCTAGGTTGCCTCCATATCCTGGCTATTATGAATAATGTTGCAATGAACATGGGGTGCACATATCTTTTTGAATTAGCATTTTTGTTTTCTTCAGGCAAATACCCGGTAGTGGGATTGCTGGATCGTGTGTTCTAGTTCTAGTTTTAATTTTTGGAAAACTCTCTATTGTTTTCCATAGCGGCTGCACCAGTTTGTATCTCTACCAAAAGTCTATGAGGGTTCCCCTTTTCTCCACATTCTCACCAACACTTATTATTTCTAAACTTTTTGATAATAGCCATTCTAACAGGTGTGAGATGATATCTCTTCGTGGTTTTGATTTCTCTTTCCCTGATGATTAGTGATGTTGAGCACTTTTTCATGTATGCATTGGCCATCTCTGTGTCTTCTCTGGAAAAATGCAAATGCAGCTTTAAATGTATAATGCAATGTCCAAGCAGAAAACAGTCCTGGGGCATGGTGGAGTTTGTCTCCTTTAAATAATCATAAATTCTACAATAAAACTTGTCAGAACTCAGTGTTCAAAGACCTAAATAAACCTTTTCTTTCTTTTTCTTTTAATATTTGACTTTAGGAATAGAAACAGATCCTAAAGAAATAAACTGATAACCAGGTAATGACTTTGGAAAAGCTAATTTCAGTATGTTCATTTAGGTTATGGTATTTTCAATCATATTTTATACACAGAATTGCTAAATTAAAATTACTTTTCACTAGGAACTAGAGGTGTAGAGTTAGAAAAGCTAAGTTTTCCAATTAATCCCAGGCTTACTATATTACCAAGATGTAATTATGAATATTTAGCTATATTCCTAATATTACCAAATGGTCTCTGTGAAAGAGTAACAATAACATGGTGATATTCGTCTTGCGTATTATTGGATGCTCTCCAGAGCTCTTCCCCATGTATTATCTCGTTGTATCCTCAGGTAATCCTATGAAGTAATTAGGGCCAGAAGAATAAACTTCATTTTGCAGTTGAGGATATTGTCAAGAGAGAGGAAAATGATGTAACCCCAAATGCTATTAATTAATAACTGAGCTGGAATTAGAGTCTCCAAGAGCTGAGAATGTTCCATTATATTAAACTGAAGTATAACACAGGGTCTGGCACAAATAATGCCCTCTTTTTACTACAGAATTACAAAATCATTATTACAAAATCGTAAGCATGTAATTCTGTAACATACCAACATCACACTCAAGCACAGCACATGACATTTTAGGTGAAATGTTCAAATTAAAAATATATATTAGTACGCCCATATTATTACCCTACCAACCACACTCAGGTAAGTGTTACTTCTGCCAGACCCTGTATCATGGAGATGATTATATGAAACACAATTGTTTTGTGGTTTATTATAAACCTGAAAACATGGGTGCTGCATGGGAAAAATGTATCTCAAAGAAAAACAGGCTTTTATTTTGCTTGGCTATCATCACTGCCACAGTGTTCAACGAAGTTAGGTCTTTTATTACACAGATTTTGATAAATTACTAGACATACCACCCAAGCCAAAGTAAATTCATGCTACTTTATAAAGAGGATAATTTCTGATAAATTTAGGGTAAAGGACTACTATTAAGTTAGCAACATTGTTGCTGTTTTCACCACCATTCAGAAAGCGGGAATTTCGTCCTAGAGATTAATTAATGAATGAGAATTGCTATTTTAATGAGGATAGACTATGCTGAACCCATGCTTTTATGCATTTGAGCAAAAACTGTCATGTACTTCATATCAAATTGTAATCCTCCCATTTCTCTTAGCTAAGGTATAAATCTCTTGGCATCTTTCATATTGCACAGTGTCACCCTTACTTAGAAACTTCAGATTCAGGGTGTTCAAAGCAAGAATCGTAGTGGCCACTTTACAACTTAATTAAATAACAGTTTAGAGCGTGCCAAACTAGTGCAATGAATCTGCCTTCAAAACAACGTTTCTCGCCGTGCAGCTTGGACACTTAATTCAGCATACATCGCTGGGTGGACCTGGTGTACTTAGACATTTATTCTCATTCTTCCTTCTGTAAATGTATCATCATTTGGTACACAGACAACTGAGAATTCATGTTCTCAGGGGAGCAAGACTAATGGTTATTCAACTATAGGGAATATCAATTTGGTCATATCAATTTACTTTCTCCAACAAAATAGGGTATAACAGGAAACCAATTCCAAGTTACCCAAGTCAGTTCGGATTAGCCATGTGGTACATAAAAATACCTACGGGCGTATAGGAGTGAGTTGAAATCTTCTGGAAGAGTCTATGTGGAGGAAGCTAGTCTGAAGAGCCCTTACCCCTGTTGTTCTGTTGCTAGTACCACTACAGTGCTGTTTTCTTACAAACTTAAAATCCATCCTCTAAAAGAGAGGGAAATGCATCTCTGGGGGGGAGTACACGAGAAAAGAAAAACGGAATGGTCAGATGTAACCCCATACACATTATTCCTCATGATGTGAAACTGCTTTTACAAGGACTAGGGAGATTTCCAAACAGAATAAGTCCAAATAAAAACAGTCCTGGAAAACACTGTTGTCCGAACCCGATGCACTTAACTTGGTCTGCCTTGAAGCTGCCCACTTACTTAGACGTTCATTCTTTCCGCTGAGTATCTCTGTCATTGAGGAGTAGTCAGATTAAGTGTGCTGTCTTGCTTACTTGCTGGCTGAAGTCCTTTTTGTTACTTCTAATGTAAGCTTTTAGAAAGCTACAAAGTACAGTGACAGACACTATCACATTCAATTGGACATGCTTTCTGCAGATTTGTTAAGGATTTACTCTACACATTTGTAGCATTTAGTTGCCATGGAGATGACCTCAGTGGTAAGAGGAACAGCCTTTAGGTTGGACCTCAGATTTTCCTTTTATTTCCATTTAATTTGATTTGACTGCAAAATGTCACTTCCACTGCATTGATTAAGCATCCTTCCTGCTACCAGCTCTGCTAGAGAGGTGAAAGAGCAGGCCAGCTGCTGTCGTCCTGCCCCTACCCTTTTCTGATATCAATACAGATAGGCTTTGGAGATGAGAAACTCCTTTGCTACACTGATGCAGACACAATTTCTTTTGCTCAATTCACGAAATATAATAAAGCTAAAATTATGCTCAGAATCTTTAGTCACCCCGAAGTATACTCTCATGTAACCTCAATTTTCCTCTGTTTCAGATTCCTGCTTCTCTAAGGCGTAATATATAATGTATGGAAACTAGAAATGACTGTGTCTTAGGTTTCCTTTAATTTTTTTTTTTTGCAGATTAACTCAGAAGTTGGCCATATCGAAAGAATTCTTTTATAGTTCAATGAATTATAAATAAATTACAAAACAAAATTATACCAATAGGAAGCATTAATTCTTGCTCATATGGATTGGAAGTGTTAACTTTAGGTAATCAAGATAGATCGGAAGCAAAATGGTGATCTGTCGGCTGCCTCCTATTCTCACCCCCGGTTAGGGATGAAACCCTCAACCTAGGCATGTGAACTGACTGGGAATTGAACCTGTGACCTTTCTGTTTTGGGGGCAGTGCTCCAAACAACTGAGGCACACCAGCCAGGGCGAGGAGAGGACGTTGTTTAACACAAAAAACTTACTGCTAATAGAAAGACAGTTATAAGTGTGGGAAGACAATTTGACAGGAAACATTCCAGATACTTTTCAAAATATAGCACCTAGATTTCAGCCTTGAAGTGAATACTTAGTTCTGCTGTGTTTAGGAGGTTAATTTATTAGGTTTCTTAAATAGTACCATTATTAGTAAAAAACAAACAAACACTGAGTTGCTTGCTGGGACACATATAGGGAACCTGTGAATTCATGGCTGGAAAACATACAGGTCATTCACTAATCACTAAAGATACTCCAGCACTTTGGGGGCATAGCACCGTGACTGGGGCAGAGTAACTTTATATTTCTATAAGAAAGGTAACTTTATTGACTAGGATTGGTATTAGGGGGAAAAAAGAAGCAATATCTGCTGTTTAGATATCGCTTTCTTGGTTTGTGGGGTTATCCAGGATGAGGTATGCTGTCCTTTGGGAACTGACCTTAGCATTCTGTCCAGGGTGGAATAGTTCATATGATTTCTATTGGAAGTCCGAAGTGATGTGCGTTGAGAGAGTACTGAAGATTTCCTTTTTGGTCTCTGATACAGTAATTGCACTTAACTAGACAAGTTTTACTATGTTGGAATATTCCAGAACTCTAGTTAATAATATAGTGAAAGTCGTAAGCGTGACTCCATTTAGGTGTTATCTCTAAATCATTTAGAGTAGTGTTTGTCAAACTGTAATGTACATATGAATCAGATGATTCACATGTTATCTTGTTAAAATGCAGGTTCTGATTCAAAAGGCCCGGGGTGTGGCCTGAGATTCTGTGGCTCTAACACGTTGCCAAGTAAGGCTGCTGCTGATTCCCAGGCTGCGTTTTATGGAGTAGGGACTTGGGGCAGGTTCTCAATCTTGGCTGCCCGTTCAGATCACCTGAGAAGACATCTATACCTGGGTCCTATCCTAGCCCCAGTGATTAATATTTAATTGAGTAGAATGTGGCCAGGTAACTGGAGTCCTAGAAGCTCCCTAGGTGATTTTGATGTTCAGCCAAGGTTGAACACCACTGATTAGATAATGACCTGTGTGACAGTGGGGGGGATACCCATAGATGATAATGGTACAAATAATACTTTCAAAACCTGCCTCAAGGTTTTTTATTTTTGCTGTTAATCTGGAGTTTTTAGAGAAGTTGCTGAACAAAATACATAAAGAAAAACCAATCCATCATTCCATTTATTAATTGCAAATATAAGCCTACAAATAAACATTTAACATTATCATCGTTAGCGATTTTTTTTCTAAACATGACTTAGGATAGGTTGCCAGATTTAGCAAATAAAAATACCGACTTCGAGGCGCCATCCCAGACCTGCTGAATCAGAGCCTGCATTTTAACAAGATCGTCAGGTGATTCACATGCATAATGCAGATACGGCATGGGACGCACTTAAAAATTGTTTCTCTGAAATTTACACTTACTTCGGTGTCTTGTATTTTTTCTCACAACCCTATTTTGGGAAGAAATAAACATTTATTTAGTATTTAGAGTTTAGAGAGCACTTTTAATACTTACCTCTGATTTCACCTCATCTTCCTGTGTTTGTAATACCCCCAGATTTTTAAGCCTAACATAAAATAAAATGAGCTCACAGACCCCATGATGTCACACTGTGTACTGGAAACAAATAAAGACAAACTGTTCTGTACATTCAAAAATAGAAGGCAGCTGTGTCACTTTTAGGGCAATAATTAGTTCTCATTAAAAATTATTTCAAATTTTCATTGTTTATTTATTTAGAAATTATCACAAGGATTTTACAGTCCTTTTATTTATGGGATTCAGAAGTCACCTTGTTGGACTACAGTGTAGCAACTGGTTGTGCTCGTAAAACTGCAAATACCAGAATTCCCCAGAAAGAGAATTATCCAAAGGGTTATCTTACCATGAAAACACAGTCCCACAAGATTAAAAATGTTGTGTGTCTATATACAAGTAATAAATGTTAATCTTTTACAAAATTACTTAGATTAGCTAACATGTCACAGTCCGGCATTCTTAAAAGTGACATCTATTATTGTAAACTCATCTTTAACCTGGCCCCTGTGGACTAGCACTCTCCTGTGAATCCCAGACATTGAAAAAACAGGTTATGAAGTTTAGTCATAAATATTGATTTTCGGGTTAATGTAAAAAAAATACATTATTGATATTATTACATTTTTCTTTTCACTGTCTTCCCTTTTGGAGTCTTTATCACACATCTGGTACTATGTTAAGAAAGGAGACATTTGCATGCTGGTAGTGAATGCACTGATTTGCACTTTAAAATGTAGTGTTGAGAACTCTATTTGGAATGTGTTGCTGTATATAACATTGAGCTTTAATAGTGTTATATTTCAATTTATAAATAACTTTGCATCCTATCTGACATTTAAACAATGTATGGCATTTGGCAAAAAGTAAACTGCCAAATGATTTCTTAAGTGCCTAGTTAAGGGATGTCATTGTAAATTTTTTACAATGGTAAAAAACAAGAAAGACTGTGTCTTAGCTTTACGAATCCTTCAAATTAAATGATTTACTTTGCCACTTTAAAATCATAGATGCTAATCAACATTCTGAAAGGTGTGGCATTGATTTATATTTATAGTGAGTCAGGTGAACAGGTATATTATGTAGCGAAGCTGTACTTAATTAGTGAGAATCAGAAAGGTAAATGATAATTGGCACTTGCAAACATAGTAAATCAGCGGAGGATGGAGAGTGTTTGTTTCATCCTGGCGAACCATTGCAGCGAATAGACACATCAGTGGCTTCATAGTCAAATCTTACCTGACCAGACTGGACCTCAGTTCCTTCATTTGTAAAATGAGAAAAGGACTGTTCCTTCATTGAGTTGTGGTGAAGATTAAGGTAACATGTAAAGCTCCTTGCTTGGTTCCAATAGATAATTTGGAAAAAAGTTAGTTTTCACCGCAACCATCCTGGTGCCCTAAATTCATCCAACCCATTGAGACCATTGACTATTCTCCTTCCCTGGTAGAGTTTTTAGAAATATAGTATGGCATGTAGGATGCTGAAAAGAGAGAAACTGTTGATTGTTACCTGGTCAGATTTAAGCTCAGTGTGATTCTTGTGCCCTGGCTTGTGTGGTTCACTGGTTTGAGTTCCAACCTGCAAACCAAAGGGTCACCAGTTCAACTCCCCATCAGGGCACATGCCTGGGCTGCAGGCCGGATCCCTGGTTGGGGGTGTGTGAGGGCAGCCGATCGATGTTTCTTTCTCACATCAGTGTTTTTCTCCCTCTCTCTCTTTCTTCCTTCCCCTCTAAAAATAAACAAATAAAATCTTTTAAAAATGTGATTTTGTTAGGTAAAGTCCAGTTGAAGTCCATTAAGGAAATCGATTTCTAACGAAGAAAAGAACAGCCACTTACAAGTCAAAAATAAAGGATCTGGTCCTGGGACTAACTAGACATTCGATTCCATGCATATTATTTAATTGTTCTTGGCTGAGGTTTCTTTACTTTTTCAAAGCAAGTCGAGTAGAACTGTGATGTTTCTCTGTTGCCCTCCGCCTCCTCTCATAGTAATGTGTCTTGGGCTGGGTTCGCTGAGGTGGTGAGTTGGAGAGCTGGGGATACTCTTGGGACCCAACCTGTTAGGGAGTCGAGGCGCATCTGCAACTCAGGCCTCTGCCGATCCCACTGGGAGCTGGGGCGCTGCATGGCCCTTAAGAGTTACATCTGCGATTGAGGCAAGCGTGCTGGGGCTCTGTTTCCCAGAAGCCTTTTTAGGGGCCTGCCTTCAGGCAATGGAGCCCGCTCTTTCTCCTGGGGGCCGGTCCTGCGGAGGAATCGCTTGGAAGTTAGCAGCCAGGCCTCGGGGCAGCTGGAGTAAGTGGCTGGTCCTGAGGACCGTCTGACGCAGCCTCTGCTGCATGAGGGAAGCTTCCCAGCGTCTCAGGGTCTCAGAGTCGTTCTCAGCAGGATACCCGCTTTAGTCTTTAGTGGAGTGCTGTCTTTTTCAGAGAGGTGTTGGGGAAATGTTAAGCTTTAGAATGTCTGGGTGTACTTGGGAGTGTTATTTTGAGCATAGCCTCCACTTGGGTTTTTCTGAAGTGAAATTAATCAAATATGTACTCTGATGTGAAATGTTTGCTGAACTTTGCAGAAGGGTGGACTTGTTTTAAGGGACCTCTTTCATAAAAATCTCTCCAAAGGCACCATGAAAAACCACCGTGGCTTTTAGAGTTTCATTTGTAGTTATGACCAAAACAAAAAGTGCGCAAGTACAGTACTAGACATTTAAAAAAATTATAGCAGTCATACAAGTCACTGAGAAAATCAGCCTACTTTGGGACCTTAAAATAAGATTCTGTTCTAGTTTTGAATAGGGGAATTCTTGTTTCAGTACTGTTCACCCATCTTTAATTAGCTGATCGTTTTTCAAGTTTTGGGCAATATGTCCCATGGATGATGTGCTGTGGACTAGCCCCCAGGACTGGACCCTGCAGTGAGGGAATTTTTATGTTAGTTGAAACAGGGGACTGAATGAATAAGGCCATCAAAAAGATAAAGCTAACTTTTATCTATTATCTAAAGAAGTTCAGTATTCAAATATCAGTGTATTCTTTTAGTGGTCTTATTTGGAGAAGTAAAGTGTGAACTTCTATATCCCCAGTACTTGGCCTGAAAATGGAATGACAAACAGCATATAATCATCTTTCTTGTTTAAAAAAAGAGAGTGAGAGAAAGCGATTTCTATTTGTGTCAGATTTTAGATGTCTTAATATTCTTTCCTGTCCAATTTTGCAGAAAGTGATAATAGAGTCCCTGTCAAATTAGAGGCTGCAGACTTTTAACCTATGTCATGAAAAAAACATTAGTTATTATTACTGTAAACATATTTCAAATAAAAATTTAGTTTTAATACCATTATGTTGAAGGGCGCAATCCAAGCATATAATTTTGCTCATTAAAAACATTAACGATTCAGAATGACAGTATATTGGAGAATAAATTAAAAACACACACACACACACACATATACGCACACAAGTTTTTGAATTTTGAAGTCTCTTGTTTCCAAAGATGGAAGTTCAATGTAAATTCATAACTGGAAAAATTAGAATGAAAATGATTACCATAAAGGATCATTCATCTCTGTTACTTGTGCAACTCAAAATTATTTTCTAAAATACCATAACCTGCCACGTTTGTATCTGTAAGGCAGAGACTAAAGTGAATAGTGTCGAGAGTGAGGGACAAACATGAGATAAGAAAAACGCAAGTGGAAAACTCACACTGTGTCCAACTTCATGGAAACATCTACAAGCAAGTGATATTTCTGATCTTTGATGAACCAGTAGTTGAACCTGTTTTAGTAGTCAGCTGAGAATTACTTGCTTGAGTGGGATTGCTAAATGTGAAAATGACGCTGGATCAATTTTTAGAAATCTTCAGACCTCTGTTGAAACTCATGACAATTTTGACCCTATTTATTACATTTTCCAAAAGCCGGTAGACCGAGCATACTGTTTCAATAGCTTAAGTAAATGCATGAAATATCTAAGCAGGTGAATTCTGGGTGTGAAGGGTATTTTCTCAGCCAAATTAATAAAACAAGAGAATGAATGAGAAAACAAAGAGCATAAATCAAGAGAAGAGGTCGGCTCTAGCATTGCTTTTAGCAGTATTATCAAATTGGGTCACAGATAATTAGATTGATTTGAGTACCCTACGGTTTTATTTGGAGAAATGTAATGTAGCAACTCTCATTGTTCTTTGGTATCTATAGGATAGAAGAAAATGGAAACACTTGGCTTTCAAAAATGGGAGTGCTATTATGTCATGCTCAGTCAGAGAGATGTAGACACTGATAGAGCATCAGCACCTGCAGCCATTATATTTAAAGCAAGCTTCAGTATCACAAGCAAAAGTCACAGAACATTGTCTCATGTTTTGCCTTCTAAGCTTACTACCAGTCGTGTTTATTTACCAGACATTGGCTCTGCTTTCTAGCTGCTGGATGTCCAAGTGATTTACTTGTCTGACTGTGCTCAGGATTACACTTGTACGAATATAGTTTCAAACTCAGTTTTCTTAGAAAAACTACTAATCATGTGTATCTGAATAAGCGTACTGCAAAGGGATTACCAAACCTAGCAGTTGAGCTGCATTTCAGAGTCTGATTTTTCCTAAAGACAGTATTGGAATAGAGGGGTCATGAAAGCCTCTGGGTGGGCTCTCGTCTATAAGGTATTATTAAAGACAATTTAAGAATAGAATCAAAGGAATTAAAAAATAAATAGCGCAGCACAATGTTTGGTGTAGGTATTTTACTTAATATGTGGATAGCTTTTAAACCGATTTCTTAATGCTATTCTGATTAGAATGCTTTCATGTTTAGAGCGTAACCACTTAAGCATGCACTTTTGCTCAACTTATTAAGAAGTCAGTTTGGCTTTCTTTCTTTTTTTTCTTATTTGAAATCATAGTGGCTTTTTTCAGAAGAAAAAATTCCAGCATTTAACTTTGCTTTTCTGAACCAACAAGCATTTCTGGTTATCTAATTACTTTAACCACGTATTTCCTGAATTGTGCTCGTCCACTAGTAGTTTTAACCACAAATACAGATGCTCTTATTTCTACTCTTACAGGTTTTCTGAATTAGGTCCATTCCTATCATCAAGGAGATGGTTAATGTAAATCTAGAATAAATATTTTAAAAGTATAAGGAGTGGGTACTTTAAGTGTAAAGGAAAATAAATGTACCATTCTTCTGAAACAAGTCTAGTAAGGATTTTAAGTTTTTAAGACTTTCTATTTAATTACTTTGCAGTGAAGCCAGCTGGTTTGGTAACTTTCATGACCTTATATTCCCTGAATGTTCTCATAAATCAAAGGAAGAATATGCTCAATTCTAACATGAGTCCTGGGGAAAATTCCATATTTGAAAACAAAAGAAAGAAAGGTAGAGTCAAGGTTGCCTTGGGAATTTTGAGGTCCTTCGTAAGGTTAATTGGGAGGGCATAAATTCCTTTATCCTCAGATTTTTCTTTTCCTTTCTCTTCTCTTCCCCTAAGCTTGTCTACCCTCTAACCCATTGATTTCTCTTGCATCTTGAGCCTTCACAATTCAACATTGAGCCTGGAAATGCAAAAGTATTATACCAGGCAGGGGGATGGCCTTGATGATGTCAAAGTTCTTGTTAGTTCTCTATTTTAAATTCCAATGATTTCATAGAAACCCAGGGGTGAAATGGACCTCTGGAGGTCATCAGAGCACAGCTCTCTCATTGTAAGAATGCCTCCCACCTTTCGGGAGTTGGCCTTAACAGACAGTCTCAGGGGACCGCTTCTTTTTCTGGAATGCTTCAGCACTGGGCACTGTCTCTCTGATCAAGGTGGGAAAGGAGGTGCACACTGGAGAATTTTTTAAACTATAGATTTTACCTTCTTCTTAACTTAGATTTTAAATGTATAAATAATTGCCTTAAAGAGCCAAACTTTTGAAAGAGATCGATGTTAAATATCTAGGTATTGTTTTGAAGGGGAATAGGGTTCTGGTGGATGAGAATTTTAAGAAGTCAGTCCACTGAGAGTGATTCAATAAGCATTAATTGATGACTCTTGTCATCAGTTAGCACACTTGATTGCCTCAGAGGACAGGATTGATAACATAAATCTATGAATTGAGTCCTACCTATATAAGACAATAGGAATGGTGTGAGGCCTGAAACATTTAAGACCTTATGCTAGCCAATCAAAACACATGTTTGGGCCATATTCTGCTGGAAGTGTTCAGTTTGCAAACTCAAGTCTCTTAGCATGATATTTGGTAGATCTTACCGGAGATTCACAAATGAACACCTAAGATTTGACTTCACTAAGGTAGAACAGTAATTAAAGTTATTATTATTCTAATGTCAGCTACCATTTGTAGAGTAGTGGTTGCTAAGTCCCAGGCACCATGCCACTATTACCCAACTGTCATACTAACCCTTTGTGGCAGTCATATTCAACTCTATTTAAAGCTGGGGATGTGGAGACTAAAAAAGGATCAGTTGCTTGCTTATGATCACTCCTCTAATAACTGTTAGGGCTCAGGTTAAAACTGAAGTCCTCTAACTTGCTAACTTCTAAATCCCATGCTCTTAGCCATTAGACAGGTATATCTCAAGCTATCTTCTGTAAGATGTTAATAGATATCTTTTTTCCTTAAAGAAAATTGATGATTCCATAGTCAGATAATACAAAACAAAATTTGAGTTACGGAAAGTTAAACCCACACATTACTTACTGTGAAACTATTTTAGAGCCTTTAATATAATTGCCTGTTGTGAATCCCCCCAAAAGGTATGTATATAATTTGCAGTGTTTCCCAAGCTAATGTGAAGTTTACAAATTATGTCAGGTTCTGGTGTTCTAAGAAACTTATGTAATAATACCCAGCCCCCTTACTGAGATAAGTTTTGTCATTAAGGAGCAAAGTATTCAGGTTGCATGCATAATAGATATTAATTTTACAATCAGAGAAGGCATCAGAGGGAAGACAGAGTTTGGGATTAGTTCTTAAAAGTGGATAGTATTTGCACAGATAATAAAATTAACATAGATAATGGGTATTAGGCAACATTCCAGGAGAATTTATTTCAGTTAGAGAAACAATACAAACATATATATGTAGATATAGGAAAACTAAGGGTGAATTTGGGTAACGTTGAAGAAGATTGGTAGGTAAGTGTCGTTTGGTGTTTATTATTAATCTTAATGTTAATTATATTTTAAAAGATTGGTGTTATTTCTTTATATATTAGGAAAGTTCACTTTAAGAATGTTTTAAGCCAGATGATTAAAGATGTCATCTTTATTTGCATTATTAAAATTATTTATTCAATGAACAAATATTTATTGACTGCTTATAATATTCCAGGCCCTGTTTGGGTTTCTGAGACTACAGCCATAAATAAGGTATGCAAGATTTCTATTCTCAGACAACTCACAGACAAATGCAACACAAACATAAACAAGATAAGAAAATGTCAACTGGTGATAAGTATAATACAGAGAGAGAAAAAGGCTGATGTGATGAAGAATGCCTTAATGGCTGTGTTCAAGAAACAAGAAGGAAGCAGACATTTGAGGGTCATGAGGAAAACATGTCAGGCAGATAAAGCAGCTGGTGCAATATCCCTAAGGAAGCAACAAACTTGAGGCTACTGAGGAATAGAGAAAAGGCGGCTGTAGTTGGAGCACTGGCAAGGAGGAAAATGGTAAGAAGAACTCAGAGAGATTGAAAGAACCAGATCACAGAATAGTTAGAATTTTTTTCCTAAGTGTGATATGTAAGAAGGGGCTTGACCATGTGTGTGTGTGTGATCTCTCTCTCTGGCTGCATTGTGGAGAATAAACTCTAAGTGGAAAGAGTAGAAGCAGGGGCCAGTTAGGAAGTGATTGCGATAGTCTAGGAAGGACTAGTGTGCATGATGGTGGTAGTCATGATGTAGAGAGTGGACAATTGAACGTACAGGTTTTAAGGACGTGCTAATGAAGTAGAGATGGGGGTAGATGGAAGGTAATTAGGTGTAGGTTGGTGGTATTCACTGATAAGGAAGACTGAGGGAGCTGCAGGTTTGGATGGAAAATCAGAAGTTTTGTTTTCAAGGAATTAGGTTGAGAATGCCTATTAGACATTCAAGGAGAGGGGTCAAATAAGCAATTGAATAGATCTCCCATCTTATACTTTGGTATTATTTGGGGGGAGCTGTGGGTATAAAAACAGGTCTTACGATTACTCCTACTAAATTTTACCTTCTTATAGTCATTCATTACCATCATCGCTTGATGACGGTAGCAATAGCCCCTTACTCAGGCTCTGAGCTTGCATTCTAACCCTCCCATCTGCGTGTGTCTGGCTCTTTAAATAGCAGCCAGAGCGGCCTTTTAAACAAATCGGGGATGCCACTCCTCCCTGTATCAGTGCGTAAGGCTTTACCTGATCCGACTCTTGGTTATTTCTGTGATCTCATCTCCGAATCCTTATCCCTTTTATGTTTTAGCCACACGACTGTCCTTCCTGTCCTTTAGAACTAATACCGCGCTTGTACACATGAGGCTTCGCTAACACTGGGATCCCTGCCGGGAACGCTCTCCCCCCATTCCGTCAAGTGGCTGTTTTCCTTGCTATTCAGATCTTCGCTCAGAGGACACTGTGTCAGGGAGACCTTTTCATGAATCTAGTATAGGGTAGCCTCAGTCTGTCCCTATTATATGACTGTGTTTTATTTTCCTTATAGAAATTGTCCTAATGGAAGGTTTTCTTAACAACTTATTTGCGATTTATTATCATTCTGGACCTTCCACCGTTAGAATGTGAAAGGGTCTTGTGTCTTTTGTTCATAGCTGTATCACTAGTGCAGAAACCAATTCCTGGAACATAGGAGGTGCTTGATAGATAGGTGTTCAATGTTGATTATTAGTGACCCAGTTATTTCTTTTTGTTGTTGTTTATATGCTATTATAGTCATCCCACTTTTTACCCCTTCACCCTCTCCACTCAGCCCGACCCTCACTTCCGTAATCAGTCCCTTCACCATTGTCCGTGTCCGTGGGTCCTTCGTGTGTGTTCTTTGACTAATCCCTTCTCTTCTTTCAGTCAGCTTCCATCTCCCCGCCCCGCCCCCCTTCCAGCCATCAGGCTTTTTCCATGTTTCTATGCCTCTAGTTCTATTTTGCTTGTTAGTTTATTTTGTTCATTAGATTCCTCTTTTAAGTGAGATCGTGTGGTATTTGCCTTTCACCAGCTGGCTTGTTTCATTTAGTTTAATGATCTCTAGTTCCATCCATGCTGTCACAAAAGGCAGGGATTCCTCCTTTCTGCTGCATAGTATTCCATTGTGTAGATGTGCCACAGTTTTTTGATCCACTTATCTACTGATGAGAACTTGAGCTGTTTGCTGTTTCCAAATCTTGGCTATTGTAAATAGCATGGCTATGCACATGTGGCTGCATGTATTCTTTTGGACTGGTGTTTTGGGATTCTTTGGGTATATCACCAGCAGTGGAATCAGTGGGTCAAAAGGCAGTACCATTTTTAGTTTTTTGATGAAATTCCACACTGTTTTCCACAGTGGCTGCACCAGTCTGCATTCCCACCAACAGTGCACTAGGGTTCCCTTTTCTCCCCATCCTCGCCAGCACTTGTTTGTTGATTTGGTGATGATGGTCATCTTGGCAGTTGTGAGGTGATACCTCATTGTGGTTTTAATTTGCATTTCTTTGATGTTTAGTGATGTTGAGCATTTTTTCATATATCTGTTGGTCATTTGTATATGCTCTGTGGAGAAGTGTCTATTCAGGTCTTTTACCCATTTTTTAATTGCATTATTTGTCTTCCTGGTGTTGAGTCATACAAGCTCTTTATATATTTTTTAGATTAATCCTGCATTCCAACGTTTCGTTGGCAAATATGTTCTCCCATATAATTGGTTCCCTTTTCATGTTGATGATGGTTTCTTTAGCCATGCAGAAGCTTTTTAATTTGATGTAGTCCCATTTGCTTATTTTTTCCCATATTTTTTGCCCCAGGAGATATATTGGCAAAAATATTGCTGTGTGGGATATCTGAAATTTTACTGCTTATGTTTTCCTCTGGGATTTTTATGGTATCATGACTTATATTTAAATATTTATTCATTTTGAGTTTATTCTGGTATATGGCATAAGTTGGTGGTCTACTTTCATTTTTTCACATGTCCCAGTCCAGCTCCCCCAGCACCATTCATTGAAGAGACTCTTTTTACTCCATTGTATGCTCTTGCCTCCTCTGTCCAGCATTAATTGACCATAGAGCCATGGGCTCATTTCTGGACTCTCTGTTCTGTTCCATTGATCTGTGTGTTTGCTTTTATACCAGTACCACACTCTTTTGAGTTCAGTCGCCTTGTAGTACAGTTTGATATCCGGTATTGTGATCCCTCTAACTTTGTTCTTCTTTCTCCGGGTTGTTGAGGCTATTTGGGGTCTTTTTTTGTTCTGTATACATTTCTGGAATATTTGTCCTAGATCTGGGAAATATGCCATTGGTATCTTAATAGGAATTGCATCGAATCTGTGGATTGCTTTGGGTAGTATGGACGTTTTAATGATGTAAATTTTCCCACCAGTTATTTCCTCTAACTCCTATTTCTGGGGTCTCCATAATCTGTTAACTCTTGTGCTGTGATACATTGCTACTTCATGTTATTGTCTTTTATAAGACTGCCGTGTACAATCCTGATTAAGATGATACAATAGTTCTTCAGATAACATGTTGTGCCTGTCATAGTGGATTTTCTTCTTAGAAGATAAAGCTAACCCTGTTCCCACAAACATTTGCTTCTAGCCTGACCACCCCTTCCCTGTGATTTCTTTGCAGATCACCAGGCCAAGAGAGCTAGAGGCAGAGCTTGGAGCCACCAACATTTTCTCCCTTGACTACTATCAGTTAAGGTAGCAGTTTTTTCCGGATATGGTTGTTCAATATTTTATACCCTCAGTTATTTATATTATTATCCATCTTATCTCTGTCTTAACCTCCACAAAGTCAACATGAGGTCAGTAACTTAACTGCAGCCCAGATCTGGACTATCTGACCCATTTTTGTGTGATCACTGTAATGCACTCTGACTATGATGTCTTTTTCGTGGTCTTAACGCTCAAAAGCCATCACTTTAATAATCCATTTTGGAGTCTCTCTTAGGATCTAGATGAAAATCAATAGTCTGTTGCTATAAAATTTACTCTCTCCTTTTACCATTTTTTTATTCTTCTTGAACCCATATGTATTTACATAATTCTAAAACATTTATCAAGCTTCTCAAGCAAGGATAATGTTTTATCAAGTAGGGAGTATGCAGTTAATTAGACATATCTGATACCATGCAGTTTTGACCACCATGTAACCTATATGAGCGATATAACACTTTATAGTCAATATCAAATCACTCATTAATAATTCCTTACTTAATCCAATGATTCATTATTGTTTTAACTAACTGAAAGATAAGCACTTCACAACAATCTGACTACTTGGGCCTTGTTTCTAGTTATAATGGGAATTTCATTAGAAGTTAACATTAGCTCATAGAGGTGCTTAATATAATCAGTTACTACCTTTTAATCTCAGTTCTTTCAAAATATATGAAATGAATCATCTAGTATTTTTTCTGCTGTGGTGTTGTCTATGGTCAGTTTCCTTTGGAAATATAGTTTGGGCCTCTGACATGGCATCTGTGAGGTTTATTGTCCTGCACTCTTGGGAGCAATACCTATGAAAGATAAGAGAAGCCAGGGGGGCAGATGGAGAGATTGAATTGAGATGCATTTGCAAAGTGGGCTCAACCAATGCTATGCGGAGTCCTAGAGCTGTGATAGAAGGGCGATAACCCTGCAGGGCTGTCTTGAATTGAGGTGCAGGGCTGTCCTTTGTACTTCTCCATTTAGGAGTCACTAGATATTTCCTGACCCCGGGATGGAGTGTAGCCTCTGGCTGGTCAGCTCACTTCAGCCAGGCGGTGTGCAGAGAGTGGCTCAGCTCGGAGATGTTGGCATTTGTATAGTTGTTCCCTTTGTTTGCAGGGTGTGCAGTCCAAGGCCCCCAGTGGATGTCCGAAGCCGTGGATAGTGCTGAATCCTGCATATGCAATGTTTTTTCCTAATGTGCATACATATTCTAAAGTTTGATTTGTAAATTGGGCTCAGTGAGAGATTAACAACAGTAACTAATGTGAATAGAACAAGTCCAACAATATACTGCACTAAAAGTTAGGTGAATAGAACTCTTTCCCTCTGAAGATATCTTACTGTAAAGTACTCACCCTTCTTGTAATAATGTGAGATGACACAGCGCCTCCGTGATGAGATGAAGTGAGGTGAATATTGCAGCCACGGTGACAGAGCCTGAGGCTACTGCTGACATTCTTGAGCCATGAAGATGTCATGTCTTCCACAAATTTTTTTAAGTATATTTTATTGATTCTGCTATTATGGTTGTCCCTTTTTTTTCGGCCCTTTATCCTCCTAGCCCTGCACCCCTCCCCTCACTAGCAACCGCCTGCTTAGTTCATGTCCGTGGGTCAGACGTAGAAGTTCCTTGACTTCTTCATTTCCTGTACTGTTCTTAACCTCCCCCTATTTTGTTCCTACCAGCTTATGCTTCTTATTCCCTGTAGCTTTTCCCCATTCTCTCCCCTCTCCCTCCCCACTGATAATCCTCCATGTGATCTCCATTTCTGTGATTCTCTTCCTGTTCTAGCAGTTTGCTTAGCTTGTTTTTTTTTTAGGTTCAGTTGTGAGTTTGTTGTCATTTTACTGTACCTAGTTTTTGATCTTTTTCTTAGATAAGTCCGTTTAACATTTCATTTAATAAGGGCTTGGTGATGATGAACTCTTTTAACTTTACCTTATCTGGAAGCACTTTATCTGCCCTTCCATTCTAAATGGTTGCTTTGCTGGATAGAGTAATCTTGGATGTAGGTCCCTGCCTTTCATGACTTTGAATACTTCTTTCCAGCTCCTTCTTGCCTGTAAGGTTTCTTTTGAGAAATCATCTGATAGTCTTATGGGAACTCCTTTCTAGGTAACTCTTTCCTTTTGTCTTTCTGCTTTTAAGATTCTCTCGTATCTTTAATCATGGAAAATTTAAGTATGATGTGTCTTGGTGTGTTCCTCCTTGGGTCCAGCTTCTTTGGCACCCTCTGAGCTCCCTGGACTTCCTGGAAGTTTATTTCCTTCACCAGATTGGGGAAGTCTTCCTTCATTATTTTTTCAGATAAGTTTTCAATTTCTAGCTCTTCCTCATCTCCTTATGGCACCCCTGTGGTTCAGATGTTAGAATGTTTAAAGTTGTCCCAGAGGTTCCTAAGCCTCTCCTCACTTTTTTGAATTCTTGTTTCTTCATTCTGTTCTGGTTGAATGTTTATTTCTTCCTCCTGTTCCAAATCATTGATTTGAGTCCCCGTTTCCTTCCCTTCGCTGTTGGTTCCCTGTATATTTTTCTTCACTTTGTATAGGCTTCACTTCTTCCTTTATTTTATGTCTATATTCAGTCATTTCTGTGAGCATCCTGATTACCAGTGTTTTGAACTCTGCATCTGATAGGTTGGCTATTTCCTCGATGCTTAGTTCTTTTTCTGGAGTTTTGATCTGTTCTTTCATTTGGGCCATATTTCATTGTCTTCGTGCACCTGTTATGTTGCAAGGAGCGGGGCCTTCAGTACTTGTCAGGGTGGGGCAAATGACTTGGCTGTGTTGTGGCACAGGCCGGATAAGTTGTTTCTTTTTTAACTGCTTGGTTGTCAGACATCCATATAGCTTGATTTTCTGGTAGTCCTATTTGTTTTTTGTTTTTAAATTTGTTGTTGTTTTCCTTTTGTGTGTGTGTGTGTGAGGAAGCGAAGCATATCTACCTATGTCTCTGTCTTGGCTGGACATCCCACCATCCAAGACCCCTTTTGGACCATTGTGAAAAAGAATAGGCCTTTGCTAATGGGCCCAAATGTTAGGTCTTCCACAAATTTAATGTCTTTTCCATCTTAACTAAGTACTTACCATGCACTGTGGTCATAACTTTTTCAGTTTGAGGTGGAATAGTAAACGTAGGATGAATTTCTTTTTCCTTCATCAAAATTTCATGGATAGAAATTTTGTTCTTACCATAGGTCTTAGCAACCTCAGCATTTAAAAAAAATTTCCTTATTAAGATGAGAATTTTCACGTTTTCACTTAAGGTATGGACGTTACAGCTCCTCTTTGGCATATTTGAATCACCAGCATCACTGCTCTTGTGCTTTGGGGCCATTATGAAGTAAAATAAAGGTTATTTGAACACAAGTGCTGGGATATATCCATCTGATAACCGATGACAGCCAAGTGGCCGAAGGTGAGGAGTGTGTACGGCTTGGACATGATGGATATCAGGATGATTCATGCCGTGGATGGGATAGAGTGGGTCGCATAAGATTTCATCATCATGCTGCTCCAAATGGTGTGCCACTTAAAACTTACAAGTTATTTTTTTCTGGAATTTTCCATTTAATACTTTAGGACGGGGTTGACTGAGGGTTACTGAAACCACGGAAAGCGAAACCACAGATGAGGAAAAACTACTTTGCTGCTGGCAGCTGAGCAGTGAATGTTTCCATACTAAAGGGAAGATTTTAGGTTGTGTGGATAGTAAATAGCAGCATCTCCTACAGGAGACTTCAAATGAGTTCCTGTCTCATTCCTAACTTCCTACCTCTGTGCCGTTTGCATTCACCCTTGAATTATGATGCTCCTGTTCTTGCTGAAGGTTCTGTATCTATCCTGAATGTCTCCTTCGGTTTCCTGATCGGGAGAGTGGGGATAATGATACACACGTGCCTGCACATGCAGACAAATACAGTGACCTAGCACATAGTTGAATGTTTAATAGATATTAGTTTTTTTTTATTAAGACTTTGGAGTGCATCTTTAACTAATGGCTAAAACTCTAAGAATTAGGGTTCACAGACCCCTATTCCTCCCTTTAAAATAGAATAGTTTCCTCTTCTTGGATCCTATGGTCATTTCAGGAAGGATGTAGCATTGAAATATAAGATGTGTTTGGAGAACCTTAAAAAATCAGCAGTCTGCTATCCAGAACTAGCTCAATCCCTTCCACCTCCCCCACATTCGACTCTTTGTTAAACACTCCTTTAAAAACTGCAGGTTTCTGGAAGCTTCTTGAACTTCTGAACATTAGCATTTAATGAGTAATAATCTAAGAATGTACTGACCTGTCCTTTACTCATAGTTGACAAGAAAGCAGTGCTTTTTTTTTTTTTGCAGCTATGATATAGTACTATACTAGAATGTATGTTGAAAAAGCTGCTTTTCCTTGTTCTTTCAAAACATTTTTTCTATGAAGGAAACTTAGTCTCAACCTGTTACATTGATAATGCACAATAACATCTGATTTGAGTCAATACTGATTATTGTGCAGCTTGGCCTGCTGGGAGATATTATCTTTCCTGCAGCTCAACATTCTCAGTGGTTCTTTATCAAATACATATATCTAAGAGTGTGACAACTCATTCTTGTTCTAGCATCTTACATGTGCTGAACAAAACAAACAGACATTTGACTGATGTCAACAATGCATGCCCCTTTTCTCTTTGTAGGAATCTCATTTATGTAAAGAAGTAAATTGTCTCTCTAAGATATGACAGAATCAAATTGGTTTGGAATGCTGAATGGTTACATTATTGGCTGGCACCACAAATTCAATCAGTGATTTTCAACAGGGTGTGATGGAAATTGCTGAATTCATGTAGCATCTAAGCTGTTCAGTGAAAGAAAGTGAAGTCATAGTAACCATGTTAAATATTGTCATTTCAACCTTCTTGGACCTATCTTTATCATTTTAGGGGCTGGGGCCTAAAAGATACTTTAAAAATATTCCCCAAACCTCAAAGTTTTAAATGCTTACATATCATTTTGTAGACCACTCCTGTGGCTTCCCATCTCCCAAAGAATAGAAACTAATGTCTTTACAACGCCTGTGATACCCTGAACTTTTTGGTTCCCTGGTTCCTTTTTAATTTGTTATGAACTATCTCATCTCGTGCTCACTTCCACCAGCCTTGTCGTCTAACCGCCTGGGACAGCTCCCACCACAGGGTCTTCGACTTGCTTTCCTTCCTTCTCCGTCTTGGAGCAAATGTGACCAAACTTCTCATTAATATCTCCTCTCACAACTTTTTAAGTCTAAAACAGCAGTCCACCTCATCCCTTGACCCTACAATAATCCATCTCTTGTCTTAGCTTTATTTTTCACCTTCTAATATATCATATGTTTATTTAGCATTTATTGTCCTCTCTACTCACTGCAATACATTGTTCATGGGTGCAGCGAGTTTTGGATGTTCTGCTCACTCATGTATCCTTATGCCTAAAATAGTTTCTGAAACTAAATAATTTTTTGTTGAATGAATGCAAGGAGTATAAATAAAAGGACATAATCTGTATTGAAATGGACATAACAGCATCAATTATAGGCTGAACGATGATTGATACAGGATTGCATTCTAATGATATAAAAATTTTGCCTCTTTTACAAATCTCATTACTCACATTGCTTTTTAGAGGTACCTTCAGAAGATTTATGTATAAAGTATTTACCTTTCTCTGTTAGCTCCTTCTCTTTTACTTCTTGCTTTGGCTGTTGTGGCATATAGACCAATTTTTCACACCTTGTTTAGACTTACATGTTTACTGTAACTCTACTGTTTTAAGTTTCCTACCTCCTTAAATCCACAAAGCACTTTAAGAAAGGATTTCCATGTATTATATTTTGTTCAGAAAGTCTTATCTCAGGCAGGCATATTTGCCCATTTTCTTTTTTTACTTAAAAAAGTTTTATAATCATTATACATGCAGAATGTTGTTCCAACAGCCTGGGTTAGTATCTTTCCATGAAACCACATACAATAAAACAGTTTCCTAAAAAAAAAGTTAACAATGCATAAAATGCTGATACAGTGCTTCAGAACACTTAATTATTTCTTTTCCCCTCATTGTTTATCATTGTTTTGTCAACTTTCCATATCATTACCCACAATGCTTTGGGTTCGGTTTTCTTTGAACATTCCTTTCCTCTGAACTTACCATGAACTTGGGCCTGTAGCATTCCACCACAGAATGCCACAGCCACTTTATAAAGGGGGAAAAAATCAACACTTTTGTTGTAAAAGGTGCTAAAAACAATCTCAGATAATATAAAATAGTATACACACTTTGTCCAGTTGCTGTTATAGGCTGATATATGGTGCTCGCTTTTGAAGAAGGTTAGCGGACTAGTTTGTACATACTTCAGGAGAATCAGGAATGAAGTTTGCGTAGGGAGGAGGAAGAGAGGGAAGAATTATGTTCATAAGATTAGGTGGACTGTAGGAGGAGAAGGATTGCATAAATACCAAATATGATACAAGAGAGGATGAAACCTCTTATCACACTTGCAGTGGAGGATGATGTAGAGGATTATTTGTTTTATACAGAAGGATGGGAGGAGGATTTTTTTTTTTTTGCATTTCTGATTATTTCTCTGCTTACAGGATTATATTAGAAAATTATAATTCCTCCTATCAAAGTGTTATAGAGGGGCTCTGTAAATCCTGGGCTCTCATCCCAGGATTTATCCACCTACCGGTGGATAAAAGTACATGGGAATGTCCTACAATAAGAATTCTTGCCTGATTGGCAACCTCAGGTGATTACTTGGTAAAAGGAGGATTCATCATCTCCTCGAACCACTCAAGTCATAGCAAAGTCATGGCTTTCGGTAGTGTCTCCTATATAACAGATTGTTGTGTTTGACTTACTGTGTTGTATCAGACCTTCAGCAGGGCTCTAAAGGACCAAGAATAATGTGGGTCAAGACACCTATTCAGAATTTCCTAGGAGACTGAGAAATCTCATTGTTTATTTGTTTTACTGTTTGCCTCCTGCCTGAAAAGGGTGTATGAGGGGAGAAGGAAGAAGACTATAATAAAATTGAGGAAGAGTGTGGTAATAAGAATTTCTGTGGAGAGAATTAAGAGTGCTGAGGTGTTTCTCTTATTCTGCCCTCATCTTTTCCCCACCCCCCACAAAGTGCCCGTGAACAGAAAGTCAGGGCACTATTCTGGGAGCCTGCAGCAGGTGGCCTGGCCAAGGCGGGGCATGGGTTATCTGGTATCTGATGTTAGCAAAGGTCAGAAGGGAGGGATAGCAAAGAGACAGGGATGCAGTGGGAATAAACCCCGTTCCCACAACTCTTTAGGAGAAAGATGTGGTTTCTTGGACGTCATATGTGGGTCCTGTAGAAGGGAGGCTATTATGACCTCTTCCACCACTACCTCCCTCCCTGCGCCCAGCCACACACTGAAGACTTTCCCGCCTGGAGGAAGATGGCCTCGGCAGAGAGAGACTGAAGTTTGATGACCTGATGTTGAAGTTGAGGGGGTTCTTTGGTCAGCATTTGTGGCAGGACCAGTGTCCAAGAACCACATTCTGAGGACCTCAGCAAGGCGAATCTCTGAGGAACCCATAAAAACACAAACTGTGAGAAACAGCCAACAATGGGACAATGGCCAGTGACAGAATATGAGTGTCCTAGTCAAGGAAGACTTTTTCTGTCTCTTATTTCTTCCCTCTTCCTCACCCTCTATTCAGACAGCAGTCAAAATTTGACTCAGATTTTTCCTGACTAAAATTTTAAACAGTTTTTAACTAAGTTGTTCACTTGTTGAGTAAGTATTTATTGAGGAAGTAGTATGTGCAAAGCACCATACTAACATGTATTTTATGACCTTGAGGAATATGTCCAGTAATGAGTTTTTCCTTAATCTTGTTCTTAATGCAGTTTTAGTCCTCTCCAAAAAAAAATGGCACTTGCATAGGTAATTTCCAGATCTGTGAACATAGGTTATCTTATGAATATTCCACTTCCGCTTGAGGGAACAAGGTGGGAAGGCGAATGAGCTGCGAAGACTGGGCAGGAATAAGCGTACTGAGAACAGTCTCTTGAGATCCATGGAGGAGTAGAGCAGCAGACCAGATAACTATGTGTTATTCATTGTGGTCTCATTTAACTGCTGAGTTGTTTAATTTTAGCTCTTGATGTTATGATGTAAAAGAGTTTCTTTTGCTCATTTACTTCTTTGGTAAGTATTTATTGAACAGGTTCTATGCATAAGGTATTGTAGGAGACATATGTCTTTCATGCCCTCAATAAAGATATAATCTGGTGGAGTAGAGAGATTGCATTAGTACAGATTACTGCAGTATTCAGAAGCATATGATTAGTGAGATATGAATGTTATTAGGAATCGTTTACTGCAAATGATAATGACCCAATTTGAAATAACAGCCAACGAAGAGGTTTATTGGCTCTAATAACTAGAGAGTACAGGGAATGATACCTGTTTCAGGCACAACTAACATCATCAGAACAGAGTACACTCACCTCTTCCCATTACTCTGCTCTGCTCATTTCTGTATTAGCTTCATGTACAGGTAGTTTTCTTCTTACAGAAGCAGCTCCAGGCTGTACCACTCTTTTACCTAGTACATACACAGAAAAGCATGCATATGTTTTATTTTGTTTTTCTGATAGGCCCAGGAGGGTTCTCGTGACATCCCTCTTTGGACTCTGACCTTTCTGAACCACTTGCTATGCTTAGGGAGATGGAATGCTCCCATTGAGCCGCCCATGGTTAAATATGTCCGTCTTTGAGAGCAGAGGTAGCTGGCTCCAGACAAATTACTTGGAATGTATCCTCCAGAAGGCTGTTCTCTCACCAGGAGGAAGAACAGGGGGAAAAGGATGCAAGCAAAAACCTACTTTCATTAACTGGTTGAGGGACAGTGCAGAGAAGGGAGGGGTCTTTCTGGATTGCAGAAGATGCGCAAGAAGCAGTGACAGTAATATCTGGGCTTTTGAGATTTCAATAGAGAGCTTGGTGGGACACAGGAAGGCTTCCTCCTTAGGCATAGGAGCCAATCCATGACATTTACAAAGCTCAAAATAATTCAAACAATGTCCTATGACTCTCTCTGTGGGTCCTAGCATCTTGAAGGTAATCTGTTCTCTATAATATTTTTGTCAGTTTCTCCCTTTCCCTTCCCTTCCCACTATGGTCACCATTCCACTCATACTATGTCCCTTCTGCTGCCCTGGAAAAGGTCACTGATCACTTCCATCTGCAAATCCTGTCACCCCTTTGCAGCCCTCTCTGACTTGATATCTCTGAGTGTTTGACACTATAATTCATATCCTCAGGAAATTTCCCCCTCTCCCTTCTTCCGAGACACTGCTCTCTCCTGGTTCTTTTCTGTCTACCTGCGCATTCTTTCTGAGTCACTGTTGCTCACCCCTTTATTTCTGACCTCTCTTTAATGTCTCCTTTCCCCAGAGCTCAAGTCCGGTTCTCTTCCCATTGTGCACATACTGTTTTGTTCGAGCCCATTTATTCTCATGTCATCTGTGATCACCTCTGTGCTCATACATACCAGTAGCTCTGCCAGAGTTCTGATCCCTCACTGTGTATACCAAACTCCATGACTCATAAAGATCACAAATTGAACATTTCTCTTATGATATTTTTGTGTCTCTTCTGTTCTTACATTCTCGCAATTGTCACTCTAAAATTTAATTCATAATTTATATCTTGCCAACAATCAAGAAAGATTTAATGTTGCTCCATCCCCTTTTTAGGCTTTAATCCTCTATTCTCACTGATATCCCTGAATGATTTCTTATTGTCAGTACATTGGACATGATAGACCATGCCCTTGTCCACATTTAAAGGGCAAGAACCGAGTATTGCAGGTTTAGTTTGAGTTTTAGATAGAAAACAACACAAGTTTGTAATGAAAAAAAAAAGTAAATGTGGGGGGAAGTATATGATGTAGAGACCAAGCAAACAACCTGGTCTGTATAATTCACAGAAAAGGCCTAATGCAGGCAGAACTATAGAGAGGTCACTGTGGGTCAGGAAAATGATGAGGAGAACTACTATATTTTCAAGCCTATGGCTACAAAATGGACTTCAGTTTCCAGTACTATGATTTCCCCCCTCAGTTTTCTCTGCATGATTATCCTTACATTTAAAGAATCAAAGAATTCAATGTTGGCTGTCACATTGCTACCTCTAAATAAATGTCTATCCTTAGCACTTTATAATGACTAAATTAAGGCAAACATAATTCATTTTCAGTCAAGTGGGTGTTCTTACCCAGTTAACTTCCACTGTTTTCATATAATAGAATATCACTGGTTGACTGCTTCAAGAAGAATGTTTCAAAAGTCCATATACTGTTTTCTCCAGTCTAACTGAGAAGAATTTTAGTAATTTTTCCAGTTCATTTCGTAGAAACATCACATTTAACTGTGGTCCACTTTTTTGAATAGATAATAAGCCATATTACAAGCCAAAAGTATATTTTTGTGCTAAAAGATGTTTGTAATATTTCACCCACGTGAAGATCATTCAAAACGAATGAATGTTGAATATTAAACATTATAGATTGGTCCAGGATATTCAAAATACTTAGTGTTAGTGTTGTTCTGTCATCTATGTTGCTTAAAACAAAGGCATTATTTTAACTATCTGAGAACAATCATCTTGATTTTTAGCCCTCATTTAAAATAGTATGCCATGAAATTGTATCATGGCATCAACTTCTGGTATTTTACTACCTAACATTCTGCCAATATATAGGCTGGTTTTTATTTTACTTTAATTTTTGAAGCATGAATATAATCTTTATTTAAAAAATTAAAAATGAAATATTTATTATAAAATACATGGTTACTATAGGAGATTTAGGAAACCCTGTTGAACAAGAAAGAAGAAAATGAAATTCTGTTCACAGTAATCACTGTTAAATGCATGTAGAGCGTCTATGCTTAAATTTTGGAATATAGCTCTTTTGGTTTTTTTAAGAAACAATAGCCAAACAGACATTGTGTGTATGTGTATTTTCTCCTTTTAATAAAAATATCAGGCATATTCTGGATTTTGCTCTAGTGCAACTTTTTCCCACCCCCTCACAAAATCACAACTAGGAATCGTACCCTACCATTAGGATTTCTATTTAAAAAAATGTAAGCCCTCATATTCTATTGCTTTTTGATAATAATAACAGCCAATTTTTGTCTTTTTTATTTTAAATTTTATTTTTAGTTACAGTTTACATTCCATATTATTTTGTATTAGTTTCAGGGGTACAATGGCTAATTTTTATTGAGGGCTTCTCATAGGACAGGCCCTGTACTCAGTGCTTCATATATATTATTTGACTCCTCACTGCAATTTCGTGAGCTTTCTAGCAGTATCCAACTTTAATGGACAAGAAACTGAAGCACAGAGATATTTATTATTTTTACCAAACTTACAGCACTAGTAATTGGCAGAACCAAAATTCAAATCCAGTTCTTTGGTCTCCAGCCTGTGCTGAAAACTATAGCATGATGCAGTGAGGGTATTTAGAATACTTATAGTAAGATGTCACATTGAGCATGGTCACTCTCTCTCTTGGTGTCCTCAGTCTGCCACTTTTTGAGATTCCTAAAGTGGGGTAATGTTATGACAAGGCTGCAAGGAAACCCTAAGCCAAGCGTTAAGAGTGGAATGATTTTCCGCTGGTAATTCAGAGAATGATCCTGAAGTCCAATTAGAAAAGCCCTGTGAAGAGCATTGTTCCATTTCTTCTCTCTGCTTGAACACTGTCCCCAAAGCCCATATACCTCTCTAATTCTCAAGAGGTAACAGTATCATCAACAAATGTACTTTCAACTACCAAGTCACTTACCTTAATTCCTGCCTTTATAGCCAGCCATCAGCAGCTTGCATTAAATACTTGAATTTTACTTCCCTCTTAAAGATAAAAAATCCTTTTTGGGGGGATATCAAGCAATGGATAGAACTTGCATAAGAAAAGTAGGCAGTGGGGAAGACTTTAGCATTGGTGGGCTATTTAATAGATTTAGCTATGGAGGTACCTCTCAATTATCATGGTTCTTAATGAACTTGTTGCTGAGATGGGAAGCATACAAGCTTCATAGTCAGAAAGGTCTGGATTCCACCCCCAGCTTTAGCACTTACTAGCTCTGTGATCTTTGGCATATTAAATAATCTCTCTGAGCCTCTCTTTTATCATCTGAGATAAATTTATAGATAGAGCTAGACAGATGTACACTGCCTGGTCTATAGTAGATAACCAATGCATATGAAAGCTTTCTTAAAATATTCTAAGACAAACTTTTGATTTGTATTTGTTCTTCAATGAGATGGGGAGCACATTTTGAGCATCTCTTCTGCAGTCAAGTGGAATTTTAGTTAGATTCTTATTTGGAAAAGTTTAACTTAATTATAAAAACTTCAGGTATAAGACATCTCATGTATAACCCAGTTCAACATTGCTTGTAAAGATGAGTAGATTTGAGGCTCAGAACTGGGAAATAAGTTGATTAATAGCAGAACCTAGACTCCACCATCTTGTCCAATATGTTGACATAATTATTAAAGTTACTGCTGATGGCTGACAAAGAAGATAAACTTTAAGAAGCTTTATTGTGTGAATGCTCCTTAAAAATAAATTATATGCAAGATTGACTTCTGTAATCCAAATGAAAATTCAAGTCTTGGAAATGTAGTTGCTTAGAAATCAAGGAGAATACAATAAAGTCAAAAAGGATCTCTTAATTCCTAGGTCTGGGATCTTTGTAATGAAGCACAATCGTTGTCCTCAGCAATATATTCTGACTGTGTATGTGCATATGTGGTATTTTTAATGCTTTATCTCATAGAACAAATATTTGTTTTAATATTATTAATAATATTTTAAACAAATTTTATATATTAAATACGCACATACTCCTAAATATCATATGCACATTTAGAATTCCCTTAAATATAATTTTGTTGTGGTTGAATTTTTATGCTAGTTTTTGAAAACAAACCTTCTTGTCTTAGTGGTATTAAACTGTGGATTTACCACTTTTTATAACTGTATTTTAAAAGCTTTATAGTCCTTTAGAGAAAGACTCACTAGAAGCCTTTCCAGTCAGCAAATGCCCAAGATTCATAATGTGAATGATTTGATGATTTTGGCATATTGCAAAAATTATACATTAGGTTTTCTTTAAGAGGCATAAAATGTGTTTTCCACTTTTCAGTTCTTCAACTTTTAGCTCAATGTTTCAAACAGACT